>JAWQEG010000136.1:197500-277500 GCA_033782935.1 Petrolisthes cinctipes | reverse complement strand
CTAACCTAACCTAACCTAACCTAACCTAACCTAACCTAACCTAACCTAACCTAACCTAACCTAACCTAACCTAACCTAACCTAACCTAACCTAACCTAACCTAACCTAACCTAACCTAACCTAACCTAACCTAACCTAACCTAACCTAACCTAACCTAACCTAACCTAACCTAACCTAACCTAACCTAACCTAACCTAACCTAACCTAACCTAACCTAACCTAACCTAACCTAACCTAACCTAACCTAACCTAACCTAACCTAACCTAACCTAACCTAACCTAACCTAACCTAACCTAACCTAACCTAACCTAACCTAACCTAACCTAACCTAACCTAACCTAACCTAACCTAACCTAACCTAACCTAACCTAACCTAACCTAACCTAACCTAACCTAGACTGCATAATGGCACTAAGACCACCCCAGCATTAGCCAACAGTGTTGGCCCTGCAAACAAACACACACACACACACAACAACAAGAGTCAGCCAGTCATGTTCACACCTATGCGGATTTACAGAACATCCTGCTGTACCCAAGTTTATCTGACAGCCCCATACAAGTGCTTTAGGGATGGGATTTCTCACAAATACCACATCTCCCATCAGCTGTACATATGTATGTAGAAGTAGAAGCGACCACATTCTCTTCTATTCTGTTCACATCACTTGTTATCAAGTAACGTCATCGTGCTGTTAAAGCAACTCCTTCAATGGCCATTCTAGGTTGCACACGCCCCACGGGAAGTGATAACCGCACTTGAGATGATACACGCATCACCCATAGGTATCAGCAGCGACCCACAGATACCCGAGATGCTTCGCTCCCCCAGACACTTTTAAGGAGAGTGTCCCCTTTTACAGAAGAAGCTAGCGACCTGCTGCCATTCCACAGACGCCTCACACACTGCCATGATCGACAACGGGTTAAAGTGCGGCAGTGGTCGAGATGGAGCAGGCAAGCAGCACTGGTACCATGTTCAACAACCACCACACACCCCCGATGCCTAGACAGGGGAGCACGCCATGCCCCGAACTGAACAAACAACAGTCACTGCCCAACAGCATTGGCCACACACAATCAATATTAAAATAAACAACCGAGGAATGTGAGGAGGCACGACCGCGAGGAGATCAGCCATCCACTGTCTGTATTACCAGACACCAATCTTTTGGACAAGTCCTCGGTTAAGAGAATGAGCAGCAGAAGCAGGGCAGCCACACCGAGATGACAGAGGCCCAGACCGGCGAGCATCACCCCACTGGAATTACAGAACGTGTCACCCCGACAATAGCATACGATCTACTTGCTAACCACTCAAACTCTTTTCAGTGCCTGCCTGCAGACGTGGGTAGAAGCAGCAGCCATCGATAATAATAGCACAACTGCTTCAGTAATGGCACAAACGCCACCCCCAGCATTAGCCAACTAACTGGCCCTGCAGACGTGATGACACCAGAACGAGACTGCTAATTAGTTTCCCTTGTCCGGACAGGAGAGCGAGAAGCTAGCTTGCTTGCATGCTGTACATGTGCCAGATCAAGGGGAGTAAGCCACTGCACCTCGTCAAGGTTACACAGCCTCTTGTTTTAGAGAAGATAGCTCTAAAACCACAGTGGTAATTCAGAGTAACAGGTAGGTAGTCTTCAATCGTACTACATACTCGAGTGTATGCTCACACAGAGAACATCACCCAGACACTGGCAACCTCTCTATGCACAGTGCTCTTGCATCAGACTGGCTAAAGGATACAATTCAAACCATTAGCCAAGCAGGTCTAAGGAACACCATCGACCCTCAGAGATCATGTACTCCACAGTGGGACTGCTGTAGGAGTAACCCATTTCATGACCACAATATCGTGTTTCCTTACTATATTTTTAGGGTTTTGCGACGGTGTAGCACTCGAGATGGTCGTACAACACTGCCAGGCTTTTCTCTAGCCCTTATTATACCTCCATCTCTAAGCCCGTCATCACCAGACTCGAAATCTCGGTGCTTGACAACTTTGATCTTAGCTCAAGAGTTCAGGAAGAACACCAGCTACCTGACACAATCCATTACCCTTCCTCTTCCTCTCTCATTGGGTAGCCACCCTACAATTCTGTGGGGGAGCCAGCTCTCTCCTCCCTACCATAGTTGGAGGGTCGTGCGACGGTGTACCACTTGGGGCGGCATCGACGCTCACCTAGAGTGGGTCAGTTACAGCTCCTCACATCTAACTCCCCCCCATCTACACCTACCTCAGCCCATACCACACACACAAACTATGGAACACCAACATTTCTACCACTCCTACCGTCAATTTCGCATAGTAACAAATCATTCCATTTCTCAATCTTTTATATACCAGGATACAAAACAAACAACTTATTTTCTTTTGAGGTACAGTTGCCTCAAGGTATTCCTTTACCCTTTGCTTTTGTGTCTGGAGTTGACAGGCAGCGTATCAATACTAGAGTCACATTTATGAATGAGACCAATCTCCCTGTTGAATCATATTTACGGATAACACAATGATTCACCGTTTCGTATTCTTCAATGTTAATAATGTGTCAGATGTGATATTATTATTATTATTATTATGTCCAGCGATGCCACAGCCAACACAGGGGGTAAAGAAATACTTTAAGGCAACTGTACCTTAATACATTCTATTCCTTTTATTTCATACTTCGAAGACTCTCCGGAACCCAACCAGGATCATCCCGACAAAAATATTTATTTAAAAAAAAAAAAAACTAAAACTTGGAAATTCGTATTCGGGCATATCAAAGTAACGATATGCTACTTCAATGCAAGATTGGAGATCACTCATGCAAGTCCCCATCAGGAAACCCCCGGGCCCCCCGGATATATGGAGGGCCCAACTGGGGTTCCTTCAGGTGACTGCGGAGTGTAATACTTTCCCCCTTGGTCCCCAGCACCAAGGGGGAAGGGGGTCACTTCCACCTAAACACAGCACCACACACACATATATAAACACGCACTATTGGCCACAATATATAGAGGCATGGTACAGTGTTCAGGAGAGTGTTGCCCCGCGCCAGTACACGTGTCCGCACAATGCTGTACCACCCAATACAATGAAGACTGGGTGTGTGTACTGGCGCATCATACCACTTTCTTCACCACCTTCACCACCTGCAATTACAAATATCATCATTAGAAACATTCAACAACTCCTATAGTATTTGCTAACTATGATTTCATTACGAGTTACAGAAGCAATTAATATAATTCGTTACCACACTCTCGCACACAAGACACATATACAGTCGGATCCATAAGTTCGATTACATCCATTTTTTTATGCGACCATTATTAATATATAGCCTACATCTTTATAAAACCCTTCACTATTTTTTTTTTATTGTTATCACTTTTCTCTCATACTTATTAGGCTTCATATTTTTAACGGTCATTAACTTTTCTTATATTAAATATATCAAATTCCTCTCAAGATATCTTCATTACATTTAAACTACTTTTACTATTCATTCTTTTTGTCACGCACTTGACTATAATTCAACATCTTTTATCGATATTAATTAATCTTCCTGTTTATTTAAACTATTAACCTCTTACATTATCATTCAATTCTTCCAAATTCTATTTCCTGTATCATATCATAAGAACACTAACTTTATAATACTATATATATATAGCCTACATCTTTATAAAACCCTTCACTATTTTTTTTTATTATTATTACTTTTCTCTCATACTTATTAGGCTTCATATTTTTAACGGTCATTAACTTTTCTTTTATTAAATATATCAAATTCCTCTCAAGATATCTTCATTACATTTAAACTACTTTTACTATTCATTCTTTTTGTCACGCACTTGACTATAATTCAACATCTTTTATTGATATTAATTAATCTTCCTGTTTATTTAAACTATTAACCTCTTACATTATCATTCAATTCTTCCAAATTCTATTTCCTGTATCATATCATAAGAACACTAACTTTATAATACTTATAAACAATATTATACTTACCGAAGCCAACATCACAATCGATCCTTGTCAATACTTGAACTTCAGGAGAGTGTAGCCCCACGCCAGTACACGTGTCCGCACAATGCTGTACCACCCAATACAATGAAGACTGGGTGTGTGTACTGGTGCATCATACCACTTTCTTCACCACCTTCACCACCTGCAATTACAAATATCATCATTAGAAACATTCAACAACTCCTATAGTATTTGCTAACTATGATTTCATTACGAGTTACAGAAGCAATTAATATAATTCGTTACCACACTCTCCCACACAAGACACATATACAGTCGGATCCATAAGTTCGATTACATCCATTTTTTTATGCGACCATTATTAATATATAGCCTACATCTTTATAAAACCCTTCACTATTTTTTTTAATTATTATCACTTTTCTCTCATACTTATTAGGCTTCATATTTTTAACGGTCATTAACTTTTCTTATATTATTAATATATAGCCTACATCTTTATAAAACTCTTCACTATTTTTTTTTATTATTATCACTTTTCTCTCATACTTATTAGGCTTCATATTTTTAATGGTCATTAACTTTTCTTTTATTAAATATATCAAATTCCTCTCAAGATATCTTCATTACATTTAAACTACTTTTACTATTCATTCTTTTTGTCACGCACTTGACTATAATTCAACATCTTTTATCGATATTAATTAATCTTCCTGTTTATTTAAACTATTAACCTCTTACATTATCATTCAATTCTTCCAAATTCTATTTCCTGTATCATATCATAAGAACACTAACTTTATAATACTATATATATATAGCCTACATCTTTATAAAACCCTTCACTATTTTTTTTAATTATTATTACTTTTCTCTCATACTTATTAGGCTTCATATTTTTAACGGTCATTAACTTTTCTTTTATTAAATATATCAAATTCCTCTCAAGATATCTTCATTACATTTAAACTACTTTTACTATTCATTCTTTTTGTCACGCACTTGACTATAATTCAACATCTTTTATCGATATTAATTAATCTTCCTGTTTATTTAAACTATTAACCTCTTACATTATCATTCAATTCTTCCAAATTCTATTTCCTGTATCATATCATAAGAACACTAACTTTATAATACTTATAAACAATATTATACTTACCGAAGCCAACATCACAATCGATCCTTGTCAATACTTGAACTTCAGGAGAGTGTAGCCCCGCGCCAGTACACGTGTCCGCACAATGCTGTACCACCCAATACAATGAAGACTGGGTGTGTGTACTGGCGCATCATACCACTTTCTTCACCACCTTCACCACCTGCAATTACAAATATCATCATTAGAAACATTCAACAACTCCTATAGTATTTGCTAACTATGATTTCATTACGAGTTACAGAAGCAATTAATATAATTCGTTACCACACTCTCGCACACAAGACACATATACAGTCGGATCCATAAGTTCGATTACATCCATTTTTTTATGCGACCATTATTAATATATAGCCTACATCTTTATAAAACCCTTCACTATTTTTTTTAATTATTATCACTTTTCTCTCATACTTATTAGGCTTCATATTTTTAACGGTCATTAACTTTTCTTATATTATTAATATATAGCCTACATCTTTATAAAACTCTTCACTATTTTTTTTTATTATTATCACTTTTCTCTCATACTTATTAGGCTTCATATTTTTAACGGTCATTAACTTTTCTTTTATTAAATATATCAAATTCCTCTCAAGATATCTTCATTACATTTAAACTACTTTTACTATTCATTCTTTTTGTCACGCACTTGACTATAATTCAACATCTTTTATCGATATTAATTAATCTTCCTGTTTATTTAAACTATTAACCTCTTACATTATCATTCAATTCTTCCAAATTCTATTTCCTGTATCATATCATAAGAACACTAACTTTATAATACTATATATATATAGCCTACATCTTTATAAAACTCTTCACTATTTTTTTTAATTATTATCACTTTTCTCTCATACTTATTAGGCTTCATATTTTTAATGGTCATTAACTTTTCTTTTATTAAATATATCAAATTCCTCTCAAGATATCTTCATTACATTTAAACTACTTTTACTATTCATTCTTTTTGTCACGCACTTGACTATAATTCAACATCTTTTATCGATATTAATTAATCTTCCTGTTTATTTAAACTATTAACCTCTTACATTATCATTCAATTCTTCCAAATTCTATTTCCTGTATCATATCATAAGAACACTAACTTTATAATACTATATATATATATAGCCTACATCTTTATAAAACCCTTCACTATTTTTTTTAATTATTATTACTTTTCTCTCATACTTATTAGGCTTCATATTTTTAACGGTCATTAACTTTTCTTATATTATTAATATATAGCCTACATCTTTATAAAACTCTTCACTATTTTTTTTAATTATTATCACTTTTCTCTCATACTTATTAGGCTTCATATTTTTAACGGTCATTAACTTTTCTTTTATTAAATATATCAAATTCCTCTCAAGATATCTTCATTACATTTAAACTACTTTTACTATTCATTCTTTTTGTCACGCACTTGACTATAATTCAACATCTTTTATCGATATTAATTAATCTTCCTGTTTATTTAAACTATTAACCTCTTACATTATCATTCAATTCTTCCAAATTCTATTTCCTGTATCATATCATAAGAACACTAACTTTATAATACTATATATATATAGCCTACATCTTTATAAAACCCTTCACTATTTTTTTTAATTATTATTACTTTTCTCTCATACTTATTAGGCTTCATATTTTTAACGGTCATTAACTTTTCTTTTATTAAATATATCAAATTCCTCTCAAGATATCTTCATTACATTTAAACTACTTTTACTATTCATTCCTTTTGTCACGCACTTGACTATAATTCAACATCTTTTATCGATATTAATTAATCTTCCTGTTTATTTAAACTATTAACCTCTTACATTATCATTCAATTCTTCCAAATTCTATTTCCTGTATCATATCATAAGAACACTAACTTTATAATACTTATAAACAATATTATACTTACCGAAGCCAACATCACAATCGATCCTTGTCAATACTTGAACTTCAGGAGAGTGTAGCCCCGCGCCAGTACACGTGTCCGCACAATGCTGTACCACCCAATACAATGAAGACTGGGTGTGTGTACTGGCGCATCATACCACTTTCTTCACCACCTTCACCACCTGCAATTACAAATATCATCATTAGAAACATTCAACAACTCCTATAGTATTTGCTAACTATGATTTCATTACGAGTTACAGAAGCAATTAATATAATTCGTTACCACACTCTCGCACACAAGACACATATACAGTCGGATCCATAAGTTCGATTACATCCATTTTTTTATGCGACCATTATTAATATATAGCCTACATCTTTATAAAACCCTTCACTATTTTTTTTAATTATTATCACTTTTCTCTCATACTTATTAGGCTTCATATTTTTAACGGTCATTAACTTTTCTTATATTATTAATATATAGCCTACATCTTTATAAAACTCTTCACTATTTTTTTTAATTATTATCACTTTTCTCTCATACTTATTAGGCTTCATATTTTTAACGGTCATTAACTTTTCTTTTATTAAATATATCAAATTCCTCTCAAGATATCTTCATTACATTTAAACTACTTTTACTATTCATTCTTTTTGTCACGCACTTGACTATAATTCAACATCTTTTATCGATATTAATTAATCTTCCTGTTTATTTAAACTATTAACCTCTTACATTATCATTCAATTCTTCCAAATTCTATTTCCTGTATCATATCATAAGAACACTAACTTTATAATACTATATATATATAGCCTACATCTTTATAAAACTCTTCACTATTTTTTTTAATTATTATCACTTTTCTCTCATACTTATTAGGCTTCATATTTGTAACGGTCATTAACTTTTCTTTTATTAAATATATCAAATTCCTCTCAAGATATCTTCATTACATTTAAACTACTTTTACTATTCATTCTTTTTGTCACGCACTTGACTATAATTCAACATCTTTTATCGATATTAATTAATCTTCCTGTTTATTTAAACTATTAACCTCTTACATTATCATTCAATTCTTCCAAATTCTATTTCCTGTATCATATCATAAGAACACTAACTTTATAATACTATATATATATATAGCCTACATCTTTATAAAACCCTTCACTATTTTTTTTAATTATTATTACTTTTCTCTCATACTTATTAGGCTTCATATTTTTAACGGTCATTAACTTTTCTTTTATTAAATATATCAAATTCCTCTCAAGATATCTTCATTACATTTAAACTACTTTTACTATTCATTCTTTTTGTCACGCACTTGACTATAATTCAACATCTTTTATCGATATTAATTAATCTTCCTGTTTATTTAAACTATTAACCTCTTACATTATCATTCAATTCTTCCAAATTCTATTTCCTGTATCATATCATAAGAACACTAACTTTATAATACTTATAAACAATATTATACTTACCGAAGCCAACATCACAATCGATCCTTGTCAATACTTGAACTTCAGAAGAGTGTAGCCCCGCGCCAGTACACGTGTCCGCACAATGCTGTACCACCCAATACAATGAAGACTGGGTGTGTGTACTGGCGCATCATACCACTTTCTTCACCACCTTCACCACCTGCAATTACAAATATCATCATTAGAAACATTCAACAACTCCTATAGTATTTGCTAACTATGATTTCATTACGAGTTACAGAAGCAATTAATATAATTCGTTACCACACTCTCGCACACAAGACACATATACAGTCGGATCCATAAGTTCGATTACATCCATTTTTTTATGCGACCATTATTAATATATAGCCTACATCTTTATAAAACCCTTCACTATTTTTTTTAATTATTATCACTTTTCTCTCATACTTATTAGGCTTCATATTTTTAACGGTCATTAACTTTTCTTATATTATTAATATATAGCCTACATCTTTATAAAACTCTTCACTATTTTTTTTAATTATTATCACTTTTCTCTCATACTTATTAGGCTTCATATTTTTAATGGTCATTAACTTTTCTTTTATTAAATATATCAAATTCCTCTCAAGATATCTTCATTACATTTAAACTACTTTTACTATTCATTCTTTTTGTCACGCACTTGACTATAATTCAACATCTTTTATCGATATTAATTAATCTTCCTGTTTATTTAAACTATTAACCTCTTACATTATCATTCAATTCTTCCAAATTCTATTTCCTGTATCATATCATAAGAACACTAACTTTATAATACTATATATATATATATATAGCCTACATCTTTATAAAACCCTTCACTATTTTTTTTAATTATTATTACTTTTCTCTCATACTTATTAGGCTTCATATTTTTAACGGTCATTAACTTTTCTTTTATTAAATATATCAAATTCCTCTCAAGATATCTTCATTACATTTAAACTACTTTTACTATTCATTCTTTTTGTCATGCACTTGACTATAATTCAACATCTTTTATCGATATTAATTAATCTTCCTGTTTATTTAAACTATTAACCTCTTATATTATCATTCAATTCTTCCAAATTCTATTTCCTGTATCATATCATAAGAACACTAGCTTTATAATACTTATAAACAATATTATACTTACCGAAGCCAACATCACAATCGATCCTTGTCAATACTTGAACTTCAGGAGAGTGTAGCCCCGCGCCAGTACACGTGTCCGCACAATGCTGTACCACCCAATACAATGAAGACTGGGTGTGTGTACTGGCGCATCATACCACTTTCTTCACCACCTTCACCACCTGCAATTACAAATATCATCATTAGAAACATTCAACAACTCCTATAGTATTTGCTAACTATGATTTCATTACGAGTTACAGAAGCAATTAATATAATTCGTTACCACACTCTCGCACACAAGACACATACAGTCGGATCCATAAGTTCTATTACATCCATTTTTTTATGCGACCATTATTAATATATAGCCTACATCTTTATAAAACCCTTCACTATTTTTTTTAATTATTATCACTTTTCTCTCATACTTATTAGGCTTCATATTTTTAACGGTCATTAACTTTTCTTATATTATTAATATATAGCCTACATCTTTATAAAACCCTTCACTATTTTTTTTAATTATTATCACTTTTCTCTCATACTTATTAGGCTTCATATTTTTAACGGTCATTAACTTTTCTTTTATTAAATATATCAAATTCCTCTCAAGATATCTTCATTACATTTAAACTACTTTTACTATTCTTTCTTTTTGTCACGCACTTGACTATAATTCAACATCTTTTATCGATATTAATTAATCTTCCTGTTTATTTAAACTATTAACCTCTTACATTATCATTCAATTCTTCCAAATTCTATTTCCTGTATCATATCATAAGAACACTAACTTTATAATACTTATAAACAATATTATACTTACCGAAGCCAACATCGTGCCAAGGGATCAGGACATAATTTCTGACCGCGATTGTACAGCTCCGGACAGATCAAGGGTCCACACTTCTTCCAAAAGCTTTTTATATAATTTTTTTTTTATATATATAAAAAAAAATATATAAATTTTTTTTTATATATAAATTTTTTTATATATAATTTTTTTTTTTATATATAAATTTTTTTATATAATTTTTTTTATATAAACAAATTTTTATATAAATTTTTTTTATATATAAATTTTTTGTATAATTTTTTTATATATAAAACAAATAATATAAAATTTGTATTTATACAAAAAAAATTTATAAAATTTGTTATATAATTTTTTTATATATTTTTTATATAAAAAATTAGTTTATATAAAAAAAAAAAATTATATAAATTTTTGTTTATATTAAATTTTTTTTATTAAATTTTTTTTATATAATTTTTTTTTTATTTTTTTTTATAATTTTTTTTATACAAAAAAGTTATATAAAAATGTTTTATATATAAAAAAAATATATATAAAAAAAATTTATATAAAAAAAATTCTATATAAAAATTTTTTTATATACAAATTTTTATATAAATTTTTTTATAACAATTTTTTATAAAAAAAGTTTTATATATTTTTTTATAAAAAAAAGCATTATATAAAAAAAATATAAAAAAATTATAATTTTTTTTATATAAATTGCTTTTTTTATATAAATTTTTTTAAACAAAATTATATAATTTTTTTTATATAAAAAAATATTATAAAAAAAAATTATATATACAATATTTGTTTATATAACAAAAATTATATAAATTTTTTTTATAAAAAAAATTATAAATTTTTTATAAAAAAAATTATAAATTTTTTATAAAAAAAATTATAAATTTTTTATAAAAAAAATTATATAAATTTTTTTTATAAAAAAATTTATATAATTTTTTTTTTATAAAATTTGTTTTATAATTTTTTTTATTAAATTTTTTTTATATTTTTTTTTTATATAATTTTTTTTATAAAAAACTATTTTTATATAAAATAATTTTTTATATAAAAAATATGTTTATATAATTTTTGTTATATAATTTTTTTATATAAAAAAAATTATATAATTTTTTTATATATAAATTTTATATATATATATATATAATTTTTTTTAAATGTGTATATAAAAATATTTCTATAAAAAAAATATATAAAAATTTGTTATATAAAAAAATATATAAATTTTTTTTTTTTTTTATATATATATATATTTATATATATATATATATATAAAAATAAGGTTCGAACAATTTGTTCGAATCATCAAAGCTTTGCTAGTTGCGATTCATTGTGCCAAGGGACCAGGACACAATTTCTGACCGCGAG
Source organism: Petrolisthes cinctipes (assembly GCA_033782935.1). Classification (NCBI taxonomy): domain Eukaryota; kingdom Metazoa; phylum Arthropoda; class Malacostraca; order Decapoda; family Porcellanidae; genus Petrolisthes; species Petrolisthes cinctipes. Next base: position 265,630 of record JAWQEG010000136.1, on the reverse strand, counting down.
TGTACAGTGATGCATGATAATGTGTGGTGACTGCTCAGTCTTCTTGCTAGTGTGTGGCAAATTTACAAGATTGCACAGCCATCTAGTTTGCTCAGGCATGAATGATAGTCTATGGAGTCCTTAATGTGGTCGACCGAGGGAATGAACTTATGAACATTAGTACAATATTTATCAAAGGCGGCCTAAAAAAAAAAAAAAAAAAATTTTGACAACACAATCCGAGTAAACATTTGGGTAGATTTTCATACCGTAAATGATATGGGACACTTGACCATTACACATTCACGACCAATCTACTTGCAGTCGCGAGCCGATGAGTTGGAGACACTAGTACACTAATCATGGGGTCGCTTCTACCTGACGAGTTATGGGGGAGTGAGAGAGGAAGAAGGGAGGGGCTGGTGGAGGGAGAAACAACAAGAGACTCCAATAACCGTGGCTGTAGAGACGTCTTTATCTTGTGTAAGTACTTATGGTTAACTTTGGGCGATATCAGAACTGTAATGACATCAGATGGGATAGGGGTCTATAAAACTTAAAAACTTATTTGATAAAATTGCTATATCTAATGATAAATGTGTTTCAACAATAATTAATATTACACAAAATTACGAGAATCATGTCTAACTCGAATACACAACTAATTAAATTCATCCTGCCATAACACTCATACATTCATCCCTAACCACCATCATTCCTCCTTCCCGTCTCTCCCTCTCACCAGTGAATGCGTCGAATGAAATTTTCAGTGGATGGTGCGATAGTTGTATATCAGTCAGAAGTGGCAACACTCCACCAGCCCGACACAACCTCCCCCATCTTTCTCTCTCTCGTCAGGTAGAAACGATCCAATGATGAGTGAGCTCGTGTCTCCATCCCATCAGCTCGCGAATGTAAACAATATCTTTTACACAGAAAAATTAAAATTCTCTGTCTATATATATAGCAGGAAAACACTGGAATTTTGACACTGATCAACTATTAATGACAAACAATTGTACTGATAATTTTCGGACACCCTGAACACGTATAAAGCAAAGTAAAACCAAACTGCAAATGAACAACGATCACTTACCTTTACCACTTCACTCCCACTGCTGATAGTATACTGAGTCGCCTCTCAGACCGGTCCTCCCTCATCACCTCTGTTCCCGACATTTCCATTCACACGTGCGTGAAATTAGCCTCGTGGAATAAGGAAGGGAGGGAGGGAAGGGGGAGAGGGAGGGAAGGAAGGAGAGAAAACTTAGACTGGTTCGTTCGACTCTCGAGATGATACTCTCTTGTGGATGAGTCGGTGAGCTTCTGTTTCCTCCAAACTACTATAACCACGAAACAGATCTCCATTAGTAACACCCAGCTCGTCTGTTTTCTGGCATAGTTTGGAGAAAGAAATACCCCTTCCTCCTCTTAACTAACTCTGAGGATTCAAAGTGTGCAGTCAGGTCCCAAGAAAATGTTCGAAAGTTTTTGGTGTGTTGGGGTTGTTACAACCCCAGTGTTTGGCTTGTTTATGTCTAGGGGAAGAGAAGGGGGTTGTGAACAGCTAAAGTATAACTCTGATGGATATGTTACTGTAATCAGTGGAGTTACCACTAATGAAACAAGACGGGAACCTTCCACCCCACTCCCTCAATGGATATTTGCCCAGAAAGAGTAATGTAAACGAATCACTAATGATTTTTACATGTATAATATTACAAAAAATAAGTACAATATTTATAATGAAATAAAAGCAATAGGAATTACGTTACGTTAACAAGACACAAAATGACAATTAGAATACCAAATAATAGAATACAATTATATCAAAGTTAAACAAAATAGAAAATATGAACACTAGCAGAGATAAAAGCAGAGATAGTATGTAATGAGGAGTGTGAGAATATCTCGTCACTCGATACAAGATATAGCAAGGGGAGAACCGAGATGGCAAGTGACGGAGTGAAGCCTGAACATTCACTGGATACACTAATATAACAGGGAGTTGAACTGAGATGGCAAGTGACGGAGTGAAGCCTGAGCATTCACTGGATACACTAATATAACAGGGAGTTGAACCGAGATGGCAAGTGACGGAGTGAAGCCTGAGCATTCACTGAGTTCAGTCTTACTTACTTACTTGTTGGATTTCTTGGCTATCACTGAGTTCAGTCAGCCGGGGCAGCTGCTTATATTTGCCCCCAACGGCTGCTGATTGGCCGATCCTTATGACCACACGTCTCTGATAGGTTCAACTATGTTAACTACTCTGCCATTGGTTGCGAGCACGTAAGCTCGTCTGGGATTGGTTGATTAGGCCCTCGCTATCTACGCCACTTGGTAGGTTAGGGCAAGAAGGGCGGGTTGGTTCCGGTCAGTTTGAACTGGTTTGCGGGGGAACGTCCCACAGCTGACGCCTGGCTGTCGAGTTGCTTGCAGGTTCGTGACAGGAGAGAGAGAGAGAAATATTCGAAAGTTTTTTGGTGAGTTGGGGTTGTAAGGAGAGAGAGAGAGAGAGAAAGGGGGGGGGGGGATAATAAGAAGGGAGGGGGGCTGTATGACAGGACAAGCCATTACACTGACTACTGGTGGTAGAGGATTTGAATATAGAATCAAATTTTGAAAGGTCGAACAACTCGTTTTCCTTATAAATGGGCAAGTAGCTGGTCAAATTGAATGCTTATTTTCCTTTTTATACTGATTACATTTCTTCAAACATATCATGGAATTTGATAAACAGGCCAGCTGTACAGCCATGGCTGATAGTGGTGTACCAGGGTCCAAGGAGTGTTGGAGAGCAACTGAACAATTTCGAACAAGTGAATTTTACAAACCATTCTCAACGATGAGAGAGGTTTATAAGACTCACTTTTTCGAACTCTGTTCAGTTGCTCTCCAACACTCCTTGGACCCTGGTCCACCACTATCAGCCATGGCTGTAAGTACAGTCACTCATAAAAGTAAAGACACCCCCAGGCAAGACACCTTTTGAGTGGTGTGATATCGGCTCTGGTAACGTTGTACAGCTGGTCACACTCCCGTGAGGCCCACCCAGCGTTGTCAATGTTGGCCGAGATAACCCCGAAACACTAGTTGTGAGCTCTGCTCGCTCGAACCATTCACTGGTGGGAGGGAGAAGTAAGGAGGGATTTGAGGAGGGTAGGGGGGGTGTCTATACATAAGAGGTGAGAAATTATTCTTGGGGAGGTGAAAAATGTGTGGAAGCCCAGTTATCAATTATTTATATACCAACATTCGTGTCAATTATTAACATCATTAAATGTAAGATTAAGTTTTTCATATTATGATGTAACACAAAAACAACCGAGGTAATATTATTGTATACGGTATTTTTTCGTATAATATTCAATGGTTATCATCAAGCACTAAACGCTGAAAAATACTTACACAATAACTGAATAAGAATCATGAACCAGAATGCTATTTATTAAATGAAGCAAATGTGAATACCTTTATATTACATGTGTCAAGTGTTGATACCACTAACACACACTTCCATTTCCCCCGTATCTACCTAACAGTTTATAATCGTGTCAAATATCAAGGCTCTCATTATCCCTCACGTGATAGCAACCTTGTAATATTCTGAATACTTTTAATAATAGCCTGTTGTATTGAAATATTGGAATTTGACTATGAAACCCTTTTTTTGTCATTTGTCTCTTGTTATCAAAAATTATTGTTTGGTCTGTATCTCTCTTCTCCGTGTGTATCTCTCTTTTCTGTGTGCATGTAATATACTTATATAATTATATAAGCCAGTACACACACACATAACATAATAATGTTGGTGACAGAGGTTTTATTGGTTTTATCTGTCATGAGTTGCGAGAGAAGTATATTCATAATTATTTAAACATTATAATAGTTCCATCAAGTAATGCATGGGATGCACAGTTGAGGTTTCATCGGACATGTTAATAAACAAGCTGGAAACTATTTTCAACATTTCTTAAAATTAAACTTTATTGAAGGCGTGTTAAGGTCTGAAATCCTGTGTTTCCCATCATACAACATTTTCCCAATACTCACACCGTTATATTTGATGCCGTATTGGTCTTTACTGTCTTCTGCTACAAGGTTGATATTAGTGTGACATTCCATATACACTCTACCACTACTCATACCGTTGTATTTGATGCCGTATTGGTCTTTACTGTCTTCTGCTACAAGGTTGATATTAGTGTGACATTCCATATACACCTTGTCTTGTGAACTGACTGACTGCACCACCTTACACATCTTCAAGTCATCAGGACTGCCAACATGTTGGAGAGGGAATATTTCCACACTCAGTCTTCAATACCCTTACCAGTTTAGTGGTTTTCAACCAACTCATAATCCTCTTGGAGTATCAAAACTAATTTGGGCTAACGAGACTAGAGTCAACGTCAATCTCTAATTAATGAAAAAAAAAAAAAAAAAAAAACAGTTGACAAGCCTGTGGGTGCCAGACGCAATCTCCCTGGCCTCTGCTCACATGTATTATCTGCCAAAATAAAAAAAATTTGCTACCTACAAACAGATGAAATACTGAGGGATTTATAGTAAATTATCAAACAGCACGTGTTCACTATATTCAATACAACGAGCTATTGTTAAAAGTATTCAGAATATTACAAGGTTGCTATCACGTGAGGGATAATGAGAGCCTTGATATTTGACACGATTATAAACTGTTAGGTAGATACGGGGGAAATGGAAGTGTGTGTTAGTGGTAATATAAAGGTATTCACATTTGCTTCATTTAATAAATAGCATTCTGGTTCATGATTCTTATTCAGTTATTGTGTAAGTATTTTTTAGCGTTTAGTGCATGATAATAACCATTAAATATTATACGAAAAAAGTATACAATAATATTACCTCGGTTGTTTTTGTGTTACATCATAATATGAAAAAGTTAATCTTACCTTTAATGATGTTAATAATTGACACGAATATCGGTATATAAATAATTGATAACCGGGTGTATTTTCGTACTTTTATTAAAGCTTCCACACATTTTTCACCTCCCCAAGAATAATTTCTCACCTCTCTTGTATAGACATCCCCCCTACCCTCCTCAAATCCCTCCTTACTTCTCCCTCCCACCAGTGAATGGTTCGAGCGAGCAGAGCTCACAACTAGTGTTTCGGGGTTATCTCGGCCAACATTGACAACGCTGGGTGGGCCTCACGGGAGTGTGAACGTCAGAGGTGGTGTGGTGTGGGTTGTGTTTGGAGGAAGGTTGGTTTGCTCGAAACATTATCCCAACTCATGCTTCGTCTTATCTACCATTAGTTACAAATGTGTCGAGCAAATCAATTTCATCTCTCAAGCGCCATCACTTACGTCACGTACACTGTTGCCAGAACCGATATCACAAGTATAAGAAGATGACTGGCCTGTGGGGGTCTTAATTTTTATGAGTGACTGTACCTACTTAGATATTTTTTAAATTTATATATATATATATATATATATATATATATATATATATATATATATATATATATATATATATATGCAGAGTAACCACAGGAGAAAACAAAGGCAGAACAGTAAGTACTTTCGTATATTACATCTTCAGACAGAATATATATATATATATATATATATATATATATATATATATATATATATATATTGGAAGCATTTATTATGTGTATTGGTAAACTATTATCTGATGGTGTCACTGACAGATCACGGCGGACGTGGGTTAATTATTATTACAACACATATAATTAAATACTGAAGCTTTATTTCATGTGAGACAAACTGGTTTCGGTACTGATGTAGTATTCGAAAATCGTGTTTCTTACATGAATGAATGCAATTTTATTTGGATATATGTGTTGTAATATTGTTGTTGTAATATGTCCATAATGTTTATAACATGTTACTCATTATCAATATAATACGTTTATTTACATGATATTTATTAGAGAACAGTTAAACCCGCATATTGACAAATTATAATTGGGTTTGTTTCGCCCGAGCAGACGACTGAATTTCGGTTCAATTCATAGCTGCCACTGTTACTTCAAACCTCACTGAGACTCATCACAACACCCTTCAAACCATACAGAACAGAGCCATAAAGACAATCACAGGCTGCACAGCTACCACACCTACAGACCACCTACACTATGAAACCAAAGTCCTCAAAATCAAGGATCACCTTGACATGAAAGGCACACAAACACTTGCTGCAGCCTCCACAAACCCACACCATCCACTACACTACATGGCACAACACCCACACATGCCAAGGAACATCAAAACAACACCCAGTATACGATACCATACACAAATACTATCATCTCTTACACCCTGCCCACCCCAAACCAATCTCCAGAAACACATCCATACTCAAATCACTCATGAATCCATCCAAACACTCAAAAACAACACTCAGCTGCATGCACGACCTCCTGACATCCACCCGTCCGAATCCTCCCTTCCCCGTGAGGACAGAGTCCACCTGGCCAGGCTGCGGTGTGGCCACCACCCGGCACCTCTGACATATCAGAAGAGGCTGGATAAGTCTTGCTGTTCTATTTTGAATGGTCTGGACTTTTTTTTAGTAGATAGTTAGGAAGACCAACCCACAAGACATTACAGTAATCAACACGAGACAAAATGGCTGAATGAATTAATGATAGGAGACATCGCTTGTTGAGAAACCCCCTTAGAGAATACAAGTTCCTGATATGAAAGTTGCAGACCTTGACAACCTGTTTAATAATTATTTTCCTCATAATTCAGTTTGGAATTTAAGTGCACTCCGAGGTTTCGCACAGTGGATACTGGGTCCAGCTGATGGCCTCCAATGTTCAACGACAGATCATTTTCAAGATGGTTTATCCTTCTGTTACCACGGATAATGGTGATTTCAGTCTTGTTATCATTCAGTTTCAGTTTCCGCTTTAATTAACATCCATAGTTTGACATCCGACAACAGGGATTCCATTTTCATCTTGGTTTCATTTATATTTTCTATCTTGACATAAATATTTTGGTAATAAAGAACAACACGTGTATGATATTGCAGCACCTTATAATAATAATTGAGGGGGTTGAGTTGATGTAAGGTGTTGTATGATTATATTTTGATATGATACTGATTTATTTGCACAATGGAAGGAAAGTGTCGGTGGTTATTTGATTGAGGCTGTACACAATACATAATAACATAATTACAGGTATTAATGACACACACACACTTCCTGTATTCCTTGACTTGATTACCTGTATAAAATACTATAACTAAATAACTAATATAACTTTTTTTCTTCAAAAAAATTTTCAGTCATTTGTGCAGACCATCAATCACACACACACACCACGGTTATACCTGTACAACCACCCAGTTTGTGCAGGTATGATTGATAATAGTCTATGGAGGCCTTTATTGGTGTATAATCCAGCCCACCTACATTTGTTGACAGTATATATAGCTAGTATTTATTGTGCTACAACCAAACTCTCGTAAAAATCTGGGATTGTACAAAATTATAATGATAATCTCATACATTATACTTCATTTTATTTAAGGGGGTGCAGGAATAGGGGGACAGGCTTAGGGGGGTGCGGGAGTAGGGAACAGGCTTGGCGGGGTTTTGGGGGATGCGGGAGTAGGGGGACAGGCTTGGCGGGGTTTTGGGGGGTGCGGGAGTAGGGGGACAGGCTTGAGGGGGGGGGTTAGAGGGGTGCGGGAATAGGGGACAGGCTTTCTACCCACCCCAAGCCTGTCCCCCTATTCCCGCACACCCCAAACCCCCCTCAAGCCTGCCCCCTACTCCCGCACCCCCTTAAAAGAAATAATAAATTCATCTTGGCTTGCTAGCCTCGGGTGGGTCTCCGAGAGAGAGAGGGGAAAGGGAGGGAGAAAGAGAGAAGGAAGAAGGAGAGAGAGGAAAGGGAGGGAGAGAGAAGGAAGAAGAAATGAGAGAAAGAGAATGAAAGGGAGAGAGAGAATTTGATAGACGACAGACAGAGAGAGAGAGGACAGGAATCAAGCAGAAAATTAAAGAATTAAACTGATAGGGAATATCTGTGAGTTCAAAGGAGCGCCAAAACACACACACACACACACACACACACAGGGGTAAAAGTGTAAATAAATACATTACTAGAATGAATGATTAATTAATTATATGTGGTGGTAAAAATACACACATTTAATTTTTTCCCCTTCGACAATTTTTAGATATACACACATACACACATGCACCACCTCTACGCACACACACACACACACACCACCACAGTCGTATTTGTATGAGCTTCCTAACCAACCACACTTGTAAGGCTTCATTATTTTCCAAAAGCTGAGTATCCACATTCACAAAATCTTACTAAAACGGGACATAATAACAGTTCAAATTAAGCGCTTATTAAAACTCACTCTGATTGGCCCACCTCAAAAAATCAATACTCGAAGATTATCGCTGATTGGCTATACAACCTCCTTGGCTTAACTCTCTCTCTCTCTCTCTCTCTCTCTCTCTCACACTTCACTTAAACATTTCTCCACATATACACACACTTCTCCATATACACACACTCCACATACACATACACACACACTACTCCACACACACACACTTCTCCACACACACACACACATACTTCTCCACATACACACACTTCACTTACACATTTCTACACATACACACTTCTCCACATACACATACACACGCACACCTCCACATACACACACTTCTCCACATCACCCACACACACACACTTTTCCACATACACACACTTCACTTACACATTTCTACACATACACACACACACACACACAAACAAGGAGAGAGAGAAGGAGGGAGGAGAGAGGGAGAAGGAAGGAGGCGAGAGAGAAAAGGAAGAAGGAATGAGAGAGAGAGGAATGGGAGGCAGAGAGAGAAGGAAGGAGATAGAGAGAGAGAGAGGAAAGGGAGGGAGGGAGAGAAGGAAGGAGATAGAGAGAGAGAAGGAAGAAGTAATGAGAGAGAGAGGAAAGGGAGAGAGAGAGAAGGAATGAGAGAGAGAGAGAGAGGAGGAAGGAGGAGAGAGAGGAAAGGGAGGGAGAGAAGGAATGAGAAAGAGAGGAAAGGGAGGGAGAGAGAGAAGGAAGAAGGAGAGAGAGAGAGAGGAAAGGGAGGGAGAGAAGGAATGAGAGAGAGAGGAAAGGGAGGGAGTTAGAAGGAAGAAGGAATAAGAGAGGGAGGGAGGGAGAGAGAGAGAGGTAAGGGTGGGAGAGAAGGAATGAGAGAGAAGGGAAAGGGAGGGAGAGAGAAGGAAGGAGGAGAGAGAGAGAGGAAAGGGAGGGAGAGAGAGAGAAGGAAGAAGGAATGAAAGAGAGGAAAGGGAGGGAGGGTCGAGTTGCCACCTCCACACACACACACACATATGCACACCTCCACACACCACCTACCTCCACACACCACCTCCCACGGTCGAGTTGCCACCTCCACACACACACACACACCCACACACCCACATAGCCGTCCGTGCGTAGCCCACACCGAGATTAATTAAGGGTCGATTCCACAGTCGTATTCGTATGTGAGCTTCCTAACCAACCACACTTGTAAGGCTTCATTATTTTCTAAAAGCTGAGTATCCACATTCACAAAATCTTACTAAAACGGGACGTAATAACAGTTCAAATTAAGCGCTTATTGTAACTCACTCTGATTGGCCCACCTCAAAAAATCAATACTCGAAGATTATCGCTGATTGGCTATACCCGAATGATCATTATTTTAGTGTTAATATTAGCGCATTACGAGTCTTACACGTGTTATATGGTTTGTATAACCTTATAGTACAAGAACAAACCCAACTATCATAGTTTACACACTCGTCAATGCCTCGTTTCATTATAATTTGGATGACAAGTGGACCTCAAATTTTCGGAAATTTTAATTAGGTCCATCTTTTTCCTATTCTCCTTCGCTGGGAAAATGGGAAGGGTTGAAGGAAGAATGGGAAGGATTGGAGAAAGAATGGGAAGGATTGGAAAAAGAATGGGAAGGGTTGAAGGAAGAATGGGAAGGGTTGAAAAAAGAATGGGAAGGATTGGAAAAAGAATGGGAAGGGTTGAAGAAAGAATGGGAAGGGTTGAAAAAAAGAATGGGAAGGGTTGAAGAAGAATGGGAAGGGTTGGAAAAAGAATGGGAAGGGTTGAAGAAGAATGGGAAGGGTTGGAAAAAGAATGGGAAGGGTTGAAGAAGAATGGGAAGGGTGGTAGAAGAGAGGGAAGGAATGAGAAATTTAACAGCTGACTTACTGGTGCGGGAATAGGGGGACAGGCTTGGGGGGGGGGGGGGGGGTTAGGGGGGTGCGGGAGTAGAGGACAGGCTTGGGGGGGTTTAGGGGGGTGCGGGAGTAGAGGACAGGCTTGGGGGGGGTTAGGGGGGTGCGGGAATAGGGGACAGGCTTTCTACCCACCCCCCTATTCCCCCACCCCCCAAACCTGCCCCAAGCCTGTCCCCCTATTCCCGCACCCCCCAAACCCCCCCCCCCCAAGCCTGTCCCCTACTCCCGCACCCCCCTAACGTGGTAATTACTGATAAACAACGAGTAGAAAATAATAGACTCTACCAAGCTGGGTTTATAGACCATGTAGCCCCAAGTCTCCAATATATAACTAAGGGTTCATTCCACAGTGTTTGGTAGTGGTTTGTAAACATGTAAACGAAAGAATGTTAGCTGTGTAAATGAATTCCTCCCCTACACATGGATAAACCAATACACTCCTTCATATTCTCCCTCCTTCCTCCCCTACCCATACACCACTACACCCCTTCATATTGTCCCTGCCCCTCCCTCCTTCCTCCCCTACACATACACCACTACACCCCTTCATATTGTCCCTGCCCCTCCCTCCTTCCTCCCCTACACATACACCCACTACACTCCTTCATATTCTCATGTCCCTCCCTCCTTCCTCCCCTACACATACTGTACACCCACTACACCCCTTCATATTGTCCCTGTCCCTCCCTCCTTCCTCCCCTACACATACTGTACACCCACTACACCCCTTCATATTGTCCCTGTCCCTCCCTCCTTCCTCCCCTACACATACTGTACACCCACTACACCCCTTCATATTGTCCCTGTCCCTCCCTCCTTCCTCCCCTACACATACTGTACACCCACTACACCCCTTCATATTGTCCCTGTCCCTCCCTCCTTCCTCCCCTACACATACTGTACACCCACTACACCCCTTCATATTGTCCCTGTCCCTCCCTCCTTCCTCCCCTACACATACTGTACACCCACTACACCCCTTCATATTGTCCCTGTCCCTCCCTCCTTCCTCCCCTACACATACTGTACACCCACTACACCCCTTCATATTGTCCCTGTCCCTCCCTCCTTCCTCCCCTACACATACTGTACACCCACTACACCCCTTCATATTGTCCCTGTCCCTCCCTCCTTCCTCCCCTACACATACTGTACACCCACTACACCCCTTCATATTGTCCCTGTCCCTCCCTCCTTCCTCCCCTACACATACTGTACACCCACTACACCCCTTCATATTGTCCCTGTCCCTCCCTCCTTCCTCCCCTACACATACTGTACACCCACTACACCCCTTCATATTGTCCCTGTCCCTCCCTCCTTCCTCCCCTACACATACTGTACACCCACTACACCCCTTCATATTGTCCCTGTCCCTCCCTCCTTCCTCCCCTACACATAACGGGGCGTGGCGTGGGTGATAACGGGGCGTGGCGGGGGTGATAACGTGGCGGGGGTGATAACGGGGCAGGGCGGCGGTGATAACGGGGCGTGGCGGGGGTGATAACGGGGCGTGGCGGGGGTGATAACGGGGCGTGGCGGGGGTGATAACGGGGTGTGGCGGGGGTGATAACGGGGCGTGACGGGGGTGATAACGGTGCGGGGCGGGGGTGATAACGGGGCGGGGCGGGGGTGATAACGGGGCGTGGCGGGGGTGATAACGGGGCGTGGCGGGGGTGATAACGGGGCGTGGCGGGGGTGATAACGGGGTGTGGCGGGGGTGATAACGGGGCGTGGCGGGGGTGATAACGGGGCGGGGCGGGGGTGATAACGGGGCGGGGGTGATAACGGGGCGGGGGTGATAACGGGGCAGGGCAGGGGTGATAACGGGGCGTGGCGGGGGTGATAACGGGGCAGGTCGGGGGTAATAACGGGATGGGGCGGGGTTGATAACGGGGCGTGGCGGGGGTGATAACGGGGTGGGGCGGGGGTGATAACGGGGCGTGGCGGGGGTGATAACGGGGCGTGGCGCGGGTGATAACGGGGCGTGACGAGGGTGATAACGGGGCGGGGCGGGGGTGATAACGGGGCGTGGCGAGGGTGATAACGGGGCGGGGCGGGGGTGATAACGGGGCGGGGCGGGGGTGATAACGGGGCGTGGCGGGGGTGATAACGGGGCGGGGCGGGGGTGATAACGGGGCGTGGCAGGGGTGATAACGGGGCGGGGGTGATAACGGGGCGTGGCAGGGGTGATAACGGGGCGGGGCGGGGGTGATAACGGGGCGGGGGTGATAACGGGGCGTGGCGGGGGTGATAACGGGGCGTGGTGGGGGTGATAACGTGGCGTGGCGGGGGTGATGGCGGGGCGGGCCGGGGTGATAACGGGGCGTGGCGGGGGTGATAACGGGGCGTGGCGGGGGTGATAACGTGGCGTGGCGGGGGTGATGGCGGGGCGGGCCGGGGTGATAACGGGGCGTGGCGGGGGTGATAACGGGGCGGGGCGGGGGTGATAACGGGGCGTGACAGGGGTGATAACGGGGCTTGGCGGGGGTGATTGCGGGGCGGGGCGGGGGTTTGTTCTCTCTCTCTCATACACACCCATAAACTCTCTCTCTCTCTCTCTCTCACTCTCTCACACGTTTGGGGGGTGCGGGAATAGTGGGACAGGCTTGGAGGGGGGGGGGGAAGGGACAGCATGGTGATATAATTGGGGGAGGGTTTAAGAGGGTGCGGGAGTAGGGGACAGGCTTGGGGGGAGTAGGGGGACATATAATAACCGCCACCAACCACCACACCAAGCCAGGACTCACACCTCGCTCTCGGGCCAAAAAAAAGTTACATACGTGTTTTCTTCACATGATATCTTTGTACCGAGGAGTCATAGAGAGCTGGAGTTGGTCTCATTCGAAAGAGGAAGAGTTGCTGCTTAGAACAAAACTAAATTTAAGTTTCTAGACATTGTAGTTTAGACGTAGTAAGTAAATGAAGTACTGACACTGTACTCTGGTCAAAAGTTACACGCGTCTCTTCCTCAAGCCATATCTTTGCATCTCGGGCCGAAAAAAAGTTACATATGTCTTTTCTTCACATTATATCTTTGCACCCAGGAGTCATAGAGAGCTGGGGTTGGTCTCATTGGAAAGAGGAAGAGTTGCTGCTTAGAACGAAACTAAATTTAAGTTCCTAGGTATTGTAGTTTACACGTAGAGAGTAAGTGAAATAGAGCGATTTTTGGAGACATCGGCTTAAACAGTCACGTGTCTGTGTGTGTGTTATTAAACATTCACGTGTGTGTGTTATTAAACAGTCACGTGTGTGTGTGTATTATTAAACAGTCACGTGTCAAAAAAATCGAAAATATCACAATCCTATATATAATTTTGTTTTTATATAAATTAAAAAATAATGTTCATTCAATATACAGCAAGAATCGCTCATTCAAAATTTGCAATAAAAAAATTGAAAAATTTTTTGGATTTTTTTTTTAACTCTAATAATGGTTTGGGCGCCCCTTCGGACCCCAGTCAATCCATTTAAGGGTTTGGACATCCCTTCGGGCCCTAACCAATCCATTAGCACATCGATAATTACCCCGTTGTGTTAATTGATTTAAGGGGGTGCGGGATTAAGGGACAGGCTTGGGGGCGTTTTAGGGGGTGCGGGAATAGGGGGGCAGGCTTGGGGTGGGTAGAAAGCCTGGGAAATGTCAATAACTGTGGATACGGGAGTTCCAAGATGGCCGCCGGGCAGCGACACTCCTCCCTATCTCATAATAGCGCCGCCGCTCTAATGTGTATAGCTCTGTGGGCTACTCAAAAACCCCGTTATAAATTACCACTGGCGGCCTCAATGTCAAAAACCCTGTTATAAATTACAACTGTCGGCCTTTTCCTTCGTCCTGTGGTCAATTTAAGGCTTGCTTCGTCCTCCAATTCCTTTTTCCTTCATCCTGTGGTCAATTTAAGGCTTCCTTCGTCCTCCAACTTCATTTTAAAAGGTGTAGAACATAATAACGAGGCTCGAGTCGGCGGTTGACTGAACAGAAAACGAAGGATTTAAATATACTGGATTTTAAAATAGTCCGCCATTAAAAAATAGGAGAAAATGGGAAGGGTTGCATCATAGAAAAAGGGAAGGTTTTTAAATACTAAAAAAAAAAATAAACCCCAGAGTCCGAAACTTCTAACTAGATTGACGTGGGCTTCAATATTGACATTAAAACATTACGAATTCGTTATTTTTTTACTATAGCAACCTTGCGTAAAAATATACCTACGTTATCAAATTAAAATAATTTGCGTACGAATAGTATTTAGTGAATAATTTAAATAAATGTATATACGAAGGTCAGTAGAAGATGATTCGGACGAAACCTTCCTAACCTGGCAAATTATTACCAAATCAAAATAAAAATTGGTTAGAACGGGGTGTGGTTAGAACGGTAAATATCTCAATAAATAACCAATTAATAGCAGCTCTTAGTGTCTGGGAAATTGTATTTTAGTAAATAACCGGTAATTTAAGACTATTTTAACGAATTAACATCGTATTTTTTATATTAAAAGGGAAAAACTGATGTTAGATAATATGGTTCATTGCCAACGGGATCTGGCAACCTTTGTAGATTCGTTACGCAAAGTTACGCATGTGTGGCGTCATTAACGCGGTCGGACACATGTGACAGGTTGACAATTATCGACTCGTTATACATTAATTACAGCCTTAGGTAAGTTCATTCTAATTTTTATGTGTAGATAATAGATTAATTTAGCCACGTGACCCACCGTGGGGAGTGATAGATAAGAAATAGAAGAGAAAAATAATATATAAAAACAGCATTTGCCCGCTCGTTTTAAATATGGCGTCGGTGTCCGGGATTCGACATTAATTTCGTAATTATTTAAAAATTAGGAGCTCAGGTAAGTCCATATTGCTATGAGATATAGTTTATTAATATATCTATCTGTATATCACACTGTGGGAGGCGAAGGAATAATAAAATATGAGAAAATAGATGGATTAACTTTTTTTTTTTTCGCTCGTGTCAAAATATGGGATTAATATCTTTATCATTTAAACATTAGAAGCTTAGGTAAGTCCATATTGCTATGAGATGTAGTTTATAAATATATCTATCCGTATATCACACTGTGGGAAGCGAGGGAATAATATTTTTACGTTAAATTTTGATATAATAAATAATGTCGTATATATTCACTCGTGGGTTTAAATATGGCGAATCCCCGTCACACTTGAAAACATCGACTTTTTTTTTTGTTAATATATATTTTGATTCAGATAAAAGTTAATTATATAAAGTTTTGAAACATAGATTTATAATTTATTTTATCATTTTAATTAATTATCTCTGTGGGAATAATAATAATAATAATAATAATTTGGTAATAAAATCGAGATTGTCCAAGCTTGGGCAGGTCAGCAGTGCAAGTTCCAAAGTTGCCAATTTAGCGCTTTTGTTGCTAGATTCGTCATTTTATAGAACAATATAGCTCTTACAATTTGGCTTTAGTGACATTTGGCAGCTGTTTTTCTGTGTTTTTGTTGCGTATTTCTTGGCGGTTTTAATTATTTCAGAGTCCTGACATAATAAAGAGTAATAAATAAATAACAATCAGAAGGTTTTGTGGGATGTTTATCAAAAATAGCGCCTTTTTAGTTAGCGCTTTTCGGGAGTAATAAGTTTAGCGCCTTAAGAAAATTCTAGTTGGCAAGCCTGCCTGTCTCGACCGGTAGCAGTGTTCTCATTCTTAAGGTAATTACCCTAGACTATCGTAATTTTGGGATTATTTAAGGGAATGGAAAAGGTAATTTAAGGAAAATCGGCAAGTAACCCATTAAATCTGGAAAAATCTTAGGTAATTTTTGGATAATCTATGGAAATTTAAGGTAAACTTTTTTATAATCTGTGGAAATTTAAGGTAAATTTTTGGCCATAGAGAGAAACAGCATGGTACATAAGTCTAAGTCCATTTGTTTATATGCTATTCAAGAAGGTTCGTAGTGTATACGATGCATGGTACCAATACGATGGGTCCATAGACAAACAACAGACCCGTCGTACGTACCACACCATCGTATACACCACGGATGTTCTTGAATACGGCTATAATAAATTCTGACAACCACACTGGGTAAGACTTCATTATTTTTGGGTTGATTCCACAGTCGTATTTGTTTGTAAACTTCCCAACCAACCACAAAATCTATCCAACAGTTAGATGATAATAATAATAATACCAATAACAATAATAATACCAATAATAATAATAATAATAATACCAATAATAATAATAATAATCACTATAGTTTACTCAGATAATAATATTGTGGTTGAGCTTTGTTTTTCTTTATGTGATTTGCTTTTCTTATTCTCTCTCTCTCTCTCTCTCCAAAAATTTTATATAATGATTTTGATTTCTTCCTTATCTATAATTTCAGCAAAGAGTAAATCTGCCAGTCAGTTTTCGGTATTTATTGAAAGAATTACCGTTTTGTAGTAGTGTTGCCAGATCCGGCTAGGTCCCAGTATTTTGCCCCGGTAATTTTCTGTACTTTACCACGGTTATTTCCCGGTAGTTTGCCCAGGTTAGGTCACGGTAGTCTGCCCAGGTTAGGTCCCGGTAGTCTGATGCGTTCTAGGTTAGGTTAGGTCAGGTCAGGTAAGGTCAGGCTAATTTCAAAATGACCCATTTGAATATGCCCTATCTTGGAAATGGGGCATTTGCGGAGAAAATGCCATAGAAGAAAATAGTCTTAGAATGGTCTAAATAAGTGGGTAATGAAGGTAGAAAAACCGTACCCAAAAACGGTAATTCATTCAATATTTACCCAGTTTTCTTTATATGGTTGTTGAAAGAGATTGTAATTATTTCTTATATTTTGATATTGTGCACAATGCAATATAAAATGTTGTAAGTCTTCACATTGTTCACTGCAACAAATATTTGTTGGTGGAAACAACACAAACACAAACACTCACCAGTCAACTTCCTTACTCCCCTTAAATGTTAGCCTATCCTCACCTCTATCTAACCCAAATACTAACCTCACCTCTAACCTCACCTCTTTCCTAACCTCTATCCTCACCTCTATCTAACCCAAATACTAACCATCATTGTGACCGATGTACAAATTGGTTTGGGTAAGTATTGAAAGAATTACCGTTATTGTGTACGGTTTTTCTACCTTCATTACCCACTTATTTAGACCATTCTAAGACTATTTAGACTTATTTAGACCATTCTAAGATTTTTTTTTTTTTCTATGGCATTTCCCCCACAAAATTTCCTAGATATTTCCAAATTTCCATATTCAAATGGGGCATTTTGAAATTAGCCTGACCTAACCTGACCTTACCTAACCTAACCTAACCTAGACCACAGCAAACCACCGGGAAATAACCTGGACAAACTACCGGGAAATAACCTGGTCAAACTACCGGGAAATGACCGGGGCAAAATACGGTATTTATTGAAAGAATTACCGTTTTGTAGCAGTGTTGCCAGATCCGGCTAGGTCCCAGTATTTTGCCCCGGTCATTTCCTATACCGTACTTTACCACGGTTAGGTCCCGGTAGTTTGACCAGGTTAAATCCCGG
Source organism: Petrolisthes cinctipes (assembly GCA_033782935.1). Lineage (NCBI taxonomy): Eukaryota > Metazoa > Arthropoda > Malacostraca > Decapoda > Porcellanidae > Petrolisthes > Petrolisthes cinctipes. The sequence goes on along the minus strand of JAWQEG010000136.1, from coordinate 247,775 downwards.
TAGTCTGTCCCAGTCCAGATAAATATTAATTATTTAATTATTAATTATTTAATTCTTTAGATAACAATCTTATTATTCAGAGTTTTGGCTTTTGGAGATAATACAAAAATGTATTGTTGATGTTTATTTATCTAAGGATATATATATATATATATATATATATATATACTTGATTTCAGGATACTAGTTAGACATTAATTAAGATGGAAGTACAGTGTTGGGAAATCTGGAGCAAATGATTCCTCCAAACTATTTTTCCAAGCAACACAACACTAATATTTGTGTTGGTCTGGTTCTGTTTCCTGGCATACTTTGGAGGAATCAGGACACTCCAATATAACTAAAGTGAATTACCCCAATTAATATGATATTTCTTCAACAGACTGATATGAATCTTGAAAAGGAAGAAAGGCATGCTGAGAAGGAGAAGAAAAAAAGGTTGAGGGAATGGAAGAATGGAAAGAATTGTAAAAGTTAGACAAGGAGATGACAGGGATGAAGGTGAGTCTTCCCTTTATATATATTAAGAGTTGAAGGAGAGAGTTTGTTAACTTTTTAATGTTAAAGTTGAAGTTGGGACATAATCTAATTCATAATGTTAGAAATAACCAAGAGAAATTTTACTTTATATTAGTGAAAAAGTAACATTATAGAAGTATTAGGTTAGGTTATGATATGACTTAAGTAAATGTGATACAGTAGTTAGCACTTGTATAACACACACACACACACACTCTCACACACACTCACTTTCTCTCTCTCTCTCTCACACACACACTCACACTCTCACACACTCACTCACTCACACACACACTTTCTCTCTCTCTCTCACACACACACACACACACTGTCTCTCTCTCGTGCCCACTACCCACCCACAAAATTGGTCAAAGTGTCTTCTCGTCGTCTTTTGCCTCTCGTGTGGAAGGGGTTTGATGTGGTAATTCTTTTTTGTTACATTGGAGTGCCTTGATTCCTCCAAAGTATGTCAGGAAACAGAACCAGAAGAACAAAAGTAATGGTGTTCTGTTGTTGCTTGGAATAGTTTGGAGGATTCAGTTGCTCCAGATTTACCAACACAAAATTTCCCCTTTAATTGCTAAGTCAGATACCATATCAGATAACTTTGATGCTGTCTTAGAGTTGATTCCACTGTGATATTGGTTTGTTAGCTTCCCAACCAACCACACTTGTAAGGCTTCATTATTTTAGGGTTGATTCCACTGTGATATTTGTTTGTAAGCTTCCCAACCAACCACACTTGTAAGGCTTCATTATTTTAGGGTTGATTCCACAGTGGTATTGGTTTGTTAGCTTCCCAACCAACCACACTTGTAAGGCTTCATTATTTTCCAAAAGGTGAGTATCCACATTCACAAAATCTATCCAACAGTTAGATAATAATAATCACTGCATAGTTTACTCACCAAAATTCATTAAATAATTCAACCGCAAGTCATTAACACGACTAATATTCTTTCGTTTGCGTGCTTACAAACCAATACCAACCAATTTTGAAGTTGATTTTGTATAAAACTCAAATTACCATGTCTATACCCAACATTTATATATAGCGTAATAGTGTTTTGAATTAATTAACTTTATTGGCAGAATAATGGTGATGGGAGACAGTAGCAGAGTGGATAAAGTGATGGACTGTGAATGGTAAGGGCCCAGGTTCGAGTCCACCAGAAAACGTCTGGGATTTTTCCGAGGTGATGTGATGGGTCCAGCTGTTGGTCAACTACCCTGGCTACACTGACACAGTATTACCAATGTGACTCCATGTAGTGTTGCATTATTCATTAACATTAGGCTAACATATATGTTATATTATATCATTAACAATGATATATATTTATTAGTGAGGATTTATTGTATTAATAATTGTCTTCAGATAACATGTATCAGTATAATACTAATTTGTATAATTCATCATACCATTGTTGTTGTATATTACCCATAGTATTGAGTTAATATGTAACAGTGTATTTATAACCTCACTCCCTCCAAGGGGATGGCCACGGCAGAAGTGTCTCCAGTTGTCCCTGTTCCAACACTCCCTCCTTACTTGGTCCATCCCTACTATCCCTCATGTTTCTCTCCTTTACATACTCTGTATACAGTACATTAATAATTTATATATGGAGTCCAACATTATACTGGTACCTTACCATCATTAATACCGTCAATGTTCTTGTATATTACCCATAGTATTGAGTTAACATGTAAGAGTGCAGTACTAATCTATATATGTTTTTTCAGGATGTATGTATGGTGACACAATACATTGGATTTTCACAGCTTTATCAGTTTTGAATAGAGGATGACACCCATTACCTTCACAACAATACCAACTACCTCATAATACAATAATGGTAAGTGTATGAAGTGAAGGGAGAGTTTACCCTGTAGTGAAGTGGTAGGGATAAACCAGTTTTTGTTATCAATCCTTACTATGGATGTAAACATGACTGTACCCCTTTGTTGGGTTTTGGTTGTCCAAGCAACACCAAGCTCACTTGGTTTTCACCAAGCGAGCCTGCCCTGTACTGTTTTTGTGGGTCGCTTGGATACGAAGCCGTGCCAAGCGGTAGCCGTTAAAACCAAGCCGTCTTTGTATCCAAAGCAACCCCTGCTTGGTAACAGTGTTGGTGCTGCTTGGTAGTCACCTGACAACAACAATATGGACCACAGATAATTGATATTGGCTTAATTAGTACATGTAACTTGCAATCAGTGCCAAATAAACAAAAATAATTATGTAATAAGATGTTGTAGTATTATTTAAGGAGGTATTGGCTGCTTGGATAATTTTTGTACATATTATTATGGAAGACAAAATTTAAAGGATTATTTATAAGTAATCAAACTTGCAATTTTTTACTAGGAGCCTACTTACAATTTTCTACCAGTGCTTACACTGCTGCAGAAGTCTTAATGTAAATAATATTTATTATTAAAGAAAAATGTGGTTACTCAGTTAAATGATTCTTTACCTAACATATACCTAATCATGGATGAAATTTCAACATGTGAGGACTGGTATAATGGCCATCAAGTTTTCATTAATAATTAAGTGTCCAATTTTTGTTGTTTTTTCCCCTCCACCTAAACTGGAGATATGAGGCTGTTGGGTACCTATATTATAATTGTGATGATTTTATTTGGAGATGAGTTGGCCTTCTCTGTGGTTATTTTAAATGTTACCAAAGTGTATTCCTAATATTAACCCTTTTATTGCTTTCCTATGATATCACCATTCCGTCAAATGATAATTTTTGGGCTATTATTTTGGTTGGGCACCTTGGGCAAGACAATTGTTGGGCTCCACGTATCTGGTCTGTTTTTGTTGTCAGATAGTGCTGTGCTCCAAGCCCACTTGGACAATAATAAAACGACACTTGTAGTGCCACAAGGAGATGTGGGGGGCTGCTCCCTCCTCCAACAGGGATTAGGGGGGTTGTGATGTGGTGGGGGCGGGGGGGATCTACGGTTTGGCATTTTGTTTGGGAGGGTGTGTGAGGAAGGCCTCGTATATGTATGTATGTGTGTGTTTTCATCTTGGCAACAACAGTCAAACAGTGTGTGTGATTTCAGTACAAGAATATTATTATGGTAATGGTGTGTGTGTGTGTTCAAAAGATAGTGATAAATGTATTTTCATCTTATATTGAGAGCCTACTAGAGAGAGTAAGTAAGTAAATATTTATTGGTTATTTCATACCAAGGTATATTAATATTAAATCTATCTTCAAGACAGGAAAATATGAGTAATGGTAGATGGTTTTTACTCTCATCATTTTCACTCAATAAATTCTGCTGGCATTAAATATTGCAAGATATCAATTTTGGCCCCAACTTTATTCCATATCAATGATCTTGTGTCTATGTACAGTCACGGACAATAATTAATCATCCACACATAGGTAACTCAAACAAATTGCTATTGAATATTTTCATGTTTTGTTATTATGAATTTTTTGTTGTTGTTGAACTAGTCAGTATTTGCTTGTAGTGAAATAGAAAATGGTAATTAAACTATTTATTAGAACCAGATAGATAGATAGTGAGTTAGATAGAGATAGTGAGAGAGAGAGAGAAAGAAACAGAGGGAAGCTGTCAAACATTTACATGAGTCAACCCAATGTAGATGAATATTATTGTCTGTGACTGTACAACACAATATGTGTTAGGGGGGTGCGGAAGTAGGGGGACAGGCTTTAGGGGGGTGTGGGAGTGGGGGGACAGGCTTGGAGGGGGTGGTTAAGGGGGTGCAGGAATAGGGGACAGGCTTTATACCCACCCGAACCCTGTCCCCCTACCCCCGCACCCCTTTAGTGGTGTTGACAACATAGCCAGCAGTGTGTCAATGGGATAGCTGTCCCCCAAACCTGTCCCCTACTCCTGCACCCCCCCTAACACATATTGGTATCACACTATCATCAACACCATCAATATTCTTCACTTTACAGTTAAGTTTACACAGACAGTCTCTTTGTAATTGTAATAGACAAGTTTAACATTTTTTCATTACTTTAATATCGGGGGGTTGAGATGTAGTACGTGTGTGTGTATGTATGTATATTATTATGTGTTTGGGAGGGTGTGTGACGTGACGAGGCTACCTCCAGTGTGGAGATGAAGGCCTCGTATATGTATTTATGTACAGTCGTGGTCAATAATAATCATCCACATATGAGAATCTCAAACAATTTACTGTCTAATGTTTTCACGTTCACATATATGATTTTATTATTTTAAATAGTGTGTAGCTTCTTGTATTAAATTAAAAGATGGTAGTTAACGTGTGTGTGTGTGTGTTATTGTTTTAAGTAGTGTGTAGCTACTTGTATTAAATTAAAAGATGGTAGTTAACGTGTGTGTGTGTGTGTTATTGTTTTAAGTAGTGTGTAGCTACTTGTATTAAATTAAAAGATGGTAGTTAACGTGTGTGTGTGTGTGTTATTGTTTTAAGTAGTGTGTAGCTGCTTGTATTAAATTAAAAGATGGTAGTTAACGTGTGTGTGTGTGTTATTGTTTTAAGTAGTGTGTAGCTGCTTGTATTAAATTAAAAGATGGTAGTTAACGTGTGTGTGTGTGTGTTATTGTTTTAAGTAGTGTGTAGCTGCTTGTATTAAATTAAAAGATGGTAGTTAACGTGTGTGTGTGTGTGTGTGTTATTGTTTTAAATAGTGTGTAGCTGCTTGTATTAAATTAAAAGATGGTACTTAACCTGTGTATGTGTGTGTGTGTGTTATTGTTTTAAGTAGTGTGTAACTGCTTGTATTAAATTGAAAGATGGTAGTTAACCTATTTATTGTAAAGTTTATCATCTAAGGAACAGAGGGAAGCTGTCAAACTCTTACCTGTGTTACCCCTATATGGATGATTATATTTGACACCAACTGTATGTATGTTTTTTACCAATATATTTTATTTTGGGTAACATTTCAATAATATTATCTGGGATGCCTGTATATATATAGGGTCCATTCCACAGTGGTTGGTATTGGTTTGTAAGCACGCAAACGAAAGAATTTTAGCCGTGTAAATGACTTCTGGGTGAATTATTTAATGAATTTTGTGATTAAACTATACAGTGATTATTATTATTATTATTATTATTATTATTATTATTATTGTTATTATTATTATTATTATTGTTATTATTATTATTATTATTGTTGTTATTATTATTGTTATTATTATTATTATTATTGTTGTTGTTATTATTATTATTGTTATTATTATTATTATTATTGTTATTATTATTACTATTATTATTATTACTGGTATTATTATTTTTATTATTATTATTATTATTAAATGACTTGTGGGTGAATTATTTAATGAATTTGGTGAGTAAACTATACAGTGATCATCATTATCTAACTGTTGGATAGATTTTGTGAATACGGATACTCACCTTTTGGAAAATAATGAAGCCTTACAAGTGTGGTTGGTTGGTTGGGAAGCTAACAAACCAATACCACTGTGGAATCAACCCATGTACAGTTGGCCACAGAAATTCTTACACAGGTTATATGGAAAGAGAAGTTATTAATTGATTATTGTGAATGTACTGTAATGAATAGTTTACCAAGTGACTCTTATCATTACAAAACAACAAACCTAATAATAATAATAATAATAATCACTGTATAGTTTACTCACCAAATTCATTAAATAATTCACCCACAAGTCATTTAATAATAATAATAATAATAATAATAATAATCACTGTATAGTTTACTCACCAAATTCATTAAATAATTCACCCACAAGTCATTTAATAATAATAATAATAATAATGTTGTATTGCAGTTACATATATAATCTTAACCTTTTATCTTTCTCTATGCATCTTCTTTCACACTTTCTATGTAAGGTTAGACAGCTGTTTCTCTCTATTTCACACACACACACTGTCTGTCTGTCTGTCTCCTTTCCTGTGCCTTCTTTGATATTATTATTATTATCAATATTATTATTTTCAATATTATTATTATTAATATTATTATTGTTAATATTATTATTTTTATTTTTATTATTATTATTTTTATTATTAATATTATTAATATTATAAGTTGGCTTCATATCCACCTGTGTATGTATTAGGTTTTATAATTATTAGGTTTTATAAAAATTATAAATTGTATAATTATTAGATTTAGTAAGAATTATAAACTAATTTGGTTATATTTTTGTTACAGAGTTTTGGAATTAACTGGAGTTTTGGAATTAACTGGAATTGTACAAGTATGAGACCTCCTTCCATCTATAACAACAACAACAACACATTATTATAGATTACTGTAAGTATTTGTATTCATGGTATATACAGTACTATGGTTCTGTTGTCTTTATATGGAGACATTGTATGTACACTCGCGGTCAGAAATTGTGCCCTGATCCCTTGGCACGATGAATAGCAACTAGCCAAGCTTTGATGATTCCAACAAATGTGTGTTGTAGGGATACGCACAGTTGTTCGAACCTTATAAAAAAAAAATTTATATAAAAAAAAATTTTATATAAAAAAAAAATTATATAAAAAAAATTTTATATAAAAAAAAAATTTATATAAAAAAAAAATTTATATAAATTTTTTTTATATAAAACAAAATTTTATATAAAAAAAAATTTATATAAAAAAAAAATTTATATAAAAAAAATTTTATATAAAAAAAAAATTTATATAAAAAAAAATTTATAAAAAAAAATTTTATATAAAAAAAAAATTTATATAAAAAAAATTTTATATAAAAAAAATTTTATATAAAAAAAAATTATATATAAAAAAAATTTATATAAAAAAAAATATATAAAAAAAATTTTTATATAAAAAAAAATTTTATATAAAAGAAATTTTTATATAAAAGAAATTTTTATATAAAAGAAATTTTTATATAAAAAAAAATTTTATATAAAAAAAAATTTTATATAAAAAAAATTTTATATAAAAAATTTTTTTATATAAAAAAAAATTTTATATAAAAAAAAATTTTATATAAAAAAAAATTTTATATAAAAAAAAATTTTATATAAAAAATTTTTTTATATAAAAAAATTTTTTTATAAAAAAAATTTTTATATAAAAAAAAATATTATATAAAAAAAATTTTATATAAAAAAAATTTTTATATAAAAAAAAATTTTATATAAAAAAAATTTTATATAAAAAAAATTTTATATAAAAAAAAATTTTATATAAAAAAAAATTTTATATAAAAAAGTTTTTATATAAAAAAGTTTTTATATAAAAAAAAATTTTATATAAAAAAAAAATTTATATAAAAAATTTTTTTATATAAAAAAAAAAAATTATAAAAAAAATTTATATAAAAAAATTTTTATATAAAAAAAAATTTATATAAAAAAAAAATTTTATATAAAAAAAATTTTTATATAAAAAATAATTTTATATAAAAAAAAATTTATATAAAAAAAAATTTTATATAAAAAAAAATTTTATATAAAAAAAATTTTATATAAAAAGTTTTTATATAAAAAAAATTTTATATAAAAAAATTTGTATATAAAAAAAAAATTTATATAAAAAAAAGTTTTATATAAAAAAGTTTTTATATAAAAAAAAATTTATATAAAAAAAAATTTATATAAAAAAAATTTTATATAAAAAAAAAATTTTATATAAAAAAAAATTTTATATAAAAAATTTTTTTATATAAAAAAAATTTTTATATAAAAAATTTTTTTATATAAAAAATTTTTTTTATAAAAAAAAATTTTATATAAAAAAAAATATATAAAAAATTTTATATAAAAAAAAATTTTATATAAAAAAAAATTTTATATAAAAAAAAAATTTATATAAAAAAAAATTTTATATAAAAAAAAATTTTATATAAAAAAAGTTTTTATATAAAAAAAAATTTTATATAAAAAAAAATTTTATATAAAAAAAAATTTTATATAAAAAAAATTTTTTTATAAAAAAAATTTATATAAAAAAAAATTTATATAAAAAAAAATTTTATATAAAAAAAAAATTTTATATAAAAAAAAATTTTATATAAAAAAAAATTTTATATAAAAAAAAAATTTATATAAAAAAAAATTTTATATAAAAAAAATTTTATATAAAAAAAAATTTTATATAAAAAAAGTTTTTATATAAAAAAAAAATTATATAAAAAAAATTTGTATATAAAAAAAAATTTTATATAAAAAAGTTTTTATATAAAAAAAATGTTATATAAAAAAAATTTTATATAAAAAAAAAATTTATATAAAAAAAAATTTTATATAAAAAAAATTTTTTATATAAAAAAAAATTTTATATAAAAAAACTTGCTCGTATGTTTCAATTCTGACCTCACCATAGTGTTTCAGGTTCATTTCGAAGCAGTGAATGGTTTTGCTATTCTATTTGTGTGAGCTTTTATTAAGATTTCGAAGCAGTGCCGGGTCCTAGTCCTTGCCATGAATAAATGCTTACGAACAAAATTTTAAGTTAAGAGTGAACTTTGTTTTTGTGAATACGGCTCCAGGTCTTGGTCTCTCCTCGCATCCTTTTCGGGGTCGAACCAGGCAACGAGCAGTTGTGGTGTGATGTAGGTCTTCCAGTCCAGTAACATATATATATATAAAAAAAATATATATATATAAAAAAAATTATTTATATAATAAATTTTTTTTATATAAACAAAATTTTTGTCCTGATCCGTTGGCACGATGAATTGCAACCAGCCAAGCTTTGATGATTTGAACCAATGTGTGTTGTAGGCAGACGCACATTTGTTGTTCAAAGCTAGGCTGTTTGCGATTCATCTTGCCAGGGGATCGGGACACAATTTCTGACGGCGAGTGTACCATGGATGTGTGTGTGTGTGTGTGTTTAGAGGCTTCTGATTCCTCCTGACTATGCCATGAAACAAGCTCCTTCCATATATGTGTGTGTGTGTTAGAGAGAGAGAATGTGTGTGTGTGTGTGTGTTAGAGAGAGAATGAGTGTGTGTGTGTGTGTGTTAGAGAGAGAATGTGTGTGTGTGTGTGTTAGAGAGAGAGAGAATGTGTGTGTGTGTGTGTGTTAGAGAGAGAATGAGTGTGTGTGTGTGTGTGTTTGGAGGCTTCTGATTCCTCCTACCCATGCCATGAAACAAGCTCCTTCCATATAGGTGTGTGAGAGAGAGAGAGAGAAAGAGTGTGTGTCAGAGGGAGAGACAATGTGTGTGTGTGTCAGAGGGAGAGACAATGTGTGTGTGTGTTTGGAGGCTTCTGATTCCTCCAAACTATTCCATAAAACAAACTCCTTCCATATAGAAGTGTTCTTACTCTTGCATTCTGTAAATAGAAATCAGAAAAAAAAACAATACCACACATAGTTATTCACGGTAAATTTACAGAAGTACTGAGTTCACTATATTGTATATTTTAGTATCATTACCCACTATTTTGGACCATTCTAACACACTTTTCATCTATGGTGTTTCAGAAATGCCCCGTTTTACAAATATAATTTGGAAATTAGTTTGACCTAACCTAACCTAACCTAACCTAACCTAACCTAACCTAACCTGACCTAACCTAACCTAACCTAACCTGACCTGACCTAACCTAACCTGACCTAACCTAACCTAACCTAACCTAACCTGACCTGACCTAACCTAGACTACAGCAGACTACCGGGACCTAACCTGGGCAAACTACCGGGATATAACCAGTATAAACTATCATAAAGTGACCGGGGTAAATTCCCGGGACCTAGCCGGATGTGGTAACACTGCTCAGCCCTAGCCAAGAACACAGTACTTGTGTAATAATACCCTCATAATAAATAATGAATGAAGAATACAAATTACATTATTATTGAAGAATACAAAACAAATAATAAATGAAGAATAACAAATTAAGAATAAATAAATGACTGCAAAATAAATAATAAATTAAGAATAAAAAATTATATATATTTTGCATTGTATTTAATTTGAGCTTGAACAATGAAGCAGGGTTGGGTTATCATCCAAAGATACTGTACAGGGATGGAGAGTGACCAACAATCTATTATTATGGTACCATATGTACAATTATCTTATCCAATTGTACATATTTTGGTTTGCTTGGTTAGGCTCCTTCCACACGAGAGGCAAAAAAACTGCGGGCAGACACTTTTACCAATAATGTGGGTGGGTGGTAAGCACAAGTGGTAAATGGCTGCCAGAGACCGTTTGATATGGTAACACTTGTATAAAGCGAGAGAATTTCACTGGGTTGCCCGTGCCTGCTGTCTTTTTGGCTCTCGTGTGGATGGGACTTAATAATAAGGGGGTGCTGTGGGTCGGGGGGGGGGGGGTGCGGGAGTAGGGGGACAGGCTTTAGGGGGGTGCAGGAGTAAAGGACAGGCTTGGGGGGGGGTGCGGTGGGTCGGGGGGGGTGCGGGAGTAGGGGGACAGGCTTTAGGGGGGTGCGGGAGTAAAGGACAGGCTTGGGGGAGAGTGACCATCAATCTATTATGGTACCGTATGTACAATTATATTATCCACTTTGACATTGTTTGGTTTGCTTGGTTAGTGAGTACAGTAGTTGCTTGTATCCACTTTGACATTGTTTGGTTTGCTTGGTTAGTGAGTACGGATAGTTGCTTGTATGATATGGTACGTATAAATTGTGTAATGTGTGTAAGTCCACAAGGAAGGAAAGAAACACGGAGTCCCAAGCTCTTTCGTGTATTCACATCTTGAGGGGAAATACAGATGTGAATACACGAAAGCACTTGGGACTCTGTGTTTCTTTCCTTCCTTGTGGACTTACACATATTCCTGGATCACGTGCCCAAAGTGATTTATTTGCAAATTGGGTAATATTAAAGCATTTGTCCATAATGTCTTTTTGACTCAAGGTTTTCAGGATGCAATGTTTAATAGTGTGTTTGTAACCAATCTGTTGTTTACATCTGTCACAAATGAGTGTTTTGGGAGATCTCCCCCCAACCAATCTCCAAAAACACTAATGATTTTGTTGCCTTATCATCTGTATACTATTCTGGATAGTGGACAGTAGAATATATGGTCATACTTTGAGTAAAGTGCACAAAGTGTATGGAAAAGGTACAACAAAAAATAACGTAATTTTGTAGCATACTTTTAGCATAATTCCATACCAGCCTTGATTCCATGTCCATGTTTTTCATTTCCATGCTCACACACTAGGACCTTTCATGATTCTTTCTCTTACATATTATGCCCTGAAATTCATCTACTCCCCTGTGTAGCTCTCTTTCACTCTCTGCTGGTATAATAGGCTGCGTTTACACCAAGCGAGTTAAGTCAAGGCGAGTCAAGGCGAGTCAAAATGAGTGATACGGGAGGTCCCATTTTTTCATGAGTCACGGCAAGTTACCCCTATATGGATCATTATATTTGACACCAACTGTATGTATGTATGTACAGTCTAATTTATATAATAATATACAGTTTGTATGTATGTGTATGTAGGTTGGATTTAGAAATATGTTTATTACTAATTAATTTATCTACTTTACAGGTGTGTAGTGAAAAGAGAGGAGGAGGAGGAGAGGAGAGAAGGAGAACACAAGAGAAGAGAGAGAAGGAGAACACAAGAGAGAAAGTGAACACAATGATTACTGAGGTCCTGATATGTTTATGTATGTGTGTATGTACGTGTGTCTGTGTGTGTGTGTGTGTGTATGTATGTGTGTGTGTGTGTATGTATGTGTGTTTATGTATGTGTGTGTGTGTGTATGTATGTGTGTTTATGTATGTATGTGTGTGTGTGTGTATGTATGTGTGTTTATGTATGTGTGTGTGTGTACATGTGTGTGTGTCTGTGTGTGTGTGTATGTATGTGTGTGTGACATAATGATAGGTTTATATTCTCCTATATTAACCTTTTATCAAACCTTTCCTTTACACACTTTATCAACATGTTCTTTCTTCCTTCTTTATTTTCTTTCCTCTCTCCTCTCTTTATTCTGCCTTTTTTCTTATGCCTCTCTTTATTTTTCCTCTTTCTCCTCTCCTTTTATCCATCTTCTCTTATTTCCCCTCTGTCTCTTCCTCTCTCTTTATTCTTGCTTTCTCCTTTCCTCTCTCTTTATTCCTTCTTCTATATCTTCTCTTTATCTCTTTATCTCCTTGCTTTCTTTTTTCCTTCATAGATATTTATTCTCTTATTTTCTCTTATTCCTCCTTCTATATTATTTACTTATTTCTTTTTCTCTCTTATTCCTTCTTTGTCTCTTATCTCTCTTATTCCTTCTGGTACCAGATGAACAAAAGGACCACATGAACAAAAATAAAAATAATAATAATAAAAACAATAATAATAATAATAAAAATAGAAATAATAATAATAATAATAAAAACAATAATAATAATAATAATAATGGGTGTTCTTTTGCTTGAAAAAATAGTTTGGAGGAATAATTTACTCCAGATTTACCAACACTACTTCCAACTTAAGGTGATATTATTTTGTTGGTGAATTGGAAGGTGTGTGATTATTATTATTATTATTATTATTATTATTATTATTATCATAATAATTATTTTTATTATTATTATTATAACTATTATTATTATTATCATCACTATTATTATTATTACTATCATTATTATTATTATCATTATTATTATTACTATTATTATCGTTATTATTATTATTATTATTGAGTGCTACTGATTCCTCCAAACAGATCCCTTAATTATTAGTACCATTGAGAGTGTGTTTTCTGGTAGAGTTAGGAGGAATCAGTAGCACTCAATAATAATAATAATAATAATGATAATAATAATAATGATAATAATAATAATGATAATAATAATAATAGTAATAATAATAATAATAGTAATAATAATAGTAATAATAATAATAATAATAGTAATAATAATAATAATAGTAATAATAATAATAATCATAGTAATAGTAATAATAATAATAATAGTAATAATAATAATAATAATAGTAATAATAATAATAATAATAGTAATAATAATAATAATAATAGTAATAATAATAATCAGTAGCCTTCCAATTAACCAACAAGAGAATCTCTCTTGAAATGGTTTTCCTTCCTCCCTGCCTTTTTTGTATACAACACTTTACGTCAACTCAACCCCCTCAATTATTATTATGAGGTGGTGCAAAATCATACACGTGTTGTTCTTTATTACCAAGATTATTATTATTATTATTATTATTATTATTATTATTATTATTATGAGGTGGTGCAAAATCATACACGTGTTGTTCTTTATTACCAAGATTATTATTATTATTATTATTATTATTATTATTATGAGGTGTTGTTAAATCATACACGTGTTGTTCTTTATTACCAAGATATTTATTACGATGGAAGGAAAGTGTTGGTGGATATTTTACTGTGACTGTACTTAAGGGGGTGCAGAAGTAGGGGACAGGCTTCGGGGGGAACTGGGGGGGTGCGGGAATAGGGGGACAGGCTTGGGGTGGGTAGAAAGCCTGTCCCCTATTCCTGCACCCCCCTAACCCCCCCCCCCCCCCCAGCCTGTCCCCCTACTCCCGCACCCCCCCAGTTCCCCCCGAAGCCTGTCCCCTACTCCTGCACCCCCTTAAGTACAGTCACAATCAAATATCCACCAACAAATTTAATAATACTTCTTGGTTAAGCCAGAAATAATATTCTGTGTTATTATTATATAGTTGAATAATTTCCTTTAAATTAATTAGGTTGTATTTTGTTACAGATTTGTGGAGTGCAGTTGTACAAGAGACTTAACAACCTTCATTATTCTGTGTTCATCCTTACATCAACTACTACTAGTTAATGTGAGTGTTTTATGAAGTTACTGTGTGTGTGTGTGTGTGATGTTTCTCTCTCCACTAACACACACACACACACACAGGTATTATAACAACAGTAACATATTGTGTGTGTGTGTGTGTGTGATATTTCTCTCTGCACACACATACACACACACACACACAAAATGTTAATGTCGTTATCAAAACCGTGTGTGTGTGTGTGTGTGTATTTGTCACACACACAATGTTATATTGTTGTTATAATATCTGTGTGTGTGTGTGTATTTGTCACACACACAGTATTATAATAACACTAAGGAGATAATACACTGTTGGTACATTGGAGTATCTTGATTCCTCCAAAGTATGTCAGAAAACAGAATTGGAGCATCTTGATTCCTCCAAAGTATGTCAGAAAACAGAACCAGATGAACAAAAATAATGGTGTTTGTTTTGTTGTTTGGAATAGTTTGGAGGAATTAATTGTTCCAGATTTATATTGGAGTGTCTTGATTCCTCCAAACTATTCCAGGAAACTACAGGAATAGTTTGGAGGAATCAGTTGCTCCAGAATTACATTGGAGCATCTTGATTCCTCCAAAGTATGCCAGGAAACATGACAATGGTGTTCTGTTGTTGCTTGGAATAGTTTGGAGGAATCAGTTGCTCCAGAATTACATTGGAGCATCTTGATTCCTCCAAAGTATGCCAGGAAACATGACAATGGTGTTCTGTTGTTGCTTGGAATAGTTTGGAGGAATCAATTGCTCCAGATTTACCAACAACACTGTACTATCCCCTAAAGTTATATTTAAACTCTTAAGCTCCTTCCACACGAGGCAAAAAAACTTCGGGCAGACACTGTTACTAATATCGTGGGTGTGGCACAAGTGGTAAATAGCTGCCAGAGACCGTTTGATCTGGTAACACTGGTAAAAAGCAAGAGAATTTCACTGGGTTGCGTCTTTTTGCCTTGTGTGGATGGGACTTTACAGGTATAAACTTATCACTGATGTTATTATAATATTTGTCTGTGTGTGTGTGTGTATGATATGTCACACACACACACACACACACACAGACATACAGTATTATAACATCATCAATAATTTTTACTTGAACCTGATGTTATAATAATATTTGTCTGTCTGTGTGTGAGAGTGAGTGAGTGATATCTCTCTCTCACACACACACAGTATTATATCATCAATAATTTTTACTTGAACTGTACATCGTTTTAGGTATGTAATTATCACTGATGGTTACAATATTTGTCTGTCTGTGTGTGGTATTTCTCACACACACAGACAATATTATAACATCAATAATTTTTACTTAAACCCTACATTCTTTTATGTATGTAATTATTACTGGTGTTATTATAATATTTGTTTGTTTGTGTGTGTGTGATATTTCTCTCGCACACACACAGACAAATATTATAATAACATCAATAATTTTGAATTGAACCCTACACCCTTACAGGTATAAATTAATTAATATATTCACCTGGTGGAATGATAATTATGTTAATTAATACTATAGAGGTTTTTTAATAAATTATACTAATTAATAATATGTATTTAATTTTTATTTCCTGTTATTATACACTATATTATATTAGAGGTTTTGTTCTTGTGTGTTCTTCTGTCTTGTTGTTCTTCTCTTGTTCTTCTCTCTTGTGTTGTTCTCTTCTCCTCCTCTCTCTCGTGTTGTTCTCTTCTCCTCCTCTCTCTCGTGTTGTTCTCTTCTCCTCCTCTCTCTCGTGTTGTTCTCTTCTCCTCCTCTCTCTCGTGTTGTTCTCTTCTCCTCCTCTCTCTCGTGTTGTTCTCCTCTTCCTCTTCTCTCTCTCTCCCACTACTCACCTGTAAAATAAACAAATTAATTAGTGTTAAGGTGAATAAATCATAGAACATAAATAAATCTGGAGCAAATGATTCCTCCAAACTATTTTTTTTTTCCAAGCAACAGTCATACTTTGGAGGAATCAAGATGCTCCTAATATAATTCTGGAGAAATGGATTGAGAAAACAAAATGTAAGTACAGTCGTGGTCAAAAATAATCATCCATAGAGGGGTAACTCACCTAAGAGTTTGACAGCTGTACAATGTTTGTTTTTTTAGCTTATAGGCTTTCCATTAAATAGGTTAACTACCATCTTTTAATTTAATACAAGCAGCCACACACTACTTAAAAAAATTTTTTAACATCATATGTGAACGTGAAAACATTACACAGTAAATTGTTTGAGATGCCCATATGTGGATGATTATTATTGACCACAACTGTACAACATAGCAGAAGAATCAGAAGGGACAGAACCAAAAGATTGAGAACATAAGGACATGATGAGATGTTGTGACCTGTTAGAGAATTCACTTAAGGTGACAGAATTTTGTTGGTAGTAAATCTGGACCAACTGAGAGAGAGAGAGAGAGAATGGATGGAAGAATGAAGGGAAGAGAGAGAATGGAAGAATGAAGGGAAGAGAGAGAATGGAAGAATGAAGGGAAGAGAGAGAATGGAAGAATGAAGGGAAGAGAGAGAATGGAAGAATGAAGGGAAGAGAGAGAATGGAAGAATGAAGGGAAGAGAGAGAATGGAAGAATGAAGGGAAGAATGAAGGGAAGAGAGAGAATGGAAGAATGAAGGGAAGAGAGAGAATGGAAGAATGAAGGGAAGAGAGAGAATGGAAGAATGAAGGGAAGAGAGAGAATGGAAGAATGAAGGGAAGAGAGAGAATGGAAGAATGAAGGGAAGAGAGAGATTGGAAGGAAGAAAGGAATGAGAGAGAGAGAGAGAGAGAGAATGGAAGGAAGAAAGGAATGAATATGAGAGAGAATGGAAGGAATGAATGAGAGAGAGAGAGAGAGAATGGAAGGAATGAATGAGAGAGAGAGAGAGAATGGAATGAATGAATGAGAGAGAGAGAGAGAATGGAAGGAATGAATGAGAGAGAGAGAGAATGGAAGGAATGAATGAGAGAGAAAGAGAGAGAGAATGGAAGGAAGAAAGGAATGAATGAGAGAGAGAGAGAGAATGGAAGGAAGAAAGGAAGGAATGAGAGAGAGAGAATGGAAGAATGAAGGTAAGAGAGAGAGAATGGAAGAATGAAGGTAAGTGAGAGAGAATGGAAGAATGAAGGTAAGTGAGAGAGAATGGAAGAAAGGAATGAATGAAGGAGAGAGAGAGAGAGAGAGAAATACAACAATGTAATTCCATACAAACTTACAGTTGTAGTAGTAGTAGTAGTAGTAGTTGATGTTGTAGTAGAAGTAGTAGTTGATGTTGTAGTAGTAGTAGTTGATGTTGTAGTAGTAGTAGTTGATGTTGTAGTAGTAGTAGTAGTAGTAGTTGATGTTGTTGATGTTGTTGTTGCTGATAGATGGAAGAACACAGTGGACAACAAACAAACAATGAAGGTTCCTCAGTCTCTTGTTACAACTCCACAACTCTGTAACAACAAATTACAACCTATTTAATTTATGGATGAGCAAAGATATGTGAAGAAATTAATAATAATAATAATAATAATAAAAGTAATAATAATAATAATAATAAAAGTAATAATAATAATAATAAAAGTAATAATAATAATAATAAAAGTAATAATAATAATAATAATGGGAATAGGGGGACAGGCTTGGGGGGGGGTTTAGGGGGGTGCGGGAGTATGGGACAGGCTTGGGGGGTGTTTGGGTGGTGCGGGAATAGGGGGACAGGCTTGGGGGGTGCGGGAATAGGGGGACAGGCTTGGGGGAGGGGGGGTGCGGGAGTAGGGGGACAGGCTTTCTACCCACCCCAAACCTGTCCCACTATTCCTGCACCCACCTAACCCCCCCCACCCCCAAGCCTGTCCCCCTATTCCCGCACCCCCTTAAGGTTAATTCTATGTCTTGTCTCTATTACAACTCAACTCTACAACTCTGTAATAACAAATTACAACCTATTTAATTTATGGATGAGCAAAGATAAGTGAAGAAATGGTTTGTAAGCTTCCCAACCAACCTTACACTTGTAAGGCTTCATTATTTTCCAAAAGGTGAGTATCCACATTCACAAAATCTATCCAACAGTTAGATAATAATAATCACTGTATAGTTTATTCATCAAATTCATTAAATAATTCACCCAGAAGTCATTTAATAATAATAATAATAATAATAATAATAATAATAATAATAATAAAAATAATAATACAAGTAAAAATAATAATACAAGTAATAATAATAATAGTAATAATAATAATAATAATAATAATAATCACTGTATAGTTTATTCACCAAATTCATTAAATAATTCACCCAGAAGTCATTTAATAATAATAATAATAATAATAATAAAAATAATAATACCAGTAATAATAATAATAGTAATAATAATAATAATAATAATCATTATTATTAAATTATTATTAAATAATTCACCCATAAGTCATTTACACGGCTAACATTCTTTTGTTTGCGTGCTTACAAACCAATACCAACCACTGTGGAATCGACCCTAAGAGAGACAGTACAATGTTGGTGGTAAATGTGGAACAAATAATTCCTCCAAATATTACCATGAAACACACACACACACACACACATTCTCTCCCACTCTCTCTAACACACACTCTCTAACACACACACACACACACACACACACCTATATGGAAGGAGCTTGTTTTGTGGCATAGTTAGGAGGAATCAGAAGCCTCCAAACACACACACACACACACATACATACAGTATCCAGACACGGACATACACACATCACTTGGAAGGAGCTGGTGTCTTTTTGTGTTCTCAGGAAGGAAGGAAGGAAGGAAGGAAGGAAGGAAAGGAAGGAAGGAAAGGAAGGAAAGGAAGGAAAGAAAGGAAAGGAAAAGGAAGGAAGGAAAGGAAAGGAAAGGAAAGGAAAGAAGGAAGGAGAGGCAGGGAGAAGCAGAGTGAACATTAAGAAAAGGAAGGAAGGAAGGAAGGAAAGGAAGGGAGAAGCAAAGTGAACATTAAGAGAAGGGAGATATATATATTGATAGATGATAGTATTTGATTAAAAGATGTATTTTGATCAGTAATGAAATACTCTGGGCAAGATACTAAATGGAAAATAAGGTTATTAATGTTAGATGAAGTGTTGTATTCTAAAACCAACACCAATAGGGACAACAAACAGGTTACTTAGTTAGTTAGTGTTAAGGGGGTGCGGGAATAGGGGGGACAGGCTTGGGGGAGGTGAAGGTTAGGGGGGTGAAGGGGGATTTTGGGGGGTGCGGGAGTAGGGGACAGGACTGGGGGATGCGGGAGTAGGGGGCAGGCTTGGGGGAGGTTTAGGGGGGTGCAGGAGTAGGGGGACAGGCTTGGGGGGTGTGGGAGTAGGGGACAGGATTGGGGGCTGCGGGAGTAGGGGACAGGATTGGGGGCTGCGGGAGTAGGGGACAGGATTGGGGGGTGCGGGAGTAGGGGACAGGATTGGGGGCTGCGGGAGTAGGGGGACAGGATTGGGGGGTGCGGGAGTAGGGGACAGGATTGGGGGGTGCGGGAGTAGGGGACAGAATTGGGGGCTGCGGGAGTAGGGGACAGGATTGGGGGGTGTGGGAGTAGGGGACAGAATTGGGGGGTGCGGGAGTAGGGGACAGGATTGGGGGCTGCGGGAGTAGGGGGACAGGATTGGGGGGTGCGGGAGTAGGGGACAGGATTGGGGGCTGCGGGAGTAGGGGGACAGGCTTTGGGGGGGGTTAGAGCGGTGCGGAAATAGGGAGCAGGCTTTCTACCCACCTCCAAGCTTGTACCCCTACTCCCGCACCCCCCTAAACCCCCCCCAAGCCTGTCCCCTACTCCTGCACCCCCCCCCCAGCCTGTCCCCTACTCCCGCACCCCCTTAGACAGCAGTATGGTAGCAGAAATTTATAACAAAATATTGAGAAGGTAGAAGAGAAGTGTTAAAATGACAAGGAATGAAAATATGACATTAAAGGAGAAGGTAGTACAACTTAAGGAACAACTTCAATATGTACAGCCAGCTGCAGAAATTCACGTCCATCTCATGTATTTAATATTGCTAATATGACCAGATAGTTGCATTCTGAACCAGTTTCCATTTTAACAACATAAGTAATTTACCATATGAGAACTATATCTGTCATTTCTGCATTAAAATTGTATTACAACACTATAACTAATACATTACAACATACATAATTTACCATGAGAACTATATCTGTCATTTCTGCATTAAAATTGTATTACAACATAACTATAACTAATACATACACAGGTGGAAATGAAGGGAACTTATGCTGCCGACTGTACACAAACATAAATGAAGCCCTGGAGGAAAATGTCAGGTATGAAAGAAATTGGTGAGAAAATAATAATGAAGTAGAAAGAGAGAGTTGATTTGATATCCTGTGATTCAGTTGTGGAACAGGTAATAAACAGAACAGTGAGATAAACTCCAGGAATAGAAGCAGTTAATATTTTAGGTTAGGTTAGGTTAGGTTAGGTTAGGTTAGGTTGGGTTGGGTTGGGTTGGGTTGGGTTAGGTAACAGAACAGTGAGATAAACTCCAGGAATAGAAGCAGTTAATATTTTAGGTTGGGTTAGGTTGGGTTAGGTAACAGAACAGTGAGATAAACTCCAGGAATAGAAGCAGTTAATATTTTAGGTTAGGTTAGGTTGGGTTAGGTTTGGTTGGGTTGGGTTAGGTAACAGAACAGTGAGATAAACTCCAGGAATAGAAGCAGTTAATATTTTAGGTGATAAAAAGAATATAGAACAGGAAGTGGTGGTAGAAATTAACAAACAAAAAAAGTGAGTGAATGTCGAGAGAAATTAAAAGTTATCTTTGCAGAAATTTTTAGAAATTAATAGAAATTTTTAGGTGAGGTTGAATGGGCAAAACAAGGAAATAAAATAGAAGAAGAAGAGATTAAAAAGGTGATAAGAAGTAATGAAAAACTGCTAAGGTACAGTTGGTGTCAAATATAATCATCCATATAGGGGTAACTCACGTAAGAGTTCGACAGCTTCCCTCTGTTCCTTAGATGATAAACTTTCCAATAAATAGGTTAACTACCATTGTTAAATTTAATACAAACAGCTACATACTACTTAAAACAATAATATCGATAACTCTGTGTCCCTGGTGTCCCTTCTCTGTGCAACAGGTTACTTAGGGTAGTAGGGATAGATGGGAAGGAGAATACAGGTGTATGTGTTTCTGGAGGATGAAAGTGGGAGGGACTGTTGGCCTGTCACACTGGGAATACACAGATATAGAGGAGGGTGTGTCACTATTATTGGAGGTGATATTATATAATTCTAGTATTTGTACCAATACACTTGCAGTACCTACATCAATATACGAGGTGTACACTCCATCAAAAAAGTATCGCGCATTTCCCTCGTAAAACATTCTGACACCTAAGACGATGGCTACTGAAAACGAGCTTGTTTATCATGATGTAGTGATCATTTACAGAACCATCGGACACCACCTGCGCCACACTTTTTTGATCCAGTGTACAGTCAGCGGCAAAAGTCCTGTCACCTCACTTGCTTCACCGAGGCACGCGATGTTCATAGACTCGAGATTATTAAGTGTAGAAAACGTGTGTATTTCTCGAGTCCATGAACACTGCGTCTCTCGGTGAAGCAGGTGAGGCGACAGGACTTCTGCCGCCGACTGTACATAATTAATATGACAATGCCGTGTACTGCAGTGTACATCCACTCAGGTGGAGAATGTTCACACAATTGGTTGTTCACACACTTGTTCCCAGCCACCAAACATCCACACTGCATTGTCTCAAAACATGTTCACGAGTTTGTACATCCAAACGAGACATGTCGAACATGAAACCGAACATGTCTGAGGCAATGTTTTGAAAATGTCTCCAAACATGTCTCAGTACCGTGTGGCCGAGGCTTAACACACACACACACACACACCTATATGGAAGGAGCTTGTTTCATGGCATGGTTAGGAGGAATCAGAAGCCTCCAAACACACACACACACACATCCATGGTACATACAATGTCTCCATATAAAGACAACAGAACCATCGTATACACCATGAATGTTGTTGAATATGGTACAATGTAACTTTACAAATACTTACAGAAATCTATAATAATGTCTTGTTATTGTTGTTATTGTTGTTATTGTTGTTGTTGTTGTTGTTATAGATGGAAGGAGGTCTCATACTTGTACAACTCCAGTTAATTCCAAAACTCTGTAACAACCAAATCAGTTTATATATTTTTTTAAACCTAATAATTATACAATTTATAATTTTTACAAAACCTAATACATACACAGGTGGAAATGAAGCCAACTTATAATAATAATAATAATAATAATAATAATAATAATATTAATAATAATAATAATAATAATAATAATATTAATATTAATAATATTAATAATAATAATATTAACAATAATAATAATATTAACAATAATAATAATATTAATAATAATAATAATATCAATAATAATAATATCAATAATAATAATAAAAAAAAGAAGATGCATAGAGAAAGATAAAAGGTTAAGACTATGTAACTGCAATACAACATTATTATTATTATTAGGTTTGTTGTTTTGTAATGATAAGAGTCACTTGGTAAACATTCACAATAATCAATAACTTCTCTTTCCATATAACCTGTGTAAGAATTTCTGTGGCAAACTGTATATGGGTTGATTCCACAGTGGTATTGGTTTGTAAGCTTCCCAACCAACCACACTTGTAAGGCTTCGTTATTTTCCAAATGGTGAGTATCCATATTCACAAAATCTATCCAACAGTTAGATAATAATAATCACTGTATAGTTTACTCACCAAATTCATTAAATAATTCACCCACAAGTCATTTATAAGGCTAACATTCTTTCGTTTGCATGCTTACAAACCAATACCAACCACTGTGGGATCGACAAAAACAAGACATAAGTTAGGTTAGGTTATGCTAGGTTAGGTTAGGTAATGGTTAGATTAGGTTAGATAATGGTTAGATTAGGTTAGGTAATGGTTAATTGGTGTTTAAGCATTGTAATAAATATTTAGTATTATATTTAGATAATAATAATTGTTACATGGTTGGTGTGTGTGTGTGTGTACCAAAGAGAGATAGTGACATATTTACACTACACCACTTAATAGTAGTAGTAATAGTAGTAGTAGTAGGGTTGAGTAGGAGGTTAGGGATAAGTTTAAACCTCTATGTATTAATCAGATAGAGTTTGACACTTTTAATGGTTTGCCTGTTACCCTGGAAGAGCAGAAGGATGACTTGATTAAGGCACTAATTAGGAGATGAAGGAATTCAAATATCAAGTTAGAAAAAGTGAATGATTTATGGTACAGAATTAAGACAAGTAAATATAGGGAGGAAATTAAACAGATGGAAGTATGTGTTGGCATTAACTCATGAGGGTCTGTCTGCTGGGAGGACTTTTAGGGATAACCAACACTGATGATAGAGTTAGCAGTTCATTTTATTGGGCAGGAATGTCTAACCAAGTCAAGAGATGGTGCTATAGTTGTGACAGGTGTCAGAAGATATTACCTAAGGGTATAGCAATAGATCTTGTACACCCTATTAGTCCTCCATCCTCACAGGACAATAGATGGGTACTGACATTAATTAATTATGTCACAACGTGGACCAAAACAGTAGCTTTATCAGTAATAGAAACTGAAAGAGTGGCTGAAGCTTTACTAGACATTCTTAGCAGTGGGGCTTTGCTCAAGAAATATTGAGTGATAGGGATTATCAGTTCACTTCAAACATAATGCAGGAAATATATAGACTCATTAGTGTAAAGCAATGTTTTATGTCTCCTTATCATCCAATGGCTAATGGTCTTTGTGAGAAACATTACACAGTAAATTGTTTGAGATGCCCATATGTGGATGATTATTATTGACCACAACTGTACAACATAGCAGAAGAATCAGAAGGGACAGAACCAAAAGATTGAGAACATAAGGACATGATGAGATGTTGTGACCTGTTAGAGAATTCACTTAAGGTGACAGAATTTTGTTGGTAGTAAATCTGGACCAACTGAGAGAGAGAGAGAGAGAGAATGGAAGGAAGAATGGAATGAATGAATGAGAGAGAGAGAATGGAAGGAAGAAAGGAATGAATGAGAGAGAGAGAGAGAGAATGGAAGGAAGAAAGGAATGAATGAGAGAGAGAGAGAATGGAAGGAAGAAAGGAATGAATGAGAGAGAGAGAGAGAGAATGGAAGGAAGAAAGGAATGAATGAGAGAGAGAGAGAATGGAAGGAAGAAAGGAATGAATGAGAGAGAGAGAGAGAGAATGGAAGGAAGAAAGGAATGAATGAGAGAGAGAGAGAATGGAAGGAAGAAAGGAATGAATGAGAGAGAGAGAGAGAGAGAATGGAAGGAAGAAAGGAATGAATGAGAGAGAGAGAGAGAATGGAAGGAAGAAAGGAATGAATGAGAGAGAGAGAGAGAATGGAAGGAAGAAAGGAATGAATGAGAGAGAGAGAGAGAATGGAAGGAAGAAAGGAATGAATGAATGAGAGAGAGAGAATGGAAGGAAGAAAGGAAGGAATGAGAGAGAGAGAATGGAAGAATGAAGGTAAGAGAGAGAGAATGGAAGAATGAAGGTAAGAGAGAGAGAATGGAAGAATGAAGGTAAGAGAGAGAGAATGGAAGAATGAAGGTAAGAGAGAGAGAATGGAAGAATGAAGGTAAGAGAGAGAGAATGGAAGAATGAAGGTAAGAGAGAGAGAATGGAAGAATGAAGGTAAGAGAGAGAGAATGGAAGAATGAAGGTAAGAGAGAGAGAATGGAAGAATGAAGGTAAGAGAGAGAGAATGGAAGAATGAAGGTAAGAGAGAGAGAATGGAAGAATGAAGGTAAGAGAGAGAGAATGGAAGAATGAAGGTAAGAGAGAGAGAATGGAAGAATGAAGGTAAGAGAGAGAGAATGGAAGAATGAAGGTAAGAGAGAGAGAATGGAAGAAAGGAATGAATGAAGGAGAGAGAGAGAGAGAGAGAGAAATACAACAATGTAATTCCATACAAACTTACAGTTGTAGTAGTAGTAGTAGTAGTAGTAGTTGATGTTGTAGTAGTTGATGTTGTAGTAGTAGTTGATGTTGTAGTAGTAGTAGTAGTTGATGTTGTTGTTGTTGTTGATGGAAGGAAGAACACAGTGGACAACAAATGACAACAATGAAGGTTCCTCAGTCTCTTGTACAACTCCACAACTCTGTAACAACAAATTTACAACCTATTTAATTTATGGATGAGCAAAGATATGTGAAGAAATTAATAATAACAATAATAATAATAATAATAAAAGTAATAATAATAATAATAATAATAAAAGTAATAATAATAATAATAATAATAAAAGTAATAATAATAATAATAATAATAAAAGTAATAATAATAATAATAATGTCTCTATTACAACTCAACTCTACAACTCTCTTATAATAAAATACAACCTATTTTGATGGTAAATTGGAGGGCTAGGCAAATCTTTTAGGGTCAATTCCACACTGGTATTGGTTTGTTAGCATCCCAACCAACCACACTTGTAAGGCTTCATTATTTTCCAAAAGGTGAGTATCCACATTCACAAAATCTATCCAACAGTTAGATGATAATAATAATAATAATAATAATAATAATAATAATACCAGTAATAATAATAATAATAATAATAATAATCACTGTATAGTTTGAAGCAAATCCGAGGAGTTCTTATACAAAACGAGCGAAATCATAATGAACGTGTCAGAAAATGATATCACTGGCGTCTGTACAGTGTGGGTGAATGTGTTCCCGCCATGCCTCCCGCTCCTTCCCACTACCCAGTTTTGCCAGGTGCAAGGAAATTTCTCTGTTTTAGGGAATTTTGAAATCCACACGGGGAAATTATATAAAGATTGTTCAAAAGTAAACAGGGAAAGTCTTACCAGAAGAAATACCAAAAAGACCGTCAATGTTCAAGAGTAAACAGGAAATTATTGAGGCATAAAGGGAAATTCTAAAGTTGAAGTTAGGGAAATTTCGTGTTTGACTCGCTCGTTTTTAGTGATTACGAGTTAACCACCAGCTTCAACACTCAGTCATGCCAGGTGGTGCATTTACAAAATGGAAGGCCATTTCCTTCGATATAAACAAGGAAGTTATTTTTCGGAAAGAGAAAGGAGAAGGAAACACCAGCATATGGTTAATAAAAGAAAACAAACGATGATCACGCACTATCTCCCCCCTACCACCTCCACCGCCACGGATGCCGCCGACTCGCCTCAGTCACATGAGTCACCTGCCAAAACCTTAATACAAATTGTAATATGCATTTTACATACATCCCTGTACAGTAGGATTAAGGCAAGAAAAACCTTGAAAAGTATTTTATGTTAATTTCAGGGACAATTTTGGTGATTGATCGACCAAATGTAATTTTCCCCATAGGTTACGTGTATCACATAGAACAATTTCACATAGAACGACGTCTTCTATCGACCTATTGGACGTTCTATACGAGACCGAGGTGTATTTACTGTCTCTATAGGTATTCGAAGCACACCTGGATACTTATTAGTGCTGGTGACTGTACCTTATGAGTGTGTACAGAAAGACAATAGTGTAGTTTGAGTAAGTTGTGTGTATGCAGAAATAAAATAGTACTGTAGTGTGTGTACCTTGTGTGTGTGTGTGTGTGGGAAGACCCCTAACACATCCATCCACCACTTGGCCTCCTCCCTACACGTTCCCTTGATGAAGGTGACGTGGTCTGGAGAACTGGTCACCGGTCACCTCCTCTGCTTCTGTCACCTCCTCTGTTTGTGTCACCTCCTCTGTTTCTGTCACCTCCTCTGCTTCTGTCACCTCCTCTGTTTGTGTCACCTCCTCTGTTTGTGTCACCTCCACCACACCCTGGGGTATGGTGGCTGCCTGCAAGGATATCAGTGGAGGGTAAGTTGTGGCTGAGAAAATGTACAAAGTGAGGGAGAAAATAGCCTGACATAAGCAGAAGGTCCTGTGGTAAGGGAGAAAATGTATTGTTAGTGCCAGACAGCAATCAAACACCATATGGCACAAAACACACAATACAAAGGAATAGTTTGAGAAAGAACCAGAGATATTATGGAAACACACAAACAAAGGAAAGAATGAATACTGTACAGCCACAATCAAATATCCACCAACAATATCCTTCCATCGTAGTAAATATCTTGGTAATAAAGAACAACACGTGTATAATTTTGCAGCACCTCATAATAATAATAATAATAATAATAATAATAATATTAATAATAATAAATATCTTGGTAATAAAGAACAACACGTGTATGATTTTGCACCACCTCATAATAATAATAATAATAATAAATATCTTGGTAATAAAGAACAAAACGTGTATAATTTTGCACCACCTCATAATAATAATAATTGCGAGGGTTGAGTTGACATAAGGTGTTGTTGTATGATTATATATTGATATGATACTGATTTATTTGTATGATGGAAGGAAAGTGTTGGTGGATATTTGATTGTGGCTGTACATAGGAGTCAATAATAATTAATAATATATAGGAATGGTCAATGTTGTGTTAGTAATGATAATATAATGTTGACAGTGTAAGTACAGAACAGTATCTCTGTCACAATAAGCTTCAATACTAACCAAACTTATAATACATACAATACGACACAAGATATTATGAAAAAAAAATATATATAAAAACAATGGCCTGGGGAGTCTATTATAAAAAGGAAAACAAAAATTACAAATATGAATTAAAAAAAAAAACAAATGATAGTGTTTTAATGGTGTCAATATAAGTCCCGTACCCTTGTCATGAAAACTTCAATATGTACACTCGCGGTCAGAAATTGTGTCCCGATCCCCTGGCAAGATGAATCGCAAACAGCCTAGCTTTGAACAATAACTGTGCGTCTCCCTACAACACACATTTGTTCCAATCATCAAAGCTTGGCTGGTTGCAATTCATCGTGCCAAGGGATCAGGACAAAAATTTTGTTTATATAAAAACAATTTATTATATAAATAATTTTTTTTTTTTATATGTTACTGGACTGGAAGACCTACATCACACCACAACTGCTCGTTGCCTGGTTCGACCCCGAAAAGGATGCGAGGAGAGACCAAGACCTGGTCGGTTTTTGAGTGTACAGTGTGTTATGAAGGTCCAGATTCCCTCTTTAACATATTGGGCCGTCTGCACCAATCAAGGATCATTACAAGTTTACAAGATAGCCAATCCTTGAGTGTTGTGGTTTTGACGTAGGTTTCTCAAAGAGTATATATAGCGAGAAAAGCCGGTGCTCAATGTCATTCTTCCAGCATTTCTCAAATTTAATTGTTCTGTGTGAGGCCCATTTCTCTCCCTTCTGTAACTGGACTAATTGTATCAGACTGGCATTAATTCGGTTAAGTATTATTGTTACTATAAAAAAAAAATTTATATAAACTTTATTTTATATAAATTTTTTTATAAAAAAATTTTCATATAAATTTTTGTTATTTAATTTTTTTTTTATAAAGTTTTTTTATATAAAATTTTTTTTATATAAAAAAATTTTTATATAAAAAATTTTTTATATAAAAAATTTTTTATATAAAAAATTTTTTATGTAAAAATATTTTTATATAAAAAATTTTTATATAAATTGTTTTTATATAAATGTTTTTATATATACATTTTTTTTATATAAAATTTTTTTATATAAAAATTTTTTATATAAAAATTTTTTATATAAAATTTTTTATATAAAATTTTTTATATATAAAAATTTTTTATATAAAAAAAAATTATATAAAATTTTTTGTATATAAAAATTTTTTTATATAAATTTTTTTTTAAATAAAAATTTTTTTATAAAATTTTTTTTATATAAAATTTTTTGTATATAAAATTTTCTTTATATAAAATTTTTTTTATATAATTTTTTTTTTATATAAATTTTTTATATAAAATTTTTTTTATATAAAAAATTTTTTATATAAAATTTTTTTATATAAAATTTTTTTTATATAAAATTTTTTTTATATAATTTTTTTTTTATATAAATTTTTTTTTATATTAAAAAAAAATTTTATATAAATTTTTTTTATATAAAATTTTTTTTATATAAAATTTGTTTTATATAAATTTTTTTTTATATAATTTATTTTTATATAAAAAAAATTTTTTATAAAATTTTTTTTATATAAATTTTTTTTTATATAAAATTTTTTGTATATAAATTTTTTTTTTATATAAAAATTTTTTGTATATAAATTTTTTTTATATAAAATTTTTTTTATATAAAATTTTTTTTATATAAAAATTTTTTTATATAAATTTTTTTTATATAAATTTTTTTTTATATAAATTTTTTTTATATAAAATTTTTTTTTATATAATTTTTTTTATATAAAATTTTTTTTATATAAAAAATTTTTATATAAATTTTTTTTTATATAAATTTTTTTTTATATAAATTTTTGTTTATATAAAAAAAAATTTTATATAAATTTTTTTTATATAAAATTTTTTTTATATAAAATTTTTTTTATTTAAATTTTTTTTTATATAATTTTTTTTTATATAAATTTTTTTTTTTTTTTTAATTTTTTTTATATAAAATTTTTTTTATATAAAATTTTTTGTATATAAATTTTTTTTTATATAAAAATTTTTTGTATATAAATTGTTTTTATATAAATTTTTTTTTATAGAAATTTTTTTTATATAAAAATTTTGTTATATAAATTTTTTTTATATACATTTTTTTTTATATAAATTTTTTTTATATAAAATTTTTTTTTTATAAAATTTTTTTTATATAAAATTTTTTTTATATAAAAAATTTTTATCTAAAATATTTTTTTATATAACATTTTTTTTATATAACATTTTTTTATATAAAATTTTTTTATATAAAAAATTTTTTATATAAAAATTTTTTTATATAAAATTTTTTTTATATAAAAATTTTTTTATATAAAAATTTTTTTATATAAATTTTTTTTATATAAATTTTTTTTTATATAAATTTTTTTTATATAAAATTTCTTTTTTATATAATTTTTTTTATATAAAATTTTTTTTATATAAAAAAATTTTATATAAAATTTTTTTTTATATAAAAAATTTTTTATATAAAATTTTTTTATATAAAATTTTTTTTATATAAAATTTTTTTTATATAAATTTTTTTTTATATAAAAATTTTTTTATATAAAATTTTTTTTATATAAAATTTTTTTTATATAAAATTTTTTTTATATAAAATTTTTTTATATAAATTTTTTTTATATAAATTTTTTTTTATATAAATTTTTTTTATATAAAAATTTTTTTTTATATAATTTTTTTTATATAAAATTTTTTTTATATAAAAAATTTTTATATAAAATTTTTTTATATAAAAATTTTTTTATATAAAATTTTTTTTATATAAAATTTTTTTTATATAACAAATTTTTATATAAAATTTTTTTTTATATAAAATTTTTTTTATATACAATTTTTTTATATACAATTTTTTTATATATAAATTTTTTTATATAAAATTTTTTTTATATAAAAATTTTTTTATATAAAATTTTTTTTATATAAAAAATTTTTTATATAAAATTTTTTTTATATAAAAATTTTTTTATTTAAAATTTTTTTTATTTAAATTTTTTTTATTTAAATTTTTTTTATATAAAATTTTTT
Source organism: Petrolisthes cinctipes (assembly GCA_033782935.1). Taxonomy (NCBI): domain Eukaryota; kingdom Metazoa; phylum Arthropoda; class Malacostraca; order Decapoda; family Porcellanidae; genus Petrolisthes; species Petrolisthes cinctipes. Next base: position 216,786 of record JAWQEG010000136.1, on the reverse strand, counting down.
TTATATACAATTTTTTTTATATAAAATTTTTTTTATATAAAATTTTTTTTATATAAATTTTTTTTTATAAGGTTTGAACAACTATGCGTCTCCCTACAACACACATTTGTTCGAATCATCAAAGCTTGGCTAGTTGCGATTCATCGTGCCAAGGGATCAAGACACAATTTCTGACCGCGAGTGTACTAACCATACATATCATACAAACAGAACACACATCCTTGCAACATCAGGAGTCAATGGAGGCTTTGTTTGGCAATTCTTCATACTCTATGTTTAGTATTCAACAACAACAACACAAGCCAAGTGTACAGTCATCCAAAGAAGATTATGATGGTCGGGTTTTCAAAGTGGTCTGTCTGGTCATTAGTATATTCTTGATCCATGCAAACTATTCCAAGCAAATGATTCCTCCATGCAAACTATTCCCAGCAAATGATTCCTCCATGTAAACTATTCCAAGCAACAGACCACCAAGTGCTACTTCTCCCCATATTCTTCCATACACTTTTGTACGTTTTTTTTTTTTTTTTTTTTTATAAATTCCTGCGGCACATATTCGTGTATCTTACACACACACACACACACACACACACACACACACACACACACACACACACACACACACACCTACACACACACACACACACACCTACACACACACACACACACAACTGAACTGGGATATTGTGCTGAACGGACGTGCTTGAGACAGCTCCGGTGTTAAGTGCACTCTTTTGTCTGAGCCTCTACACACTGAACATATCTTGCATATAAGAGGGAAGTTTAGACACCTGGCAACATCAGTGGCTTATTGCTGGAGCGAAATGTGTATCTAGAGTGACTTTATTGAAGGTAACTCTTGAGAACATTATCGTATTGATTTGACTGTCGGTAGTAAACAAACAGCTGTGGCAACTCGAATACCTACCCACCAACTCGAGACCTTGAATCCAGAGATCATACAGACAGTATAATGGCACAGGAGCAAGGGTCAGGATTGGAGAATCTAGTGAAGACAAAGGTAGAAGAAGAACTTGCGAATATTACTAGTATTATTGAAGCGAAGGAAACCAGGAGTGTGAGCAAGACGGTCAAGGATGTGGCAGCCGTGATATTGCCTGGCCTGGCTAACATTATAGCAGTAGCTGTGGCCACGGCAGTATCCAGTGTCATCAAAGAATTTAATGATAGGCTGGAGAGTAAGGCAGCCGAAATGCAGCGGATATCCCTCCTTAACACATTTGAAAATGACAAGCTGGAGCAGTACAGTCGACGGGAAAACCTGCGTATTTCTGGGCTGGAGGAAGAGGATGATGAAACCGAGGAAGTGCTCGAAGCTCGAAGCTCAAGTCGAATGACATATCGTTGGCTCACCGTATGGGGCGGAACAGAGAAGAAGGTAGGCCCGTGATTGTGAGACTTTGCCATAGGAAAAAAAAGAATGAAATAGTGATCAACAAGAAAAAGCTTAAAGAAAAACATAGAAAGGTGTATGTAAACGAGGATTTAACCTCGTTGAGGGCTAGAATGATAAGTGTAGTAAAGGAGCATGAAGCAGTGAAAAATGTGACCACAAGAGATGGGAGCATTTTAGCCTGGCTCAATAGTGGAGGCAGACCTGTGGTTGTAAATAATCCTTTTGATTTACATAAGGTGGGAATTGCCTCTCCCGACTGGAGGAAGCTTAATTTGGATCACTTAATCAAGTGCTAGGATAGTGCTGGTGCACAGCATAGACCTGGGCACAATGTTGCCCATGCTCCACTTCAAAGAAGACCTATACCGTGTGGTCCACACGAATTATATCTTGATGTGTTGTCTCTCAACGTTTGTGGCATTAGGTCTAAGTTTTTATCAGCTGAATTTGTAAGATATATCCAAAGTTATAGTATACTTTGCGTTTGTGAAACGAAATGTGATGATACTGATATGGTTAATGTGAAGGAGGAAATGGAAAATATTGGTTATGACATTGTATTTAAAAACAGACGTAAATTAAGCAGGTATAAATCTGGAGGTTTGCTTATTGCAGTCAGGAAGAATATGAACCTTAAGTGGAGGCAAATTAGCACGAAATATGAGTCCTTACTCACAATTAAAATTGATAAAGATAGTTTAGGCTCAGATACAGATTTGTTGGTAAGTTGTGTTTATATTCCACCTTCTCACTCAAGGTATGGCAAAGTGGAGCATTTTGACGAACTGGATAATTTTTTACTTTCTTTTACTAAGGATGACTACATGCATATACTTTGTGGGGACTTTAATGCCCATACTCTAACTATGCCCGATGTTGCTGTTGGTGACAGGGATAATGAGCATGTGTCTGTTGAGGTAGTACCTTATACAAATTTAATTGGCATAAGTGAGAAGAGGGCAAACCAGGATGTAACCCCGGATAGGAATTCTTATGGAAGAAAACTGGTGGACATATGTAGAAATCATCAAGTGTATATTTTTAACGGAAGAATGGGGAAGGACGACGGTGTTGGTAAACCTACAACCACACATGATACAACCATAGATTATTTTTTGGGTTCACCAACAATAATGCAGCGTATAGTGGATTTTATGGTACTTGATTATGATCCATTGTTATCTGATGTCCATTGTGGATTACATACTAAAATAAGGTTTATAGGGTCAAGTATGATCACCCAAGTACACACAAATGTCGGTGAAGCAGCCCAGGATAAGGTTAGGCCAGGAAAATGGAATCTGGAGAAGAAGATTGATTATGTGAGGAATATTGATGTAGGTAAGGTAAATGGGCTAATTGCAAGGATGAATAACCTTTCGGTGGAGTGTATTAACCAGGAGCTAACACGAATCTTGATTCAGCCTGCTTATTTAACTTTCGCACAATTTAAGAAAAGAACATATGTTAAAAAGACCAACAATGCTTCTTTAAAAGGTTATGATAGACAAAGCTGGAAATCTAGGAGAGATTACCACAGAGCCAGACATAAATATCACTTGCACAGGAACAGGGAAAATTTTAACAGCATGATTATGGAAAGTAAGAGATACAAAGGAAATTTAAAAAGAGTTAGGAATAAAGAGAGAGATAAATTGATTGAGGAACTCGGAAAATTTAGACACAGTGACCCTAATGTATATTGGAAAATACTAAAGGGTCAGAAAAAAACGTGCAAGATCCCTATTGTGCTTAATGATTTTTATAGCCATTTTACACAGCTAGCCAGTGATGATAATAGTAATGATGTTGAGGCAGATGCTGTACGAGTGGAAAATAACGATCAAACTGACCCCTCCCCTATACTGAACGATCCTATAACCAAGGAAGAGGTAGAAAGAAATATTAAGAAATTAAAAAACAACAAATCCCCGGCAACTGATTTGATATTAAATGAATATATAAAAAGTACCCAATATATTCTCTGTCCCTTGTATGTTAAGTTCTTTAACAAAATTCTTGATACTGGTGTCTGGCCATCTGAGTGGTTGGTTGGTACTATAGTACCCCTTTATAAAAATAAGGGGGACATAAAAGATACCAATAACTATCGCGGTATTACTTTACTTAGTTGTATGGGGAAACTGTTCACCTCAATACTCAATGAGAGACTTGGTCAATATGCTGATGTTATGAACACAATTAGTGAGGCACAAGCAGGATTTAGGCAAGGCTACTCCACATTGGATCATATTTTTGTGTTGAAATGTGTAATAGATTTGTTTCTTTGGAAAAAAAGGAAACTTTTCTGTTTGTTTGTGGACTACAAGAAGGCTTTTGATATGGTATGGCGGGAAGGGCTGTGGTTCAAGTTGGTGAAAGAAAAGGTTAATGGTAAAATACTTAACTTAATAAGAAATATGTATAATAACATAAAAAGTTGTGTAATGTTAAACCAACAAATTTCAGACACCTTTAAGTGTGATGTGGGAGTAAGGCAAGGTGAAAACCTATCGCCTATGCTTTTTGCCTATTATGTTAACGATATAGAGAGCAATTTAATTGAACAAGGATGCAACTATGTAAATTTTGGCGATGAATTCCTAAACTCATATCTAAAACTATTTGTTTTAATGTACGCAGATGATACTATTATTTTATGTGATAATGAAGAAAGAATGAATAAGGTATTGACTTCTCTGTATGATTATTGTAATGACTGGAAATTAAGGCTTAACTGTAATAAATCTAAAATAGTTGTGTTTAGCAGGGGGAGAACTCGCATAGATAATATTAATTTTCACTTTGGTTCCGAGAACATAGAGGTAGTTTATGATTATAAGTATCTTGGTGTATTGTTTAATTATAATGGTAGGTTTGGCAAAGGAGAGATGGAACTAACAGAACAGGCCACAAGAGCCATGTACTCAGTAGTAGGTAAGTGTACAAAGTTTGATTTGCCAGTCGATTTACAAATTGATTTATTTAGTAAAATGGTATTACCAATACTGACGTATGCATGTGAAATTTGGGGTCATTATATTGTGAGAGAGAGTGAGTTACTGTATATGAAATATTTAAAACAGATACTGTGTGTTCATAAAAATACGTGTAATGACATGGTTTACGGTGAACTTGGAGTGTTTCCTCTTGACATTCACATAAAAAGCAGAATGGTTGGGTATTGGGCAAGAATAATCTTAGGTAAGGATACCAAATTGTGTCATGTAATGTATCAATGCTTATTGCAACTGGACAGGTCAGGGATTTACACCTCCCCATGGATACTATATATTAAAAATATCCTTAATGAGTGTGGTATGTCAGGATTATGGTTGTCTCAACAGTTACCTAACACAATATGGATTAAAAAAGCTGTAGAATTAAGGTTGAAAGACCAATGGATTGCTAAGTGGAGGGCCAACATAACAACAAAATCGATATGCTGCAACTATAGGATATTTAAGTTTGATTATGGTATTGAACAGTACCTTGTTAAGCTGCAAAAGAGAAATCGAATTATCGTAACTAAACTTATAACTTGCAATAATAGATTACCTGTGAATGTTGGCAGACAGGTTGGTGTAAATAGGGACGATGGTGTATGTAGTAAATGTGATGCTGGTAACATTGTTGATGAATTTCATGTTCTATTTGTTTGTACTAATGAAGAAATAATGAGGTTACGTCAAAAATATATACCAAATTATTATATAAGAAGGCCTACAAATTTTAATTACATGTTGTTAATGCAAAATACAAATATAAATGTTCTGAAGAATTTTTCCATGTTTGTTAGATCAGTTCTGAGAATGTTCAGATGAGTTATGTCATATGCATAATTGTTATGGATTATATTGGTAGAGAAAAAATATTATTTTATATGTGGATGTTGCTGGATGCGTAGATAATAATGTATGTGTTGATAATATCGTATATTGTATGTGTGGATAATACTATCTGTGTGTAAAATATTGTATGGTGGATGTGTATACGGTGTTGCATATGAAGATAATATTGTGAGAGCAGACTGCATTGTATTCAATTGTACGTGTGGATAATATTGTGTGAGTAGATAATATTGTATGTGTGGAAAATATTGTATATGTATGTGAATGTGTACTTGATGATGTATGTGTAGATGGTATAGTGTGTGCAGATTGCATTACATATAGAGACAGTAGTATATATGTATATGTTACTGTATAATATGTTCATAAATTGCAAGTGGATACAGTAATACTCTACTGTAATTTTATAGTTAGGCCCAAATATGAATGTATACTGGGGCTGTGCTCCATACTTTCCTGTCAAAGTCCGAGCGATTAAATAAATTCAATTCAATTCAATTCAATTCAAACACCTACACCTACACTCGCCCATAATACTCACCATCACCACTGTTATATTATTACTACACCTTCATACTCCTACCTTTCCTATAGTTACCACTGTATTACACCATAGACAACACTCTAGCCTTACAAACAATATCTTCCCCCCCCATCACTTAATTAAGGAGGAAATTCGGTGTTGGTAATTCTGGAGCAACTGAATCCTCCAAACTATTCCAAGCAACAACAGAACACAATTAATTTTGTTCTTCTGGTCCTGTTTCCTGGCATACTTTGGAGGAATCAAGACACTCCAATGTAACAAAAGTGAATTACCCACTTAATGCTGTGGTTCCCTCACACCCACTACTTGCTCATTACATAACACCACCTCACAATCACCTTATGTCCCACCTTTCTCACTTAATGTACAGCCAGCAACATAAATTCAAGTCCAACTCATGTACTTAACAATGTTAATATAACCAGATAGTTGCATTCTGTACCAGTTTTTATTCCAACAACATACATAATTTACCATATGAGAACTACGTCTGGTATCTCTGTATTAAAATTGTATTACAACATTACTATAGCTAATACATACGCAGGTGGAAATGAAGGGAACTTATACTGCCAACTGTACACTCTTGGTTCCGACCAGGAGTACAGTCGGCAGTATAAGTTCCCTTCATTTCCACCTGTGTATGTATTAGCTATAGTAATGTTGTTGTAATACAATTTTAATACAGAGATGACAGATATAGTTCTCATATGGTAAATTACGTATGTTGTTGGAATAAAAACTAGTACAGAATGCAACTACTTGGTCTAATTAGCAATATTAAGTACACGAGATGGACGTGAATAATATATGCTGCTGACTGTACCTGAAGGCCTCCCAGAAGAAAAAACTCACATGGAACCCTGCAGCAGAGTCAGCCTTCAGTGAGGTGAAAAATAGGCTGTCTGACTACACCTTCTCTGTGTAACCCTACCTACTTACACACCTACATCCATATATACTGATGTATCCAATGACACCAACAGCAGGACCGTCTTCAATCCACTTTGTTGTACCAGGCTTCAAATTGACCCCCTCACCCTCGTCTCCCTCTATCTGAAAAACACATTTAATTAAGGGGATGCAGGAATAGGGGGGGTTTAGGGGGGTGCGGGAGTAGGGGGACAGGCTTGGGAGGGGGGTTAAGGGGGTACGGGAGTAGGGGGACAGGCTTGGGTGTGTGGGAATAGGTTACAGGCTTAGGGGGGTGCAGGAATAGGTGGAGAGGTTTGGGGGTGGGTTAGGGGGATGCGGAAATAGGGGACAGGCTTTCTACCCCGCCCCCAAGCCTGTCCCCCTATTCCCACACCCCCCAAGGCTATCCCCTACTCCCGCACCCCCTTAATTCATTCTACCTATGTATGTTATCATTTTGATATGCCTTATACATGTTGAGGGATGTATAATTTAAATCAATCAATCAATCTATATATATATATATACAGTATATATATATATATATATATATATATATATATATATATATATATATATATATATATATATACTTACATAAATCAGCTTCACACACCTTATACCAACTCTCTGTACAATTCATTCAGTAAATATGGAAAGAATTATATACCGTTATTGTGTACGGTTTTTCTACCTTCATTACCCACTTATTTAGACCATTCTAAGACTATTTTATTCTATTGCATTTCCTCCACAAATTTCCAAGATATTCAAATGGGGCATTTTGAAATTTGCCTGACCTTACCTAACCTAACCTAGACCACATCCGACTACCGGGACCTAACCTGGGCAGACTACCGGGATATAACCGTGGTAAAGTACAGGAAATGACCGGGGCAAAATACTGGGACCTAGCCGGATCTGGTAACACTGCTACAAAACAGTAATTCTTTCAATAAATACCGATAATTCCTCCAAACTATTCCAAGCAACACAACACTATTATTTTTGTTCTTCTGGTCCTGTTTCCTGGCATACTTTGGAGGAATCAAGGCACTCCAATGTACCATAAAAGAATTAGGTATTTATTGAAAGAATTACCGTTTTGCAGCAGTGTTGCCAGATCCGGCTGGGTCCCAGTATTTTGCCCCAGTCATTTATTGTATTTTATCACGATTATTTCCCGGTAGTTTGCCCAGGTTAGGTTCCGGTAGTCTGCCCAGGTTAGGTCCCGGTAGTCTGATGCGGTCTAGGTCTAGGTTAGGTTAGGTCAGGTCAGGTAAGGTCAGGCTAATTTCAAAATGCCCCATTTGAATATGCCCTATATCTTGGAAATGGGGCATTTGCGGAGAAAATGCCATAGAAGAAAATAGTCTTAGAATGGTCTAATATAGTGGGTAATGAAGGTAGAAAAACCGTACGCAATAACGGTAATTCATTCAATATTTACCAAGAATTACTACGTTAATGGACCCTGTGTGTGATGTAGTAAGAAAATTGGAGGTTAGTGAGTCCTTCAAACATTGCCACCAAACACACACACACCTATATGCAAGGAGCTTGTTTTGTGGCATAGTTTGGAGGAATCAGAAGCCTCCAAACACACACACAAACACATTCTCCCTCTCTCTCCAACACACACACCTATATGGAAGGAGTTTGTTTTGTGGAATAGTTTGGAGGAATCAGAAGCCTCCAAACACACACCTATATGGAAGGAGTTTGTTTTGTAGAATAGTTTGGAGGAATCAGAAGCCTCCAAACACACACACACACACCTATATGGAAGGAGTTGCTGACACACTACATTGGCGGCTGTGTGTAAGTACTGGCGGCTGTTTGGCGGCTGTGTGTAGATGAATCAAGCCGCCACTTACATACATTCTGTAACAATACATGGTATTAGTACAGAAGTGGACCTGAATTCAGCAGTGTTGCCAGATCCGGCTGGGTCCTAGTATTTTACCCCTGTCATTTATTGTACTTTATCACGATTATTTCCCGGTAGTTTGCCCAGGTTAGGTCCCGGTAGTTTGCCCAGGTTAGGTCCCGGTAGTCTGATGCGGTCTAGGTTAGGTTAGGTTAGGTTAGGTTAGGTTAGGTTAGGTTAGGTAAGGTCAGGTAAGGTCAGGCTAATTTCAAAATGCCCCATTTGAATATGGCCTATCTTGGAAACGGGGCATTTGAGGAAGAAAAACCATAGAAGAAAAGTGTCTTAGAATGGTCCGAAATAGTGGGTAATGACAGTAAAATATCTATTATACAGTAAGGTCCACTTCTGTACCTTTACCCAATACATTATTAAGAGGTTATTTGAATGACACCACTGCCTGTGTATTTTGGCAGCCACACAGCCATTGGCGGTGACGGCTGGGACGGTGAGCCAGCCAGCCAGCCAGCCAGCCAGCCGCCATTAACACACAAATTGATCTATGTAATCAGAAACTATTATGGCGGTATTCAAGAACATCCGTGGTGTATACGATGGTGTGGTACTGTACGACGGCTCTGTTGTTTGTTTATGGACCCATCGTATCGGTACCATGCATCGTATACACCACGAACATTCTTGAATAGCATATGAACAGACGACTTACCTCTGAGTCTCTATAGTAAATACTAAATACAATACCTTAGATTATCAAAACGTTTACCATAGATTTCCTTAAATTATCAAAAGTTTACATTAGATTTCCCCAGATTTAATGGGCTTATTTTCCTTAAATGGTCAGAATATTACCTTAAATAGCCCAAAATTACGATACTCTTGGGTAATTACCTTAAGAATGAGAACACTGATAATGGTCTAGGTTACACTGCCTACCTGCCCCCAAGGCTCCAAAGTATCGTACACTATTGTCTAAATTATCGTAGTTCAAGATTATTGTAAGCTGTATTAATCAATTATGGTACTATTATTGTACTACTACTATTACCAATATTGCTACTACTACTACTACAACCAATATTACCACTACTACTACCACCAATATTACTACTACCAATATTACTACTACTATTACCATAACCACTACTACTACTACTACTACTACCAATATTACTACTACTACCACCAGCACCAATATTACCACTACTACCACCACCAATATTACTACTATTACTATTACCAATATTACTACTACTACTACCACCACCAATAGTACCAATACTACCCCCACCGATATTACTACTACTACCAATACAACACTGAATTATCGTACGCATGGCAACTCTCCAACGTTTTTTCCGACTGGCAATCAGATGACATTTATTTTATTATTATTTATCGAATTTATCATCTATATTATTATTCCCTCGCTTCCCACAGTGTGATATACCGATAGATATATTTATAAACTATATCTCATAGCCACATGGACTTACCTAAGCTTCCAATATTTAAATAATTACGATAATACGCAAGGTTCCCAGACACCGACGCCATATTTAAAACGAGCGGGCAAATGCTGTTTTTATATATTATTTTTTTCTTCTATTTCTTATCTATCACTCCCCACGGTGGGTCACGTGGCTAAATTAATCTATTATCTACACATAAAAATTAGAATGAACTTACCTAAGGCTGTAATTAATGTATAACGAGTCGATAATTGTCAGGCACTCACCTGTGTCCGACCACGTTAATGGCGCCATACTTAGCGTAACTTTGCGTAACGAATCTACAGAGGTTGCCAGATCCCGTTGGCAATGAACCCTATTATCTAACATCAGTTTTTCCCTTTTAATATAAAAACTACGATGTTAATTCGTCGGGATAGTCTTAAATTAACGACTATTTACTAAAATATAATTTCCCAGATACTAAGAGCTGCTGTTAATTGGTTATTTATTGAGATATTTACCGTTCTAATTAGCCACATCACGTACTAATACATTTTGATTTTGAGTTGGTAATAATATGGTAAGTTAGGAAGGTTTCGTCCGAATCATCTCCTACTGACCTTCGTATATACATTTATTTAAATTATTCACTAAATACTATTTGTACGCAAATCATTTTAATTTGATAACGTAGGTATATTTTTACGCAAGGCTGCTATAATGAAAAAATAACGAATTCATAATGTTTTAATGTCAAAATCTAAACCCACGTCAATCTAGTTAGCAGAATCGGACCGTGAGGTTTATTCTTTTTTTCTAACATTTCTAACGCCTTCCCATTCTCTAATCAAAAACCTTCCCATTTTCTATGACTTTTAAGGACCGACTATTTTAAATTTAATATATTTTTAATGATGGACTATTTTAAAACCCAATATATTTAAATCCTTCGTTTTCTGTTCAGTCAACCGCCGACTCGAGCCTCGTTATAACGTTTTACACCTTTTAAAATTAAGTTGGAGGACGGAGGAAGCCTTAAATTGACCACAGGATGAAGGAAAAAGGAATTGGAGGATGAAGCAAGCCTTAAATTGACCACAGGACGAAGGAAAAGGGAGACAGGGGCAATTTATAACGGGGTAGTTGAGAGTCAGACACACACTCTCTCTCTCTCTCTCTCACACACACACACGGACACTCATTCTCTCTCTCTCTCTCTCTCTCTCTCTCTCTATCCGTTGGCTCCGGCAAACAGTAATGCCAATTTGACCAATTTTCGGCTAGATCTAGCGGATTTGAAAATTATCTAGCGGGAAAAATATTGAAATTTTCAAGAGGATTTTACAAGAAGATTTTACAAGCGGATTTTAGAAGCGGATTTAACAAGAAGATTTTACAAGAAGATTTTACAAGCGGATTTAGCAAGAAGATTTTACAAGAGGATTTGAAAGGCCAATCTAGCGGAAAATTTTAAGAGCCTTTCCTATAATTAATTTAGCGGATTTTCTTGACTAGTCTATATAGCGGATTACAAAAATTTGAGTTTGCATCACTGCAGTTAACAGTTAAGGGGGTGCGGGAATAGGGGACAGGCTTGGGGGGGACTATGGGGGTGCGGGAGTAGGGGACAGGCTTGGGGGGGTTTGGGGGGTGCGGGAGTAGGAATACAGGCTTGGGGGGTGGGTTAGGGGGGTGCGGGAGTAGGGGACAGGCTTGGAGGGGTTTAGGGGGGTGGGGGAATAGGCTTGGGGTGGGTAGAAAGCCTGTCCATTATTCACGCACCCCCCTAACCCCCCCCAGCCTGTCCCTCTACTCCCGCACCCCCCTAACCCCCCCCCAGCCTGTCCCTCTACTCCCGCACCCCCCTACCGTACACAGACACACACATATTCCTGACAGGTCCAAGTGATGTCTCCAAAAATCGCTCTATTTCACTTACTCCCTACGTCTAAACTACAATGCCTAGAAAATTAAATTTAGTTTCATTCTAAGCAGCAACTCTTCCTCTTTCGAATGAGATCAACCCCAACTCTCTATGACTCCTGGGTACAAAGATATCATGTGAAGAAAACACATGTAAATTTTGGCCAGAGAGCGAGGTGTGTCAGTCCTGGGTTGGGGCGGACAGATATTATTATTATTACTAATATTATTAAATGTCCCCCTACTCCCTCACCCCCCCAAGCCTGTCCCCTACCCCCGCACCCCCCTAACCCCCCCCCTCCAGCCTGCCCCCTACTCCCGCACACATTAAAATCCCCAAAACCCAAGGCAGAGGTGCATCAAATGGAAAGCTAGAACATATTTGCAACACTGCTGGCTACGTTGTCAACACCACTTACTGCTGGGTGATGGTGGTGGTGGTGGTGGTTGGAAGGACAATAACGCTTGGCTTATATCCATAAAACCAACCATGGGATAATCTTTGAAATAGTTTCATTCTCTTTCCCACCTCATTTTACCCTAGAACAATTATTCAGAGCCATTCGTTGTGGTTTGTAAGCACCCAAAGGAAAGAATGTTAGCCGTGTTAATGACTTCTGGGTGAATTATTCAGTGATCATTATTATCTAACTGTTGTATAGATTTTGCGAATACGGATACTCACCAAATTCATTAATTAATTCACCCAGGAGTCATTAACACGGCTAATACTCTTTCGTTTGCGTGCTTATACAAACCAATACCAACCACTGTGGAATCGACCCTATGTGTGTGAAGCCATATATATATATATATATAATAATACTTACTTACCTTTGGCCAGCAACATCTTGACATGAGAGGCATACAAACACTTGCTGCTGCAGCCTCCACAAACCCACACCATCCACTACACTACGTGGTAAAACACACACACGCACACGCCAAAACACACACACCCACACCCACATGCCAAAACACACACACCCACACCCACATGCCAAAACACACACATGCCAAAACACACACACCCACACCCACATGCCAAAACACACACACCCACACCCACACACACATGCCAAAACACACACATGCCAAAACACACACACCCACACACACATGCCAAAACACACACACCCACACCCACATGCCAAAACACACACACCCACACCCACATGCCAAAACACACACATGCCAAAACACACACACCCACACACACATGCCAAAACACACACCCCCACACCCACATGCCAAATCACACACACACATGCCAAAACACACACACCCACACATGCCAAAACACACACACCCACACACACAAATTAGAGACCAGAGGACGAAACAGACCAAAACACACACACACACATGCCAAAACACACCCACACACATGCCAAGGAATATCAAACCCAAAACCCCCAGTACACAATACAACCAACCAGTTTACTTAGTACAAAGGCATATAATAATGATGATTCCTTTCTATAGTGGTAAATAAATAATATACACAGTCCAATGAAATTCACCCATTTATTTATTATAAACATTAAGGTGATAATTCTTTTTTGTTACATTGGAGTGCCTTGATTCCTCCAAAGTATGCCAGGAAACAGGACCAGAATAGCAAAAATAATGGTGTTCTGTTTTTGCTTGGAATAGTTTGGAGGATTCAGTTGCTCCAGATTCACCAACAAAAAACTACCCCCTTAAGATGATATTCTCTTGGTGGGAAATTGGAGGACCACCCACTCACTACCCACTACTCACTACACTACCCACTCACTACACTACCCACTCACCACCCACTCATTACACTACCCACTCCTCCAAACTATGTCAGGAAACAAACAAATCACATCAATATTACTATAGTCAAACCAGAATATACCGAGCCCTAGGGTGGGGTCCGGATTAAGAGCGGCATTGCCAAATCATCACCAAAACAAACCCATATCGTTAAAATTTTATTGCATAAGCCAATTTGTAGTAGCTGTAAGTATTCAATATATAATATAATGTTAAAAAGAAGTATTTATAATGATGAGTTAGGTTCATTATAAGTATATTTACAACAACTCTATACAACATGTGACATGCTATTGTGTACATGTTGCCACATCTCCTGTGACAAAGTGTTAATGGTGGGTCAAGGATGTGTGTACTCATACATATCAGTCACCTGGTCATTCTCACACCAACCACTATGGACCACACATCTCCCAAGCGCGTCGGTGTTCTCCACAGCTAAGCCAAGGAAATTATTTATAATGTAAATAGATATTTCCTCCATGAGAAGGCCAATAGAGGACCCCTATTAGATCCCTCTCAGTCAGTTGCTCGTACAGTGAAGGCAACCCCGTTAAATTTATCACAGAGAATGTTGGATACCATGTGGGTATGTTTTGGTGATGATTTGGCAACGCCGCTCTTAATCCTCAACCCTACCCGAAGGCTCAGTATATTCTGGTTTGACTATAGTGTTGTGGTAAATAATATACAGAGTCCAATTATAATTATATAGACTAAGATGAGATTCTCTTGGTGGTAAATTGAAGGACTACCCACTCACTACACTACCCACTACCCACTCACCACTCATCCACTACCCACTCACTACACTCACCACTCACCACCCATCTACTGTAACTACACACCCACTACTCACTCACCACACACTCCTCCAAACTATGTCAGGATGGTATTGCCTGGGTGACCAAAGCCGTTCCCAGGTTCTCGTGCCCCAAAATAGGGCGGGGGGATGTTGTGATGGTTTGGCCCCCATAGCTTCCTTCCTTGGGAGACATATAAGAAGAGGCTGGATGGAACCATTGTAGATACCTGTCCAGGATGTAACACAACACCTCATTCTATTAAACACATTATTGAAGACTGTAATACACACAAACACACTCACCAACAACACAACATACACTTTGTGAATGTCTGTCTGTCCAGGATGTAACACAACACTACATCCTATTAAACACATTATAGAAGACTGTAATACACACAAACACACTCACCAACAACACAACATACACTCTGTGAATGTCTGTCTGTCCAGGATGTAACACAACACTACATTCTATTAAACACATTATAGAAGACTGTAATACACACAAACACACTCACCAACAACACAACATACACTCTGTGAATGTCTGTCTGTCCAGGATGTAACACAGCACTACATTCTATTAAACACATTATAGAAGACTGTAATACACACAAACACACTCACCAACAACACAACATACACTCTGTGAATGTCTGTCTGTCCAGGATGTAACACAACACTACATTCTATTAAACACATTATAGAAGATTGCAATGTATACAAACACACTCACCAACAACACAACAACATACACTCTGTGAGAGCACTGTGGGAAAGCCTGGTTCAGGCCATGGCCTTCCTCGGGAGCCAGGGTTGGCAAAAAACTCACTTGTTTTTTTAAAGCCCAACCCACCTGGGTTTTTTCGTTTTTTTTTTTTTTCCAAAAAAAGCCGGGGCAAAAGCGGGTTTTTTCAAAATTTACCGTGGTGGATACTTATGGATCAGAGAACAACAAAGAAAGGTACAATTCCAAGGAGGTTGTGTCAATATTTCAAGGACTTGTTAAGTTGTCCTCCTAGTTCACCATCCATTGAGAGAATGTTTTCAACTTTTGGTCCTGTACTGTATGGTCAAAACTGAGAAACAGGTTTGGGGTGGTGAAGGCCACAAACCTTGTACAAATTTACAAACATTTGTACCTTCAGTATAGCTATTTGTGGAGTCAATACTTCACAATTTCCCAATAAATATCTTAAAATTGCTTTCATATTATTTTAGTGTTATTGAGGAAAAGAATTATGTTTATAATTGATAAGGAACAAAACTGTTGCAAAATAAAAAAATAAATTTCAAATTATAATTAGAGGAGGAAAGCTATAAAATATATTTTTAAAATGGTGAAGAATCCGACAAATTTATTTTCTTCTTTAAAGTAAGGAAAAACATTGTTACTTGTCAAAAAATCTCATTAAGTCATGTTTGCAAGATATTTTTTCATTAAATAAGAAATGGGCATCCTCATTTGAAGTAAGTTATTTTGTTATATTAGAATAATATAAATTATTTTGAAGCCAAAAATATCAAATGGAAGAAAAATATTTTAGTAGTTACAAAAGCTGTTACCAAAACAGAAGTTATTATGATTTGTCTTATTTAGTCAAGAAGAACATTCTTATTTGTAAAAAACTCAAGTTTTATCATTATTACACTTCCTTAATAATAGATTAAAGGTACTTGGCAATGATTAATATTTAATCTCAAATATCTATGATTTGATGTTATTGTGTGCTATAATATAAAAAATCAATAATTTAAAATAGAAAATATATATATTAAATATATCATTTTGAAAAAACCCAGGAAAGTGGGCAAAAATGTGGGTTTTTTCAATTTTTTTTTTTTTTTTTTTTTAAACCCAGGTGGGTAAAACCTGGTTACCCGCTTTTTTGCCAACCCCGTCAGGAGCTGGGGGCTGCTGAGCCAGACACCTTGAGGAACTTCAACAACAACAACAACCTGTAACCAAAGTGTTCCTTTAATATCAACAACATTGTTTCATTAACTCTAAGTCAGTAATTGTATCATGTGGTTCAGAAGAGGATTTAGGTTTTCAACAGAACCTTTCTCTGTGTGGTGCATATTTCATCATGACAACACTATGAGTTCATTCCACAGTGGTTGGTATTGGTTTGTAAGCATGCAAACAAAACAATGTTAGCCGTGTAAATGACTTGTGGGTGAATTATTTAATGAATTTGGTGAGTAAACTATACAGTGATCATCATTATCCAACTGTTTTAATAAATTTTGTGAATACGGATCCTCAGCTTTTGGAAAATAATGAACTCTTAAAAGTGTGATTGGTTGGGAAGCTTACAAACCAATACCACTGTGGAATCAACCCTAACAAGTGTGGTTGGTTGGGAAGCTAACAAACCAAGCTATCCTGACAAACACCAACACAACACAATAATTAAGGTGCAAGTACAGTGTTGGTAAATCTGGAGCAAATGATTCCTCCAAACTATTCCAAGCAACAACAGAACACCATTATTTTTATTCATCTGGTCCTGTTTCCTGACATACCTTGGAGGAATCAAGGCACTCCAATGTAACCAAGGTGAATTACCTCCTTAATGGTATAGCATACTTTTAATAGATTGGAGTGCCTTGATTCCTCCAAATTATGTCAGGAAACACACCCACATGAAGAAAAATAATGGTATCCTGGAATAGTTTGAAGGAATCAGTTGCTCCAGATTTACCACTCAAACCAATGTGCTGTGTCTTCTGTTAAAGTCTGTACTAAGCACACAAACAAAAGAATTTTTAGCGGTGTAAATGACTTCTGGGTGAATTATTTAATGAATTTGGTGAGTAAACTATACAGTGATCATCATTATCTAACTGTTGGATAGATTTTGTGAATGTGGATACTCACCTTTTGGAAAATAATGAAGGCTTACAAGTGTGGTTGGTTGGGAAGCTAACAAACCAATACCACTGTGGAATGGACCCCATGACTCTTGGGTTTGTCATTAGTATATGCCTTGGTCACTGGATGTTTCCTGTCATAGATGACCAAACCTGTCACAGAATTAATACCACATTAATTGATGGATTGATATTAGGTGCCTCAACAGCGAGGTCATATGGCGCCTGAGGAAGAAGGTGATAGAGAGGTGGTGGGATGAGAAAACACACAAGGTAAAAAATATATATATAAAAAAAAAAGTCAGTTTGAGAAGTGAAAGACCATATTAGTCCAAATTAACCAAGACTTTCCCACAAAATATGAAAATACAGAATGATAAAATTCACTGAAATACTGACACAAGACAAATTAACTTGTGATAATATTGTATTGGTTTGTCAACACCACACACACACACACTACATACTGACCCTTTCAAAATAACCAACCTAATAATAATAATAATATTGTATTACAATTACATTGTGTGACATTTTCTATATGTTGTAAATCCTTGAAAACCACAACAGTGTGTGTATGAATTATTGTGGCCGACAGTACAGTACTTATACTGGAAAAAAAAAAAAATTAAAATACAATATATATATAATATACTCACTTGACAGACATAGAAACATATTATAATATACCTACTTGACAGACATATATATACATACCCAGCTTGGTCTTATAGCCGAGCCTTGGTGCCTTCTGTGGTGGTGTTGGCCTGGGATGCTCAGTGTAGGCATTGTAGGGTGTTGAGGTGATGGAAGTGTCATCACCTCAACACACACACCAAGTACTACATCACATCACTTGTGTTTCTTACAGTAGATCTCTTGTATATATTTATACCGTACATCCTCCATCTTGGTGGTGTGACCTGTAAATATTGATTGATATTAGGCAACATAACAGCCAAGGTCATATGGCACCCGAGGAAGAAGGTCATTGACAAGTGGGACAGTCAAGGGGAAAATTTTGTGTTGGTAAATCTGGAGCAACTGATTCCTCAAAACTATTCCAAGCAACAGAATGCCATTATTTTTGTTCTTCTGGTTCTGTTTCCTGGCATACATTGGAGGAATCAAGGCACTCCAATGTAACAAAAAAGAATAAATAAGAAATAACCTACTACAATAATATTTAATGTAATAAAAGTGAATTACCTCCTTAAGGAACCCTGTGATGTAGTCAGATAATTGAAGGTAAAGAGTCCTTCAAATATTGCCATGAAACTCCACCTATATGGAAGGAGCTTGTTTCGTGGCATAGTCAGGAGGAATTAGAAGCCTCCAAACAAACACACACACATTCTCTCTCCGGTCACACACACATATTTAAAGAAACATATCACTAAATTAGAAAAAGTACAAAGAGCAGCAACAAGATGGCTACCAAGTCTAAGATAAGAGAACTAAGCTATGAAGAAAGACGAAAGAAACTAAAATTACCTAAACTAGAAGAAAGATGAAAGAGAGGAGATATGATTATGGTTTACAAATGTGTCACAGAAAAAGAAAAGATAGATATAGAAAACTTGTGTCAACAAGGAATACATACAATGAGAGGACACAGTAAGAATTTAATTAAATAAAGGATACAAAAATGTACAGAAATATAGCTTTCCAAATAGAGTAATAGACGAATGGAACAAATTATCAGAAGAAGTGGTGTGTGTCAAAAACATACATACATACACACACACACACACAAAACATACATACATACACACACACACACATACACACCAGAAGAAG
>JAWQEG010000136.1:0-192500 GCA_033782935.1 Petrolisthes cinctipes | reverse complement strand
GGTGTACACAGAGAGAGAGAGAGAGAGAGAGAGAGAGAGAGAGAGAGAGAGAGAGAGAGAGAGAGAGAGAGAGAGAGAGAGAGAGAGAGAGAGAGAGAGAGAGAGAGAGAGAGAGAGAGAGAGAGAGAGAGAGAGAGAGAGAGAGGAGAGAGAGAGAGAGAGAGAGAGAGAGATAAATGAGGTACTGCAGGTATACAGTACATTATTTAAACATGAGTGTCAGTGGTACAAAGGGGCGGCCAAACCCAATATTGTAATTATATATTATGTGTTTATCTTTTATTGGTGATGAAAATGTACCCATTCCCTTCCAGTTTGTAATAGAACTTTATTCATACATTTGGCATACATACATACATACATACATACATACCACTGTTTATAACTTGCAGAAAGTATACACACACGCACACACTTGGCGTACATATAATCTAGTGTGTATAAGCTACAGATAAGTACACACACACACACACACACACATACACATTTGATGGACATACAATCTAGTGTGTATAAGTTATACATTAATGGTGTACATTATTATGAGTGTAATTTGTCTTGGATTGAGTGTAATTTATAATAAACATAACAAATTAATATACACACACACACACACACACATCTCATCTCACCCAATGCTACATACACATACACACACACAACATCTCATCTCACCCTATGCTACATACATACACACACACACACACACACATCTCATCTCACCCTATGCTACATACACACACACACATCTCACCCTATGCTACATACACACACACACACACACACACACATACATCTCACCCTATGCTACACACACACACACACACACATCATCTCATCCCATACACACACACACATCATCTCATCCCACACACACACACATCATCTCATCCCACACACACACATCTCATCCCACACACACACACATCATCTCATCCCATACACACACACACACACATCTCATCCACACACACACACACACACACACATCTCATCCCACACACACACACATCATCTCATCCCATACACACACACACACACATCTCATCCCACACACACACACACATCATCTCATCCCACCCACACACACCACACACACATCATCTCATCCCACACACACACACACATCATCTCATCCCACACACACACACACATCATCGCATCCCACACACACACACACATCATCTCATCCCACACACACACACACATCATCTCATCCCACACACACACACACATCATCTCATCCCATACACACACACACACACATCATCGCATCCCACATACACACACACACATCATCTCATCCCATACACACACACATCATCTCATCCCATACACACACACACATCATCTCATCCCATACACACACACACACAACATCTCATCCCACACACACATACACATCATCTCATCCCATACACACACACACAACATCTCATCCCACACACACACACACAACATCTCATCCCAAACACACACACACACATCATCTCATCCCATACACACACACACATCATCATCTCATCCCACACACACACACACATCATCTCATCCCACACACACACACACACATCATCTCATCCCATACACACACACACATCATCATCTCATCCCACACACACACACACATCATCATCTCATCCCACACACACACACACATCATCTCATCCCATACACACACACACATCATCATCTCATCCCACACACACACACACATCATCATCTCATCCCACACACACACACATCATCTCATCCCACACACACACACACATCTCATCCCACACACACACACACACACACATCATCTCATCCCACACACACACACACATCATCATCTCATCCCACACACACACACATCATCTCATCCCACACACACACACACATCATCATCTCATCCTACACACACACATACATCTCACCCTATGCTACATACACACACACACACATCTCATCCCACACACACACACACAACATCTCATCCCATACACACACACACATCTCATCCCACACACACACACATCATCTCATCCCACACACACACACACATCTCATCCCACACACACACACACACACACATCATCTCATCCCATACACACACACACAACATCTCATCCCATACACACACACATCATCTCATCCCATACACACACACATCTCATCCCACACACACACACACACACACATCTCATCCCACCCACACACACACACACACACACACATCATCTCATCCCACACACACACACACACATCATCTAATTCCACACACACACACACACATCATCTCATCCCACACACACACACACACCTCATCCCACACACACACACACACACACATCTCATCCCACACACACACACACACACACATCTCATCCCACACACACACACACATCATCTCATCCCACACACACACACACATCATCTCATCCCACACACACATCATCTCATCCCACACACACACACACATCATCTCATCCCACACACACACACACATCATCTCATCCCATACACACACACACATCATCTCATCCCACACACACACACACATCATCTAATTCCACACACACACACACACATCATCTCATCCCATACACACACACACATCATCTCATCCCACACACACACACACATCATCTCATCCCATACACACACACATCATCTCATCCCATACACACACACACATCATCTCATCCCATACACACACACATCATCTCATCCCACACACACACACACATCATCTCATCCCATACACACACACATCATCTCATCCCATACACACACACACACACAACATCTCATCCCATACACACACACACACACATCATCTCATCCCACACACACACACACAACATCTCATCCCATACACACACACACACACATCTCATCCCACACACACACACACACACAACATCTCATCCCATACACACACACACAACATCTCATCCCATACACACACACACAACATCTCATCCCATACACACACACACACACATCTCATCCCACACACACACAACATCTCATCCCACACACACACACACACACATCATCTCATCCCATACACACACACAACATCTCATCCCATACACACACACACATCATCTCATCCCACACACACACACATCATCTCATCCCATACACACACACACACACCTCATCTCTCATGCTACATACATACACACACACACACAATCATCTCATCCCTGTTTCCCAGGTGTGTGTGTTTCATATGTCCACAACTGTACTAGGGAGTGGGTGCATTTTCACCACAAAGAAATAATTATATAAGAATGAAACAGAGTCAATTAAATTTTTGTCTGGTGTAAATTTTGTTGGATTGAATGACTGTAAAACCTGCAACAAGAAATTAATTAATAAATAATATTATACACACGAGTAAAATTTTGGTCTGGTGTAAATTGGGTTGGATTGAATTAATGGGAAAAAAAAAAAAAATAATAATAATAATAAATACTGTATTATACACACAAATAAATTTTTTATTTGGAGCAATTTCAAAGTGAAAATATTTCCAACTGAGACTCACAATATTTCTCAGATTCACAATATTTCTGACATTCAAAATATTTCCCCAACTCAAAATATATCTTGCATTTTGCATTACAGGGAGACATTAAATTGTTGATGGTAAATTGTAAGGCTACTGCCAGGGCTGGTACTTATATAATGGATTATAAACTTTGTCTTCATTAATTAAGATTAAATCATAACTTTGCTGTCCTAAGCACTATGTCTTTGTCCTAATGCCAGACTTAGCTGGGTGGAATAATACACTGCTCAAAATGCTACCTGTGAAATGTACCAAATATTGTTATAATTTAAAGAAAGAAAAATAATGAAGATATACTTTTAATAGTTCACCTAATTTTATATTTTTTTGATAAGCAATGTACAGAGTAATGCAAATAAATAGTGTGTAACTAAAATGTATGGACAAAACATGCCCAGGCGATTGTAAACCAACCTAGACGAGACACCATGGAGGCAACTTGGGCATCAACACTAATGAACACACACTGAAAGTAAACAAGGAAAGTCAATTGGTCTCCCAATAACACCAAATACCTTTTGGAGCTATTTGAGGAAAATACAAAGTACTGTACCTGAAAGGGGTTTTCTCTTCCCCTGGCTGTACTAACAGGGCCAACTTTCTTACATAAGTTCGTTAAGAAAAATTTTTCGGTCACAAAATGTTCTTGGTCAACGCAGTCCAAGTTGTTCTTGTGCAGCCATGTTACCAAGTCTGGATGTGTGTGTGTGTCCTCATGATGGTGTGTGTGTGTGTGTGTATTCTCATGATGGTGTGTGTGTGTGTATTCTCATGATGGTGTGTGTGTGTGTATTCTCATGATGGTGTGTGTGTGTGTGTGTATTCTCATGATGGTGTGTGTGTGTGTTACCAATGTGGATTGTGGAGGGAAGTATAACTGTAATGTTTACGGTGAGTGGCAGAAACAATTTCTCAGAGATCCACACTTTTTTTATGCTTATGACAAAATATTAAGCCCCTAAGACACCCCCTGGACCCAGTTGTTGTTGTTGAAGTTCCTCAAGCTGTCTGACCGAGCAGCCCCGTCCGGACCCAATTTTAGCCAAGACTAGAGTTATGACAAGACATAAGGATTTAGGACAATTTTTTTGGGATCTAGGACTTTTTTCCACCATCTTGAGGGCTTAGGAGAGAATCATAGCACTAAGACAAAGACCTATATAAGTACTGGCCCTCCTTCCTCCAAATGCCCCAGGAAACTGTAACTAATAGGATATCTGTTGTTTCCTGGCCTATCTATCTATAGCTCTGATGTCTCGTTCCCTCCAAGGGGGTGGCCATGGCAGAAGTGTCTCCAGTTGTCCCTGTTCCAACACTCCCTCCTTACTTGGTCCAGCCCTACTCTGCCCCTCATGTTTCTCTCCTTTACATACTCTTCCACTCTGTTCCAACACTCCTTACTTGGTCCAGCCCTACTCTTCCCCTCATGTTTCTCTCCTTTACATACTCATCCACTGTTCCAACACTCCCTCCTTACTTGGTCCAGCCCTACTCTGCCCCTCATGTTTCTCTCCTTTACATACTCTTCCACTCTGTTCCAACAACTCCCTCCTTACTTGGTCCAGCCCTACTCTGCCCCTCATGTTTCTCTCCTTTACATACTCATCCACTCTGTTCTGCCTCACACACCAGGTGCCACAACTTCACTAACGTACACCTTCTTTACAAATTCCACACCTTGCATTTTCTCTATATGTTTCCTGGCCTAGTGTGGAGTAATCAGTAGTCCATCAACACAGTGTATATAGGGCTACCAAGTCCTCTAAACTAGGCCAGGAAACAGATCTCCTACAGTATTGGTAACAGTGAAAGGATTCATTGGGTTTCATGGGTCAGTTTGGAGGAATCAGTAGTCCACAAAAATCAGTTTTTTTTTTTTACTTGAATAAACAAACAAATAATCATATCATTATATTTAAATAACTTGTACAGTAATTTCCTGTTGTTTTTATATATATATTTATTTATATACCACCAAACCTTTCAACAACAAAATATTCAATATTTTGTATGTTACTTTTCATTCATTTTTCATGTTACTTATTCATTTATACATTATTTTTTATTTACTTTTTTTTTTTCATTTGGTATTTTTCATTTATTTCTACATTATTCTTCATTAAATTTTAAGGTATTTATCATTATTTTCTAAGGTATTTTTCATTCACTTCTACATTATTTCTCATTCATATCTAAGTCATTTTTCATTAATTTTTATATTATTCTTCATTAATTACTAAGGTATTTTTCATTAACGCTAAAGCATTTTCCATTCATTTCTTAGGTATTTTTCACTGCTATATAATTTCCTAATACCTCCCAAGAATTTTTTCCATTCATTTCTTGGTTATTTTTCATTCGTACATAATTTCCTATCGCTTCAAGAAATCATTTTACATTCATTTCTAAAATACTTTTCATTCCTATTTAACTCTTGGTTATTTCTCACTGCTAACTAATTCAAGAAATTATCCTAACTAATTTCATAACTCCTGCCAACACTTCATGAAATAATACTAACTAATTAAGGTGAGATTCTCTTGTTGTAAATTGGAAAGCTACACATTCCTCCTAACTATACCAGAAAACAGACACCTTCAACAATACTACTAGGGAGCCTCTGTGTCTGGGAGGAATCACAGACCTTTTAATTCACCAACAAAACAATCTCACCATCTTAAGGGAAGATTATCTTGTTGGTGAATTTGGAGCAACAGATTCCTCCAACTTATTTCAATCAACAGGCAACCATTATATTTGTTAATTAATCTGATAGGTCCTGTTTCCTGGCATACATTGAAGGAATTACGGTGCTCCAATTCACCAACTAAAGAATCTCACCATCTCAATAAGTTACTAATAACTCCTAACGTTTACCATTATTATAATTAATAGCCCTCATAGGTGCCTTAAAGTTAGCAGCGGCCTGTTGTTGAATCTGATAAGCCATTGGGTGAATCTTGAACCCATACAGCCTTGGTACAAACTGATTGGCAGGTCGCTTGGGTCTGTACTCTGGGTGTACCATGAACAGCATGTGTGGAAACCCAGTACCAAAGTAAGCCCCATCGATGTGATGATGACGTGATGATTTGGGTGTGTATACATCACAACACTTGGGACAATATAACTTAACCATGGCTTCACCAGGTACATCACTCAGACCTATTGGAAGCATTGGCTGTGGAAAGAAAAATGTATTATTATTATTATTATTATTATTATTATTTGTGTGTATGTTGGGACAATATAACTTAACCATGGCTTCACCAGGTACATCACTCAGACCTATTGGAAGCATTGGCTGTTGAAAGAAAAATGTATTATTACTATTATTATTATTATTATTATTTGTGTGTATGTTGGGACAATATAACTTAACCATGGCTTCACCAGGTACATCACTCAGACCTATTGGAAGCATTGGCTGTTGAAAGAAAGATGTATTATTATTATTATTATTATTATTATTATTAATATTATTATTTGTGTGTATGTTGGGACAATATAACTTAACCATGGCTTCACCAGGTACATCACTCAGACCTATTGGAAGCATTGGCTGTTGAAAGAAAAATGTATTATTATTATTATTATTATTTATGTGTATGTTGGGACAATATAACTTAACCATGGCTTCACCTGGTACATCACTCAGACCTATAGGAAGCATTGGCTATTGAAAGAAATGAAGTGTTATGAGTCAAAAGGTCCCAAGACGCCACCCTCCCTGAAAACTGTTTTATGATGCATAACACTATTTTGACCCTGCCTCTATCCTGTGATAGTGGATATTAGGACGTCCTGGCACTGCAAATATGGTCCAAACTCCTCCGATAACAACTACTCTTTCCACCCAAACACCTTGGCTGAATCATTCCCAGGCCGCTGCTGGTCAGAGGGTCCAAACATGTAGTACTGCACCACCATAAAGGTAAGCATACTGTACTTCTTCTCAGAACTTTGAAGGCGGTTTGTATGTTTTTTAAACTTGGCACTTGGGACCTTTTGACTCGTGACCCATCAAATATTACCATATATTTCATTATTATTTGGGTTAATGCCTACTTGGTGGTTTGTCAGTGCATCTACTCAACACCTACACAAACTAACAAAATCAAACTGTGGTTTAATGGTGAATGTATAGAAGCCAAGAAAAAAATACACACATTATGGAACAGATTCAGAAGACATGGAGGTGAAAGAGCATACAGTACTGTATAATAAATATAAAAGAGCAAGAAATGAATATACCAAGATAACTATAGAAGGCCAGAAAGACATTATTAATTAAAGGAAGGAAAAACCAAAACTATTCTACAGTTACATTAAAAGCAAAACCAAAGTGAAGGACAAAATTCAAAACATCATGAATGAAGCAAAAATGTACACAGAAGAAAAAGAAATTTGCGAAATTTAAAAAACAAAAAATTTCAGTCATTATTCACTAAGGAAAATGTATTCACACCAGAAGAAAATACAAACATGTGTGACCTAAGAGAGTTTGAGGTGAACTGGATATTATTCTGGACAGTGGAGTGTATGGTCATATTTGAATAAAGTAGGGTAAGGGTAGCCTACAGAAAAGGTACAAAAAATAATATAACGTAATTTTGTACTGTACCATATTCAACAAGAAATATTGTACAGTAATTTTATACCATACTTTTAGATGAAAAAATACCATACCGTAATTCAGTACTGTACTGCCACCCTTGACTCTAGGATAATGACCAAATTCTCCAGCTTGCTACTTTTCAACCATCTGTGTAATGCCTCTATATATACAGTTGTGGTCAATAATAATCATCCACATATGGGTATCTCAAACAAGTTACTGTCTAATGTTTTCACATATGCTTGTATTAAAATAAAAGATGGTAGTTAACCTATTTATTGGAAAGTTTATCATCTAAGGAACAGAGGGAAGCTGTCAAAATTTGACATGAGTTACTCCTAAATGAATTATTATATTTGACCGCGACTGTATATATACAGTATATATTTATCAATCTATCTATACATACATACATAAGATACATATTATAAACAACATTGAAATATACTATATATACAGTACCTGATTTTCACAGTATACTCTGGGACAATGACCAAAGTCTCCTGCCTGGTACTTTTCAATCATCTGTGCAATGCCTCTGTTGGTGAGTATATAGCGTGCATGTATAAGTCCATACAGCATCTCAGCAGCTTGTTCTATTAAGTCACTCTGATGGGGAATCTCCTCTTCCTCATCTGCTGACAAACATAAACAAAAAAGCACTATAACCTTCATATAACACCAAGAATTACAGTACAACCTTCATACCTACACACACACATACACACACGCTCAAACTGCCTCAACCTGACCCGAGCCCGACTCAAAACACTTAACACCTGTACTAACACCTTATCACCAATATTAACACCTTAAACATCTGTACTAACACCAATAATAACACCTGTACTAACACCAATAATAACACCTGTACTCACACCAATAATACCCTAACACCTTAACACCTGTACTATCATCTTAAACACCAGTACTATCATCTTAAACACCAGTACTAACACCTTAACACCAATAATAACACCTTAACACCAATAATAACACCTGTACTAACACCTTAACACCTGTACTAACACCCTAACACCTGTATTAACACCAATAATAACACCTTAACACCTGTACTAACACCTTAACACCAATAATAACACCTTAACACCAATACTAACACCTTAACACCTGTACTAACACCTTAACACCAATAATAACACCTTAACACCAATATTAACATCCTAACACCAATAACAACACCTTAACACCAATAACAACACCTTAACACCAATAATAACACCTTAACACCAATAATAACACCTGTACTAACACCTTAACACCTGTATTATCATCTTAACACCTTATAACACCAATATTATCATCTTAACAGTAAACTTACCTGGCTCTAAGTCAAGTATCATATCAAGTGCTTGTCTGTAGTGTGGTACTTGTTCATTCAGTCCAGTCAGGTTAAACTTGTCCTGTATGTAATCTTCATCAACCTACAAAATAAAAAAATACACTTTAAATAGTTAAATTCATGTGTGTGTGTGTGTGTAATCTTCATCAACCTATAAAATAAAAAAAATACACTTTAAATAGTTAAATTCATGTGTGTGTATGTCATCTTCATCAACCTATAAAATATAAAAAATACACTTTAAATAGTTAAATTCATGTGTGTGTGTGTAATCTTCATCAACCTACAAAATAAAACACTTTAATTAGTTAAATGTAATAATAATAATATAATATTAATATTCGGTTTATTAAATAATAGCAGCTGGTAAGCTGAAAATGTACATATTACACTAAAACAATAATGGTAAAAATGGGAATGTGTGTGTGTGTAATCTTCATCAACCTATAAAATAAAACACTTTAAAAAGTTAAATTCATGTGTGTGTGTGTGTAATCTTCATCAACCTATAAAATAAAACACTTTCAATAATTAAATTTATGTGTGTGTGTGTTTCACCTGGTGTTGATCACGTCCTGGACACATACTCACCAACTATTACCCTCCCGGA
Source organism: Petrolisthes cinctipes (assembly GCA_033782935.1). Lineage (NCBI taxonomy): Eukaryota > Metazoa > Arthropoda > Malacostraca > Decapoda > Porcellanidae > Petrolisthes > Petrolisthes cinctipes. The sequence continues at coordinate 182,344 of JAWQEG010000136.1, read as the reverse complement.
ATGAGCTCAAACCTCGTAGTGAACGATCTTTGGGTAAGGCTCATAGTTCTGTAATACTGTTTATCTATTATATTTGTTTTGCTATCAAAATATCTATGCCTACCTCAAGTTGATGTACCCCAGTTTTCTTCACTTAGACTTTGAAATATACTTGAAAGTTGACAGCTGATCAGAGGAGAGAGATTTATCATATCAAAAGGTAGGCTACTCTTTTGGTGCTTGAATGAATCACAGTATAAGGAATAATGGTCACAAACTGCATCACTTCCCATACATATGTCTCCAATACCAATACCATAATATAACATGTATCCAGTTAAGGGCCCCTGTGCTGTAGTCAGGAAATTGGAGGTAAACGAGTCTTTCAAATATTGCCACCAAACACCACCTATATGGAAGGAGCTTGTTTCGTGGCATAGTCAGGAGGAATCAGAAGCCTCCAATTCTCATACACAATCACAGGGTCCTTAATGTGAGTTCCTTTGTTTTCCCCACTACTTTCTCCCAATATATTCCTCCAAGTATACATGCTACCTCATCATATATGGTAGCTAACTTGGAACATATCCATACAAATCCTTACAAAGCCTTCAAACCAAATCTTTACTACATGTACAGTTGCCCAAATAGGAATTATTACAAATTTTAATGGAACTTTAACCCTAGTAATATCCACAACTATTTGTAGGGACTATAAGCATGTAATACAGAAGGAAATATACATATCCTTCTGTATTACATACTTATGATTCCTATTATTATTATTATTAAAATAGACCAGAGACACAAAGCTGGGAGAGAATGCAAGCATTCTATCAATCCGAGGACCCCAGCCCCATGAATCCAACCTAAAGAAAAGAACACAGCTTAGAAAAAAAAAAAATATGAGCAGTTAGCTTAATAAAAACATGTTTGCCCTACTCTTGAAGCCAGCCAGTCCTACACCATCAAAGACAGATTCACCAATAACAACTATGGACATTAATAAACTTAAATGTTTTATCAAAAGTTGTTGCAATTCACATTTTGGCAACTGTACATGCAACATATCCAGTGCAAATGGTTGTGTTTTGGGAAGGTTTTTTTAAGGGTAGCTATAAGTAAGGGAGAGAGAGACACCTCACAGTGATACCATGATACTCTCACTGACTTACTCACACACACACACACACACACACTTATATACCTACATAGATAAATGCATACTGGTACACACACAACACCTATACTCACATATAAATAAGCACACACCGGTACACACACACAGTACATAACAACAACATACATACATATACTGTACTTACCTCACAAAAGAATTCATTTCCCCTCAGTCCACAGAACCAGGCAATCCATGACACTTCCTCTGAACTGCTCATTTTAACACTGTAACAATTTAATACACATTAGTAAATGAGAGAGAGACAGAGAGAGACATTATGTGTGTGTAGTTATGTACTGTGTGTGTATAGGTAGGTATATATTTATCTATGTAGGTGTGTGAGTATGTGTGCAGGAAGGCATATATTTATCTATCTAGATGTGTGTGTAAGTAGGTATGTCTTTATCTATGTACAGTACAGTGTTTGTGTGTGTGTATTCATTTATGTAGGTTTGTGTGTACCTATATATACAAGCTGTATGTGTGTGTATACATGTGTACTATATATATATGAATTTTCAGTATAGTATATATTTCTATAAGAACATAACATTAATATTAAAACAAAAAATCACAATTACACACACACATCCATTAGAAATTTTACAAACAAAAAATCTTAATCACACAAACACATCCATTAAAAATTATACAAACCAAAAACCATAATTACAAAACAACATTATTATTTTGTTACATACTGTACATGTATATTGTACAAATTACTATACTTAGTAAGACAAAGTATTCTATTCTCTATTATAAATTATAGTACCATTAAAGGTGTCTGTTTCATGGTATAGTTTTTGTAGGTAGCAGTAGCCTTCCTATTCACCAACAACACTATGGGTCCATTCCACAGTGATTGGTATTGGTTTGTATGCACGCCAACGAAAGAATGATAGCCGTGTTAATGACTTCTGGGTGAATTATTTAATGAATTTGGTGAGTAAACTATATAGTGATCATCATTATCTAACTGGTTGATAAATTTTGTGAATGTGAATACTCAGATTTTGGAAAATAATGAAGCCTTACAAGTGTGGTTGGTTGGGAAGCTAACAAACAAATACCACTGTGGAATTGGCTCAGTGTCCTTAAGGGAAGGTTTTATGTTGATAAATCTGGAGGAATCAAATCATACAAATTATTTCAAGCAACAAAACACTATTATTTTTGCTTTTGTGGTTCTGTTTCCTAGCATACTGTGGAGGAATCTCTATTGCCGGTTGGTTGGTATGACGATGTTTTTACCTTCTTTACCCACTAGTTTGTACCATTCTAAGAAACTTTTCTTGTATTTCCAAGATAGGGCATAATCAAATGGAGCATTTTGAAATTAGTCTCACCTTACCTAACCTAACCTAGACCACAGCAGACTACCGGGACCTAACCTGGGCTAGCTACCAGGAAATGACCGGGGCAAAATACTGGGACCTAGCCAGATCTGGTAACACCGCTACAAACCGGCAATAGTCTAGATAAACACCTAATTTTGTTATTTTGGAAAATAATAATAATAATAGTAATAATAATTACTATTGCCGTTTTGTAGCAGTGTTGCCAGGTCTGGCTACGTCCCAGTATTTTGCCCTGGTCAGGTCCTGGTATTTTACCACAGTTATTTCCCGGTAGTTTGCCCAGGTTAGGTCCCGGTAGTCTGCTGTAGTCTAGGTTAGGTTAGGTAAGGTCAGGCTAATTTCAAAATGCCCCATTTGAATATCTTGGAAATGGGGCATTTCTGAAGAAAATGCCATAGAAGAAAAGTACATTAGAATGTTATAAATTAGTGGGTAAAGAAGGTAAAAACATTGTAATAGAAAAAGGCGATAGAATAGATAATTACCGGTACCAAATTTTCACCATAAGCACAGAGAAAGAAAAATTAATAAGAGTACTTAAATTGGTAAATATTGAATGAATTACCGTTATTGGGTACGGTTTTTCTACCTTCATTACCTACTTATTTAGACCATTCTAAGACTATTTTCTTCAATGGCATTTCCTCCGCAAATGCCCCATTTACAAGATAGGGCATATTCAAATGGGGCATTTTGAAATTAGCCGGTAAAGGTACAGAAGTGAACATTACTGTATAATAGATATTTTACTGTCATTACCCACTATTTCGGACCATTCTAAGACACTTTTCTTCTATGGTTTTTCTTCCTCAAATGCCCCATTTCCAAGATAGGGCATATTCAAATGGGGCATTTTGAAATTAGCCTGACCTTACCTAACCTAACCTAGACCACATCAGACTACCGGGACCTAACCTGGGTAAACTACCGGGACCTAACCTGGGCAAACTACCGGGAAATAATCGTGATAAAGTACAATAAATGACAGGGGTAAAATACTGGGACCCAGCCGGATCTGGCAACACTGCTGAATTCAGGTCCACTTCTGTACTAATACCAATTAGCCTGACCTTACCTGACCTGACCTAACCTAACCTAGACCGCATCAGACTACCGGGACCTAACCTGGGCAGACTACCGGGACCTAACCTGGGCAAACTACCGGGAAATAACCGTGGTAAAGGACAGAAAATGACCGGTGCAAAATACTGGGACCTAGCCGGATCTGGCAACACTGCTACAAAACGGTAATTCTTTCAATAAATACGGTATTTATTGAATGAATTACCGTTTTGTAGCAGTGTTGCCAGATCTGGCTAGGTCCCAGTACTTTGCACCGGTCATTTTCTGTACTTTACCACGGTTATATCCCGGTAGTTTGCCCAGGTTAGGTCCCGGTAGTCTGCCCAGGTTAGGTCACGGTAGTCTGATGCGGTCTAGGTTAGGTTAGGTCAGGTCAGGTAAGGTCAGGCTAATTTCAAAATGCCCCATTTGAATATGCCCTATATCTTGGAAATGGGGCATTTGCGGAGAAAATGCCATAGAAGAAAATAGTCTTAGAATGGTCTAAATAAGTGGGTAATGAAGGTAGAAAAACCGTACCCGATAACGGTAATTCATTCAATATTTACCATAAATACCCTTAAATTTTCTATACGGTAATTACATTGTTAATGAGTCAATATAATGAATAAATAAGCTAAATAAATGTGAAATAAAAGTGGCCTGTTTGACTCATGGTAAAAAACACTAATTAATTCAAATATCTCAACCAAGTACAATAATAATAATATACTCCAATTATTCATTATATTGTTTATGAGTCAATATTGATGATAAATAAACCCTATAAATGTGAAATAATAATGGCTTGTTTGACTCGTGGTGAATAATACAATAAAAAATCAATAAAGACCATTATCAGTAATAATAATATACTCCAATTATTCATTATATTATTTGAGTCAATATTGATGATAAATAAACCCTATAAATGTGAAATAATAATGGCTTGTTTACTCGTGGTGAATAATACAATAAAATATCAACCAAGAATAATAATATACTCCAATTATTCATTATATTGTTTATGAGTCAATATAGATGATAAATAAACCCTAACGTATAAATGTGTAATAATAATGGCTTGTTTGACTCGTGGTGAATAATACAATAAAATATCAGTAAAACACTAATTAAACCTCAACAAAAACACTAATAATAATAATATACCACTATTATTATTTACTATATTGTTTATGAGTCAATATAAATGATAAAATAAACCCTATAAATGAGAAATACATGATAAATAACCCTATTAAATATGACCTGTTTGACTCGTGGTGAATAACACTCATATAACATCAATAAAACATTAATAAAACCTCAACAAACACCAATAATAATACAATAATGTTATTTATCACACCTACACTACATACAAGTCAATAAAAAGGAATAAATAAACGAAATAAATGTAAAATATTACCAACCGTTTGTGTACGCAGCCTAGTGGTAGTAGTAAGTGTTATGGATAATGGTGGTGTCAGTGTTACCAAGTACAGTGTTGCCAAACATACTAGTAGATATTATACGAGTATATATGATAGTCAGTTGGAAAGTCCATGATTTATTATATCTGTCTGTGGGACCATATTTCCCTTATAATTTATGAGAGTTGTGAGAGTTGCTGCTAGGTCTTTAGTGAACGAGAGCTGTACAGTCCAGTGATAATAGAGAGTGTGAAAGAATTTCTGGAAAGGGTATATATGGTTGAAGAGAAAATGAGTATATAGGGATGAGCAGATTGTATAGGATATAGAGTATGAAAGTATGATGTGTATACATGTATTCTTTGGTGCTGTTTTTTGTTTTCTCTCTGCAGAGTCTGCAGAGGAAGACAGTGAGAGAGCGCCGTTGCAAAGGCTACACCCGAACGCGGGTCACTCTCAGTCATCATCATCAGTACAAGGTAATCAAAATATAAAACATTCAACCCATGTCACAAAGTGTAATATATTATACAGGAAAATAAATATATCCTACATGTGTAACTCTGAATTTTTTATTAAATAAAATATTAAATAGCAGTAGGTAATTACACTGTACCTGTTGTAAGCTTCGTGTGCCTCAGTCGTAGGTTGGAGGCAATGTCACTTATAAGTGACATTGGGTTGGAGGTATAGAGTCAGTAGTCAAGGCTGGCATGGATAGCCACTATTTCCTATAAGATGACACCCACCTGGCACAGTCCCATTGCTAAAACCTTCACTGAGACCACACTCATTCCATATACTGGACTCGTGAACGGACCCACAGGCCACTTTGTCACTACATTTGATATTCTGTAGCGGGCATCAAACACTAGTTGTATGTTATTATGTATGGCATGGAAGTTATTGCATGGAAGGAGAGTGAGATAGACTAGAGGTGGGACAGACCCGAGTAGCGAGAATGGCACTGAATGCACCAAGGTATGCAGCGATAGCAGCTTTGAGAGGTGATATGGGATGGAGTACATTCAGAGAAAGACTGGTGAAAGCAACCCTTAGATACAAAGTAAGACTGGAACGAATGGAGGATACAAGACTGGCAAGAAAGGTTTATATGTGGAACATTAGAAACGGCAAATGGGGAAAGAAGTGTGAGAGAATGGTATATATGAATGGTATGGTAGTTAGAGGAATTATGCATGAATGGAAAATAATGAGCAGGAATAGAGAGGGGCTAGACTGGGATGCAAGAAAGTGGAAAAGTGAGATTGACAAAGAAGTGAAATGCCTGGAGTTAAGAAAGTGGAAAAATGATATGGAACAAAAGGAAACTCTTGTATGGTATAAGGAGAAAGAATGCCCAGAGTATGTGAAGTGGTATGAGGGAAGTCTGGGTGGTGATCTACTCTTTCGAGCCAGAGCACAATGTATGGAGGTGAATGCAAGAAGTTATAGATGGTCTGAATCCCGAAGCAAGGTATGCCAGATGTGTGACACAGGAGAGGATGAAACGGTAGAACATGTGATGCTGGGATGTGAGAAGTATGAGAGAGACAGAACAGAGATGATGCAGATCATCCTGACTGAAATGGAATATGATGGAATGGAATTAACAGGGAGAGAATGGATGATATTACTGTTAGGTCTGTGTGAGCAGACCACAGATGAAATGATTGGTGCTGTGAAAGAATTCTTGGAGAAAATGTGGTATGCAAGATGTAGAAAGTGAATAGATATGCGTGGTATTGTTTTTTTTTTTTTTCCGATTTCTATTTACAGGAGCTGCCGATACAAAGGCCAACCCTGGAATAAACACCCGGGGTACCTGTAACAGCAAGAGCAAGAGCAAGAGTGTTGAGGCTATGGTAATTTTTTCTATTTATATATTGGTCCTCATATTCCTTTGGAGCCACAATTCTAATGTGGGTACCATCTATAGCCCCAACCACTCCTGGAAAATTTGCAATTTCCCTAAATTCATCTTGTCTTTGGTTAATTTCATCTTGCCGTGTTGGGAACTTAACAAAACGTGTAATAAAGGCTGCAGGTAGTGTCACTAATGCATCAACAAGTGTCTGTGTTATCACTTTGTTAGCTGTTTGTTGGGTAATTCCTAGGTCATCACCATTGCACAATTGCATCTTTCCTGTTGCCAAATATTTCAGTGTTGTTAGAAGTTTTAACTGTGAAGGAATGGTTGGACTCCTACTTGTTGGTGGGGTTATGACACAGCAGCCTGGCAGAGCTATACACAGTGTATAGCTCTGTGGGTTATGACACAGCAGCCTGGCAGAGCTATACACAGTGTATAGCTCTGTGGGTTATGACACAGCAGCCTGGCAGAGCTATACACAGTGTATAGCTCTGTGGGTTATGACACAGCAGCCTGGCAGAGCTATACACAGTGTATAGCTCTGTGGGTTATGACACAGCAGCCTGGCAGAGCTATACACAGTGTATAGCTCTGTGGGTTATGACACAGCAGCCTGGCAGAGCTATACACAGTGTATAGCTCTGTGGGTTATGACACAGCAGCCTGGCAGAGCTATACACAGTGTATAGCTCTGTGGGTTATGACACAGCAGCCTGGCAGAGCTATACACAGTGTATAGCTCTGTGGGTTATGACACAGCAGCCTGGCAGAGCTATACACAGTGTATAGCTCTGTGGGTTATGACACAGCAGCCTGGCAGAGCTATACACAGTGTATAGCTCTGTGGGTTATGACACAGCAGCCTGGCAGCAGAGCTATACACAGTGTATAGCTCTGTGGGTTATGACACAGCAGCCTGGCAGAGCTATACACAGTGTATAGCTCTGTGGGTTATGACACAGCAGCCTGGCAGAGCTATACACAGTGTATAGCTCTGTGGGTTATGGCATCTAACACAAAGTCGGTCACTAATAATATTCCAGCACGGTCCAATCGGTATCTTTTCACTAATTCTGCATCATTGTACATGTTCAAAATGTCCTTTCGTTCACAATAAACCCTTGGTCGCCTTTTTCTACCTTCTGCCATCTTCAACAGTTCTTCACTACGTTTGCAGTTTGTAAACACAGGCTAATTTCAAAATACCCCATTTGAATATGCCCTATCTTGGAAATGGGGCATTTGCGGAGGAAATGCCATATAAGAAAATAGTCTTAGAATGATCTAAATAAATCGGAAATGAAGGTAGAAAAACCGTACCGGTACGCAATAACGGTAATTCTTTCAATATTTCCCTTATCCTTTTCTTGCTCCTCTTCTTCCAGTAGCTACACTATTATATCTATATACAAAAGTGTTTATGTTGTTTTGTATGTATTGTTTTATGTTGTAGTGTTTAATGTTGTTGTTGTAGTTTTGTTTGTTTGTTGTTTTAGTTGTTATATTCCTTGCTGTGTTGTATTATTGTTGTTGGAAAGGAGTGTGAAAGTGGATAAGTATCAAATATAGAGAGGAATGGAGAGGGAGGGGAAGAAAGAGGGGACGGAACATGAAGCAAGTAAGTTGACAAGTGAAACCTCTGAGGTAAGAGAGGGAAGGAGGGAGGGAAGAATGAGTGAGGTAGGTAAGTGGTCCAGCCCACAGTCAGTCGATGTGGCAGAAGAAACACACACAGGCCACCTTCACCTCCTTCATCACATCGTCCATCGACAATACCAAATCAGTAAGAATGTAACGGTTGTAACCACAGCAGTGAGCAGAGTTTCTTATAATATAATTATACTTACATTTTACCTAAACATATTTAATTTTAAGTTTATACCTGTACAGTCGCCGTCGGTAGTTCATTCCCTTTTCTATGACTTCGATTTGATGGAACTTGATTAAATATCCTACCGTACTGAACCTTGATGTTTACCTGTGTTATCTCATGCAGGTGTTTGGTACAGCCACAATCAAATATCCACCAACACTTTCCTTCCATCGTAGTAAATATCTTGGTAATAAAGAACAACACGTGCATGTATGATTTTGCCGCACCTCACAATAATAATAATTGAGGGGGTTGAGTTGACGTAAGGTGTTGTAAGATTATAGTTTGATATGATACTGATTTATTTGCACGATGAATGGAAGGTGTCGTTGGTTATTTGATAGTGGCTGTACAGTTTCAAGAGAGCCATAACAACTACCGATCACCACTACCCTTCGCTGTATCTGGCTGGTTATCCATTTTTACTTAATACCCACGAGCCTACATTTGTGTTCGATTACCTGAGTATCATTCCTTCCACTTACACGGTTTCAACATGTACAGTTGGACACATGAATGGGTGGTACAGCCCAGGTGAAAGATACTTGTCCCATTTGAGTAACCAGTGTCTATTATCAGGTACTTGCTTTTTATTACCATCCTCAATACTGCATGACTTCTGCCCCAGCTGCTGATGTCTCCTATTTGGCACTAAGGAACTTGATATTGGCAGAAATTGACCATCTTTCACCTGGGCTGTACCACCCATTTATGTGTCCAACTCTACATTGTCCATTTCATACATCTACTTATATACTATAGGCTACCTACTTATATTCCTTCTTTATGTTATTGGTAAGCTATACGTACTTTACTACCGACCCATATACTTACCTACTCACCATTTGTACTATAATTTCTTGCCAATTTATCCACCCTCTTACATACATACACACCTACTCTAACTGTGATTAAGAGAAAGTCCGATTATTCGTATTCTACACCTCACCCTTTCCGTAGACGCATTCATTATGGTCAAAACACTCCATCACTAATCATGTTCCTTATTTCCAATCCAGAGTTCTACCCTTTCTTCTGGTTTTCCCCTGTAATGGCTTAAGGGGGTGTGGGAATAGGGGGACAGGCTTGGGGGGGGTTAGGGGGGTGCGGGAGTAAGGGGGGGGTTAGGGGAGGTGCGGGAGTAGGGGGACAGGCTTGGGGGGAGGGGGTTAGGGGTGTGTGGGAATAGGGGACAGAGGCTTTCTACCCATCCCAAGCCTGCCCCCCTATTCCCGCCCCCCCCCCAGCCTGTCCTCTACTCCTGCACCCCCTTAATGACCCCTAACAGATATGAACCCGTTAAAGCTCTTGATATTGATGAGGGTTCTAATTAATCTGTATCCGGCCTTTTAAGGGAGAGTGAGAGAGAGAGAGAGAGAGAGAGAGAGATGGCTCAAAGTATCAGTTTGCGTGCAGCAATAGGAATAAACTTTCATATAAACCTTTTAGAAACGGAGTCACTGGGTAAGCACTTTATAATGTGAAGAAAAAACTGCCTGTCTGTGAGTTGACACGCAATATTATAGTAAAGAAACAAGAAGTTAGAATTCACTTTATCCTTTGTCCCTCCCTGCCCTTCCTCACCTTATTATTGTGTAGGCTATGACGTATTTGGTTTGATTTTTCTTGTTCTTCCTTAGAGGTTAGAATTCACTTTATCCTTTGTCCCTCCCTGCCCTTCCTCACCTTATTATTGTGTAGGCTATGACGTATTTGGTTTGATTTTTCTTGTTCTTCCTTAGAGGTTAGAATTCACTTTATCCTTTGTCCCTCCCTGCCCTTCCTCACCTTATTATTGTGTAGGCTATGACGTATTTGGTTTGATTTTTCTTGTTCTTCCTTAGAGGTTAGAATTCACTTTATCCTTTGTCCCTCCCTGCCCTTCCTCACCTTATTATTGTGTGTGTAGGCTATGACGTATTTAGTTTGATTTGTCTTGTTCTTCCTTATTATGCTGGGCCTTGACAAACTTTGACAATATAATACGAGAAACTCCATTAGATGTGTACAATCTGGAGGTAATGGATGTGTAACACAGTATGTACATTGGGCCCCAGCAGGAATTCGTACACAGAGCATTGGTTAAAAGTGGTCTTCATTCTGCAACATACTGTAAGGATAATTTTGTTGACTAATTCCAATATTTGCCAAATAACATCACGAAGAAATTTTGGTGTTAGGAAATTAATGCACCTAAATTTGTAGTGGTTTCGAACCCTTGATGTCACTGTGGTGTATACGAATTCCTGAGGCCGACTGTACACCCACACACAAATACTTGTTCTACAAAGACAGCAAAGGGTTATATGTTGTGTTGTCGTTGTTATTTACTTCAGAGCATAACTACACAAATCACATAATAACCTTCACCTTCTGGTAAGTAGTAAGTTGGCACTAACATAACATAACATAATAACACCTGCAGTACATTATTTGGCAGCGATCACAAACATTATCTATCATCCATCTGTTTAGGACTGTACTGTACTATACCTAATTGTTTGTCGAGTGAAGAATATTATTTATGTCTGTGTGACTCTAACCTTTACAACTTGACATATCTTAGTAATGGCTGACGTTAGTGGTATAGGAAATATTTATGATGTGTAAACTCTTTGTTCTGATGCCACCCAACTTACGGCAACCTATTGATACTATACAGTTCGTGACCACTCACTCACTGCCCACCAGTATCATCCGCATAAAAACATATTTCGTGCAAATAAATTTTATATAAATGTATACCTCATGTGAGGTTGTAAAACAAAGTATTTGAACACGGTTAGCAGCTTCTGACAAAGTCTTGTGAGTAAACACGTCACGTGGAAGTATACCATTATTAATTAGTATTTGAACACCGTTAGCAGCTTCTGGTAAAGTCTTATGAGTAAACACGTCACGTGGAAGTATACCATTATTAATTAGTGCCAGGTATTCATTCATTAATTTTGTCTATATACTTCTTATGTGTATTCTGTAGGAGTTGTTGCCAGAATCAGCCAACGATATTCATATGCTCTGTTCTCCATAAGAATGTACAGTAAGGTATATAGCTACATCAATCCTGTGTAAAGTTTTCATATAAATCATTCCTAAGTAAATTTGTGTCTTGGAAATCACTCCAGTATAAATCATATCAAAGAATTCCAACTCTTAGTGTGTTTTAGCACATCGAACACAATTCACTTTGACTTGACCTTCTTAAACTCACTAGACCTGACCCACGTCCCTCCACGCTTAGTGCAGTCACAGGCAATAGTTTCTTTCCACACCTGGGAATTAATTTGTAATTATGTAATTTATTTATTAATATTACTTATTATTTACTATACAAAGGGCACTCTTTTGTCTGACTGTCAATTTGTTCACGAACAATTCCTTCAATTTTCATTTTATCTGGCCTTGAGGAAGTGGTACACTCAAGTAGTACACTCAACCTGGGAAATTGTGTGAAGGCACCACCATCACCACCACCATACCCTAATAATTAGCCTTCCCGACAAGACCCTGAGACTGAGGAGGACAATCAGGACACCAACACCAATTCCTGCTCCACCAACACCACCATCAGAGATGACACCACTGACAACAATATGGAACTGGAGGATAAAGGGGAGTGGCAGATGATGATGATGAGGAGGACTGACAGTCCACCTACCAACCCACCACCCATTCTCACCGTGGACTTTTAGATGTCTGCCTCTCCTCGCCTTTACCTGTTCCAACAATACATCCTTCGTTGCCAAAACCCTGACATGTTCCAGGTCAGTGAAGTGTGGACGAGTGGGACCACACCAGGGACCAGCTTCACTAAATATACAAACACGGTCACCAGCAACAGGAAGGTTCACAAGGAGAAAGAAATCAGAGAGAAAAGAAATAAGACAGAATAAAAAGATAAAAGGCTGCCTTAAAGATAGGGTGATAGGCAATAAAACAAACAACAACAACAACAAGTGTGTCCTGAAGAACGTAAGAGAGTTGTGCAGGTGGAAGGTGGTATTCTTGAAGGTATGCTGACCAGTGGCCACGAGGTAAAGAGAAGACGTGTTGGACAATGGTTCCCGGTCGCACCTATTTCTGAGCTTCGGAATCATCTTCTCTTGATTGGGAGTCAATGGGGGCAAGGGGTCATCACTGTTGATGGCACGAACAAGAGAGACTTGGCAGCCATAGGGTGGTTTTCATTGATTGACAGGTGTCTGAAGGTCAAGTGAACTCGGCGGTGCCTGAGAGGTGTTGTTGTTGTCGAGGGAACCAGGTGTCCGTTTGTCTAGTGAAGGTGGGTGTGAGGTGGTGGGCCGTGTGCTGCTACGACGTCGACCTCGTTGTCTACTAAATTTCCTCTGCGTTGGGAATGTAAGCAGGGATGGGTTCAGGGAGGCAGAGGAGCTAAAGTGGCTGCAGTAGGTATAGTTGTAGTGTCACCTCACTGGTTCCTGAATGAAGTCAGGCTAGTGCCTTCATATATGTATATACCATATAATGAGTTAAACATGTGACAGTTTACCTCAAGTGTTAAGCTAGATTGAATTCTCTTTACCAAGTTTAGCAGCTGTATCCAAAGGGTTACAAGCAGGTTCTCGTGTATCAAAGCAAAATTTCATAAAAACACATAAAACAAAGATGGAACGTGTTGAGTCACCTGTATGAATATTGAAACTAAATTTTGCATCTGAACACTCTAGGATTATTATTGGACCATTATCATGTTCGTTGCCACCAAAGGTCAGATTACTTGTCTGGTCTGTGATGCAATGTTCTTGTACATACAAAATTACAAGCAATGTAGTAACAGTGACCTTTGGTGATAACTGACACCACTTTAGTTCTCGAGAATATAATATTCCTTCACATTGCTTAAGGTAGGTTAATATATATATATATATATATATATATATATATATATATATATATATATATATATATATATATATATATATATATAAATATATATATATATATATCTATATCTATATCTATCTATATATATATATATATATATATATATATATATATATATATATATATATATATATATATATATATATATATATATATATATATATATATATATATATATAAAACAATGTTTTTCGATTAGAAGTTAGCTTTCATTTCTAAGGGGAAAAACAGCACCCACTGCTTCTGAAAGTTATTTCAATTTTTTCCTGAGTAACCCCATTACCTACACCTCCCCTCCCCTTCCCTTCCTTCCTCAATAACACTCACTTTAGATATCCATTGTACCCTTTACAAATGTACCACTACTACCCAAACATTGCACTTATATTTTCTCATGAATATTGAAGCAGGGGTAATGGATATATCGAGTTGTTGGTCACGATATGCAGATCTAACACTACTGTTGATACCGTGGTAGTGATTTGTTTATATAGATACAAGGGCTTGGCAGCGGGTTTACACCTGTATCATCAAAATAAGAAAGATTAATGTTTTCCTTTTAACCAACTTTATTCTTAGATAAGAGAGATTGATTTGAATGTATATTTTCGTCATATCCCACATGCCCATATTGAGTGAAAAAGCGAAAAAGTCATAATTACAGCCTCTGGCAGCTTCCAGTGGCCTCGGGGGTCAATGGGACCATGGTGGTTGGACTCAGAGGGTCTGTACACATATATTTACACACCATATGGGACCATGGTGGTTGTATTGGACTCAGAGGGTCTGTACACATATATTTACACACCATATGGGACCATGGTGGTTGTATTGGACTCAGAGGGTCTGTACACATATATTTACACACCATATGGGACCATGGTGGTTGGACTCAGAGGGTCTGTACACATATATTTACACACCATATGGGACCATGGTGGTTGGACTCAGAGGGTCCGTACACATATATTTACACACCATATGGGACCATGGTGGTTGGACTCAGAGGGTCCGTACACATATATTTACACACCATATGGGACCATGGTGGTTGGACTCAGAGGGTCTGTACACATATATTTACACACCATATGGGACCATGGTGGTTGGACTCAGAGGGTCCGTACACATATATTTACACACCATACATGCCCATGACAAGTGAACAAAACGGAAAAGTCTTAATTACAGCCTCGCAGCCTCTGGCGGCCTCAGAGGTCAACATGATCATGCTAAAAACATACCTCGTAAAACGTTACGCCTACTACGGTCCAAATTTGGTGCATATTAGACCACTGGTTTGTTTACCTAAAACAAACATAGCCACATACAGTTGCCAAAATATGAATTGCAACAAATCTTGATGAAACATTAACTCTATATTATCTTACACAACTATTTATTTGTATGGACCATAAATATGTAGATGAAACATTAACTATATATTATCTTCCACAACTATTTGTAGGCACCATAAATATGTAGATGAAACATTAACTATATATTATGTTCCACAACTATATATTTGTAGGCACCATAAATATGTAGATGAAACATTAACTATATATTATCTTCCACAACTATATATTTGTATGGACCATAAATATGTAGATGAAACATTAACTATATATTATCTTCCACAACTATATATTTGTATGGACCATAAATATGTAGATGAAACATTAACTATATATTATCTTCCACAACTATTTGTATGGACCATAAATATGTAGATGAAACATTAACTATATATTATCTTCCACAACTATTTGTAGGCACCATAAATATGTAGATGAAACATTAACTATATATTATGTTCCACAACTATATATTTGTAGGCACCATAAATATGTAGATGAAACATTAACTATATATTATCTTCCACAACTATATATTTGTAGGCACCATAAATATGTAGATGAAACATTAACTATATATTATCTTCCACAACTATATATTTGTAGGCACCATAAATATGTAGATGAAACATTAACTATATATTATCTTCCACAACTATATATTTGTAGGCACCATAAATATGTAGATGAAACATTAACTATATATTATCTTCCACAACTATATATTTGTATGGACCATAAATATGTAGATGAAACATTAACTATATATTATCTTACACAACTATATATTTGTAGGCACCATAAATATGTAGATACAAAAGGAAATGTATGTTATCTTTTCCATTACATACTTTTGATCCCTACAAAGAACATTGGACATTAATATACTTAACAACATTCCATCAAAAGTTGTCGCAATTCATATTTTGGCAACTGTACATACATAGTCACATACGACAGTCACAAATATTAGTATAGATATTGGACTTGTTTCGTACCTGTTAACCCTAAGATGTTGCAACGGTAAAAGAGGAGAAACTCTGAAGATTAATTCTCCTCTTAAAATTAAGAAAAAAAACAAAAAAAAGTAACCATACGTGTAAAATTATATGCCTTGAGTTGGAAAGTTTTTCTTTAGACGGCATACTATATATTGTGTGTCTTGCAACGGAACTTCGCTATTCAAATAAGTTAGACATTTAGATTAGTCGTAAGGATTTCCTATTTGTGATGTATGGAAGACTTACTTTATTTATACACATTCAGTTATGATAAATGCATCACAATCCAGTGGTCATTCTATTTCCTGTTTTAGTCTAGCGTTGACTTCAATGGGAGAGATGAGGCGACTACGGCTGATGGTAACACTGATCCAGGTGGCACTATTATCTCACCACCCTGCTGCTGCCGTAATGACTAACTTCAGGTTCGCCCAGGTACAGTATACGCTCACACAACTATATTTAATTTTTACTTTGGAAAAGGTTATGTTTCACCTTTAGAAGTGATACATAGTGGTGATCTGTGTACACTCCCAATACAAAATATGTATCCAGGTTTGCTTCGAATAGCCTGCATGATCGAGTATTAAGCGAGCACAAGCAAATATGAAACAGAATAAGCGTTGTAATTGGTTCACTAATATGTAAAATGATTCGAAACTTCAACAAGACCTGGATACAAATTTTGGATTGCGAGTGTACATGGTAACATTCCATGTATACTTTCTTAATTATTCTTGAAAAAAAATTGAAATTAAAAGTAATCTAAACTTGCAGACTTCGAAAATTTATTCTCATCTTACCACACAAACACACCGTAATGACACCGTACTTTCCTTTACTTCTTAATTAATTATTCCCCTTCCTTCTATATTCCTGCCTGTCTTCTCTCCATCCACCTTGATTCATGAATACTTTCTAAAAAATATTACAGTTAAGCTACAGTACATTCCTCTCTCTCTCTCTCTCTCTCTCTCTCCGTGTAGGCTACCTCCACCGCCACCTCACCAATGCCTCCCACACCCACCAACATCTTACCAACACTTCCTTCTCTTTTACAACTGCGTTTCTCCATCATCCCCCCCACCACCAACACCAACACCACCACCACCACCACCACTCCACCACCACCAATATTCGCCTCGGTTCTTCTCCACCCTCAGTGCACTTTGTCGCCAACATTTTATCAATTAACACTTCCTTCTCCCTTCCCATCGAGTCCTTCCATCATCCCCCCCCCCCTCCACCTCCATTCCACCACCGATGTACAGTCACGAGCACTAATAAGTATCCAAGTGTGCTTCGAATACTTAGAAATAACAGTAAGTAAATGCACAATAAGTTCTCCATTGTAATTACTTCGTTGGTGAATTTGGACTGTTAGAATTAAGCTTCAACCAAGGCTGTATACTTATTAGTGCTGGTGACTGTACACCTTCTCCTCCTCCATCCAGGTGACACCGAGTTTCCCCTCTGACCTCCAACGATGCCTCCTGATGACCAAGACGGTAGAGGACGGATCTGTGGCTTCGTGTGCAGTTGCGTGCCATTCCATGCAATCCTGCTTTCTCTTCTGTATTCAAGGTGTGTATGTGTGTCAAGCAATTCAGTAAAGATATTCCGATAACAACTCCTCATGTGGCTGAAACCAGAATATAAAGTTGGTTCATTCCTGTTTAATATGTTTGCCCAATAGTTCTGCAATGCCTTCGAAAATAATAACCTCAAAAAATTATGCGAAAAACCTATAGCCGTTGATCTGTTTAATATTGATTCATAAGATTAACTCCAATGGCTCACATACATTCACCTGATATAGACAATTTAAGCGTGACTGTACTGTGCCTATGGAGACAATTAAGATCATATATATGTGCTTTAGTTCTACAGATATTTTTTAATTAGGTTGCAGAATTATAACCATAATATTCAAAATATCAGTAACATCTTCCTCCTCCGGCAGGTACAACGTGTCATTTCTTTCGAGCCAAGGTAACCAATGGATGGGCTGGTGCAGGTACTGGTGCACCTAACCAGTTTAGTCGTTGTTGGTCACTTTACCAATATTCTAATGACATTGGTCTTGGTGTCTCCACGGCATCACAATCTGTTTTTCTTACTTATGATCATTCAAATCCTGTAGGTAAACTTTACTCCTGTGATGACCCAAATTCTTGTTATGAGAGCAATATTGAAAGCAACCCATTTTGGATGGCTGACCTGGGCAGTCCCAAGAGCGTGAGTGAGGTCAGGATTCACAAATACGGCCTCTTCAATCCAGTTGTGGAGTTTCGCCTGGGTAATGACACCACTGCAGCCAACAATCCTCATTTTGTTACTTCATTCACACCCACGATTTTTGGAGAACTGTTCCTTAAACCACCCACACCAGTCATTGGACGATATTTCTTTGTCACAGAGAACCTGGTATCTGATATTCGTGTGTGTGATGTATGGATCCTGGGCGTTCAAGATTCGGATATCTGGAAACCAAACTGGAACAATTGAATGAAAAGACAGCAAGGCCCGTTGGTAAGTATTCATCCCTGGCGAGGACTAGTACCCGACACAGCTTGGAATTCATAACAACAGCTCATATAAATAGAATAGCAAAACCATTCACTGCTTCGAAATGAGTCTGAAACACTATGGTGAGGTCAGAAATGCAAACATACGAACAAGTCCAAACTCTAAGATGTTTTGTAAATACTGGCTCAGAGGTTTACAAACTTTTTTCATTCTTTATAATAATAATTACACATACTGTATACCTAGATTGGAATATGAATCTATATTCGAACTACTGATGTTTGACTTCAGCTACTCACTATGAGAGTTAATAAGTAAATTCCATACTGTTATATAACATAAATCTTCAAGTATATATAGCTGCATTACATGTGGTATTACCTGAGAGTATGAATGTAGTAACTCAACCAGCAATCAAAACCATGCATGGTTTTCAGTTTTCAAAACTATCATGATTATTGCAAATTAACAACACTTTAACTTGTCACTAATTCCACATGACTTTAGATAAGAAGGAGAATCAGTTTAATGGGTAATTACTACTGTTTAGAAACAAGAAAGTCATCCAGTTATCCCTGGTCTAGAAACATTATGTAATTCATATATAACACATAATTACCTTGTTAGTACAAACACGATAGCAATGTTGTATTAATTATAATACAGCAACAGGTTAAGTAGTTAATTGGGGTCTGAGCAAAGTTTAAGCACCAACAATAATCTGGTACACCTGCATAAGATAGACGAAATATACAGTAAAATTAAGTTCATTTTGCTACTCTACTTGCGACTAACATCAGCAAGATTCTTTATATCCATAACTTTAGCTTATAATTAGAAATAACAAATCTTCTTAACGTTATATTAGAGTGTCACGTTTGTACCCATATGCCATTGTATGTTATTCTTGGAAAATGATTATAAATATCTAATATGAAAACAGGTAGACAATGTTTAGGCTTCTTCCTCCGACCCCAACCGACCGATTCATATTTCAACACACTGAAGTATTAGTCATAATTACACTCTTCTTATTTAACAGTTTCCTCTTTCTAACTTATACTTGACAAGCACATGTCTAGCTTATTTATTAGATATCAATTTAGCACGTATTCTATCTGCAGTACCTTTAAGTCAAACAAAAGACCTGCAGAGTACAATTAATTTTTCTGTAACAGTATATATCTGTAATGTAACTTTCCAAATCCTACATCATTAATTGCCTTGCAGTTTATAAGCTGACACGTGTTTTCAGATCTCTCGTCCGTAGGGTTGACTAATCACAATTAAGGTTATCCATTACCTGTGATCATTGTTCTGTCAGCTGCAGAAAAGTATACATTAATATAATACTCCCTTAACTTGTATATTTCACTCTGGTTCATGTAGCACCATATTATTCTCACTTGCAAAGCCTCTCGATCTTATTCAAGGGGATAATAATAAAGATGTGTCCATTCATTGTGGTTATTGTAGTCCAATCATTCTCATACCCACCTCAATAACATAATTAATTATTTTTACAGTTATTATAATTGGACAATACATGACTAACATACATTTTACATTAGTATTTGTATGAATAGTGTGTAACAACAAATGGTTGTGTTACTACCGGGGTGAACAGACTCTGGTACGAGATCCACTATTAAAACAGTTGAATAATTGGTCCATCTTTTCAACAAAATCTGCAGTGTAGTCCTACTAGCTACTGTGCTTCTGCTGGTAAAGCATTAAAAGTGCATAGAGTCCATACCGCAGCACAAAACTGCGTACCGACCATGCTGTTTACCACGCCAGTGACACCACAACTCCAGTTTTACGCGCTTCTCACTTGGGGCGCCACCATCGCTAAAATAACACAGGAGCAAGCAGAGTGTCCCCTCTTTACCTTCCATGCTCTTTGATGTACCCTTGGAGGCGGTAGTATGGGCGCTGACCGTTTTCTTTGATACATGAGTGACTCGTCAATAGGGTGCAGAAGTTCCTTCGCGCATTTCACAACCACAGTACGTGTTATAGCGCTCGGGTTATTAAGGCTAGGTAGGATCTACTTATTATTGTTCAATATAATTAGGAGTCATGGCAGAAAATTTGGAGAAAGAAGACTTTACAAGTGAGTGTAAATTAGAAGAATAGGCCCACTGTGCTAAGCCAGAAATAGCCTACACCTAATTTATAAATTAATTGTTTGTAGTCAAAAGAGACTAGGAGACAGAGAAGAGGGACACCAACTTAACCACAAAGGAAACAAAAGTAATGGAGAGATAGTTGAAGTCAATGGGAGTGACTCGGGTCCGCATGGGTACCCGAACCCTTAAAATATACTGCCCACGTCACCTCAGATAATGTAGCCTACCACTACGCGGAATATAATTTACGATGTTCACGACTTGTGATATTATTGTGCAAAGTGTCGACGAAAATTGACTAGAATATTGACTACATACTGATCGACTTCTGGTAAGCATATTATTATTATTATTATATGCATTGCGGTGGATAAACAAACATTTTTCCAGTGCTGACACTAAATTTACACCAAATTCCTATAACACATAGCTATAGCCTCATGTAAAATATAAAACGAGAGCAATACAATATCAAGATATTACGCATTTCACGTTACTGATTAGAAGCCAACCTTGAAGCCTTTTATATACAGCAAGGCCTTGTTTGGTGAGGACAATAAAATAAGGCTGACAATAATAAGTCCAACATCATTTATTTTGTTATAGTAGCAGTGGTCAGATCTCGGCGGAATACTGCAGACTGACATATTATGCAGTGACTCTATCTATCTAAATCTATCTATCTAACTCTAAATCATTCTCTATCTATCTATTATAATATGTGAGAGTGTGAGTGAGTGTGATAGGTTCCAGTAGCCTCCCCCTCTACATAAAACTATCCAACTCTATTTACTGGCCTCAATGTGATCCTCTTTTGTTTCTTACCCTCATCTTAAAAAGTATAAAGTGTTGTGTTTTGGTAGTAGTAGGTGAGATAATAGTGACTAACAACATTACTATAATAAGAAATAATGACAAAATGGACGTAACCTGGTGTGGCTGGTATTGAGTGAGGGCGAGAGAGGTGGAGAGGAGTGAGGTGAGTCAGGAGGTGAGTCATGAGGTGGGTCAGGAGGTGAGTCAGGTGGATAAACATGTAAAATAATAACTCCAGTAGAAATTTGGAACACATCAAGGCCGGACCTCAACTCTATTATTATTGCTACATTCTCCTTGCCTGTGTTTGTTTGAGGGTGAGTGAGTGTGTGTGTGTGTGAGAGAGGGTGAAGGAGTGTGAGAGAGTGAGAGAGATGGAGATAAAGAGGTCGCAGATGTAGGAGGAAGAGGAAGGTACGTTACCATTCTCACTTCCTGTTTACTCCTCACCATTTTTTGTGTTCTCTCGCCTACCTTGTACACACACACACACAGACAGACACACAGCACTTGTGGTGGACGTGTGTGTTGAGGAAGATGAAGGAGATATAGTGACAGTCAGTAGGCTACAATGTGAAGTGGAGGGGATTATTTTTGGTATGGTGTAACGATGTCACTTTTCAATCTGGTCAGACATACATACATACATACATGCTAGCTGTTGTTGTTGTTGTTGGTGTGTGTGTATGTGTGTGTGTGTGATTCATGTATATGTGGGGACAAAGAGAGGTAGTAAGTTAGTGGTGGAGAGGAATATCTTTTAATTAAGAGGATCACATACTTTTGATACATTACAGAGCTATGTTACTGATTCCTCCAAAGTATGCCAGGAAACAGGACCAGATTAATTAACAAACTTACTGGGGGCCTGCTGTTGCTTGGAATAGTTTGGAGGAATCAGTTGCTCCAGATTTGCCTACACTATTACACCCCTAAAATCCATCTTTTCCTGGCTTGGTGAGTGAGTGAGTGAGTGAGTGAGTGAGTGAGTCATGCCTGGCTTCCTGGCACTACTACTGGCTGGTAGTGGTGGTAAAATACTTGTCAGGGGAATTACCCAATGAGTTCATCATTTCCTGGTCAGTGTGTTATCACCTTGCTCTTTTAACTTTAACTTTTTATGGCCAGTGTTATTTGTGGAATTTGCAAGTTATCAGTGGTCATAGTAACACAGTAAGCTTTCCATATTTTGCTAACATAAATATTTAACATTTCAATAATTAAACACAGACCCAGTAGATCACTTAGCTTGTTTGGCAATAAACATCGAAAGCCTGGCATAACATTTGATGGTCTTCAATGGGTGACTGAATGTACAGGGAAGTACAGTAAGTGATGAATACGAGCATTTATTTGTGTTATATCGAGTCTGCTGTACAGATATTTTGAAGTGCCTTTCTGAGCCATTTTAAGTGGAGAGTTGCAATTGTTACTAACTTGACTTTACAGTACTGTATAGCTATTATTTTTTCCCAGTATCAGATTTATTTCCTGTTTCTGCAGTGTAATTATGATAAAGATATTATAAGATAAGATATACTTTATTATCTAATTGCATATATATATACAATAAGATATTTGTTGTGGTGGGAGCTCCATATAGCCTAGTAAAGGACTTGAAAATGAAAATACAACTTCACATTAAAAATATCATACATGTCACACATACTATTAAAATGGCATCAAGTAAATTTTTTTTAGAACTTTCTACTCTTTGGCACATATGAATGCATGATACTATTACTTCTGTCTGTTGGTACAACCAACCTTCTGCCTGATTTTAGGAATACATAATTATGGAGAGGGTTATTTCCAGAGGTTTCACACCTCAACCAGTTCTCTCTCTGGTGGTTTCACCCATGATAGGAGTGGTTTCGCTATTCATGATTTTATACAGACTAGTACATTTTGTACTAACCTAACCTATTGGTTTATATATGGCTATAACGATATATTCAATAAAAAGTGAAAAGTTTAGCTAGCAAATCCACTGGGTGGTGAACAGGATTCTCATTAGGTAGTGAAACGACAGGCATGAACCCTCTAGGTGGCAAAACCTCTGGCACCCGAGAGGGTGACGTTTATCACTCAATATTTTGCATGTCTGTTTAGTAACATATTTATTATACAATTCATCCAATGTCGTACAGAGTACGGTATGATACCAAGTCTACTGGCTGATTTAACAATTTTATTTTATTTATTCTTATCCTTTTTTGCGAGACGATCATACCAAACAGTTATCGAAAAACATATTACTGATTCTACCACTGACTTGTAAAATTATGTAAGAAGAGTTTTATCAACCTGGAGCTTTCTTAACACATGAAGAAAGTGGAGGCCCTGTCTACATTTCTGATAGAGTTGATGGTTATTCAATAAATCCTTTAAACTATCTTCAATTACAGTTTCAAAATATTTAAACTCACTAACCCTCTCAACAGTTTCACTGCCTATTTTAATAAGATCAGGGACATATTTATTACCGGTACTACATCTATAATCAATAAGCATCAGTTTAGTTTTTTTACATTTAGATTTAAATAATGACACACACCAGCCAACAGATCCTTCTACCCGAGACAAAAAATTACTAGAGTAATCATTAAAGATCTTCCCAACAATTACTGTATCATCTGCATACTTAACCCCCTAACTGCGGGCATTTTTGAGGGAGTCAACTCTGTACCGCAGGCATATTTTTTCAAACGTAAACAACACTTTTGACGGCTAATGATATGTAAACTACTTACAGTATGCTACATGAATAAATTATACATGATAATGAAGTACAAAACAAAGTACAAAGAAGATGAAAAATGGAAATGGAGTAGGGCCAGTCCAGATTCCTGCAGAGGTATGGAAAAACTTGGGTGAAGAAGGGATAAGGTTGCTGACAAGAGTTCCTGAATATGGTGATGAAAGAAGAGATTATCCCAAACGAATGGAGAGATAGTTTAATGGTACCAATTTTCAAAGAACAAGGAGACATCTAGAGTTGTAATAATTATGGAGGAATAAAGTTAACATCACACACTATGAAGTTGTTGGAAAGAATGTTGGATAAAAGGCTAAGGGAGGAGACAGAAGTTTGTAGTGAACAGTTTGGGTTCATGAAGGGGCAAGGAACAATGGATGCAGTATTCACACTGAGACAAGTGATGGAAAACTATAGAGATAAGCAAAGACGGCTGTACATGACGTATATTGACTTAGAAAAGCCTATGATCGGGTCCCGAGAAGCACAGAACTTGTCCTGATGACATAATTTTCCAAAATTGTGCATGTGATATGACACGGTATAGTTTATTGCAAGTACACTAACAGTATTTGCATAAAAAATCAATTCGAATATAGATTTTTATAAATAAAAAGATAATTTTTCATGGGAAACTTTTAACTTTTCCACTGACCTTGTTATTTATATCTGTAAATTTTGAAAAATGGAAGCACATATAGTAATGGGTATCTGTTGATTCTTAATATAAGCATGTTCATGTTTAGGATAATAACAAGGCAATAAGTAGCTACTATTCAATAGTGTATACTAATGATTTTAAATATATATATATATTCTTTTCAGATGATGATAAGTGCGTGACCACATGACGATGTACCACATGGCCATGCCTCCCCATATGGGGGGTCCCCATCCCCCCACTGTTCACTCCCCACTATTCCCTTCCCCAATCCTACCCCCTCCCATGCCCCATAGTTATGCCATGCATGCCTTCCCTACAAGTCACCTAGCAGCAGCAGTGCCTACCAGTCACTCAACCCAACAACAACACCAACAACACTCCAGTGTTGCTGCAGCAGCTGCTGGAGCTGCTAATGTTACTCTACCAGTGGGAACTGGTAATTCTGCTATGCTTACCCACCCATCACCTATGTTGTCCCAACCTTCTCCAGTATACCCTTCCCAAACCTCTGTGTATGTTAACCCTTATCTAGGACCTACTCTACCCCACACCCATGCTCATCCCCACCCTGCCCACCAACACCCACCCCAACTGGTATATGGGATGCCCACTGGTGTTGGAGTTGGACCTCCTCCTGGGTTACTACCACCTCAACAGTCAGGTGGGCAAACCTCAGGCCCACCTCCGCCTCCTGGTCCTGTCATGTCTGTGGATGAGGAACTGATGGAGGAAATGAGTACCCTTCATCTTGGCTACATCGAAACTGAGGATTCGCCTCACAAGCTAGAGCAGCGAGAGAAACTAGAACGTGAGTCGTTGTAGCTTTTGTTTATGTGTGTTTCATGCCTAACATTTATACTGTACTTGTCATTAAAACTATTGCAGTGGTAAATTCAATCAACTTTTCATGCTGTAATCAAAACAGGTTATAAATAGTACCATACTTCCCATATAAAACTCTGAATATTATGGACAAGGGGATGGAGGGACAATAAGCTCTAGAGGAAGGACAAGGAAAGGGAAGATAATTGGAAACCTGGTGCCAAAGAGTCATCAAAATTGTTGCTGTATTGCGTATATCTCTGTCTACCTTAGTACTGTACAGTATTTTCATCGTTCTCATATACGGTGCCATACCTATACAATACAGTAGCCTATATAGTATATATTTTTTATTGGTACAATACTCTACTATACTGGCATGCATTATTCTTTTCCAGAGCAGATTTTGTAATAATATGTGTACATTCTTTCAGGTGTGATAATGGAGTATTTGGCCATTACTCCCCACTCACATAAATTTATATTTCACCAAATATCTGATGTCCTGGAGAGCAGCATCAGTAGGGTTAATGACTTCAGTGCATATAGTGCTGCCTGTGCTTTTGATGCCCTTGCCCAGTACGCTGCTAACCTTATTGCCCAGCCTTGGAGGAGAGAGTTCCGCCAGATAAAGGTTTGTCTCTTATTGTGATATTATTTTAAATACAGTAATTGAGTTGTAGGTAAAATCCAGTCTCAAAATATGCAACACCTCTAATATGCAAGGTTACCTAATATCCATTATATTGTAGAAACTCTTAACAAAACAGTGGTTCATGGTAATTAGATAATAAACTGGAATGTGGTCTGATACATCCAGTTTACTTTACACTGTAGTAAACCCATCAGTGGTGAGGCCTGACACCCAGGAGTTAAAAGCTCCAATGCACATGATAATTGTTTTATGTAGTCTATGAATGTTACCTAATTTGATGAGTGATTTACAGCTGTACAGTGGGTTCTGGGTCCATCAAGTGTCACGGAGGCTACTCGGGGCCGAGTCCATTCTCTCTTTGATGGGTTATGCACCTTGCCCCACACCCCCAAACTCCACCCGACCTGATTCTTCCTTCTTGGTGCTAGAGGGAGTGCTCGACCCAGACCTCATCTCTCGCCTTGCCCTCGATTGTCTCATTGCCTACTGTGAATGTCAGGTAGGTATGATAATGAGAAATGTGTTGCTAACCTCAAGCAAGTTTTTGTAAAATGATACTGATCAATTTTTTTATGCAGAACAATTTGTAAAGTAGGCCTAAAGATACTGCTGCTGCTTTGTTCAGTGGCAGAATATTATTGATTCATGCTAAATCCACCCCTGAAACCTCACTTTGCTATTTTTTAAATGTTTTTATTTATATATGTTATTCCATCTCTTTGTATTAACGTTAAGGTACGGTACAGGTAATATGTATTCCTACTGGCTTTGTCAACAAGTCCAGGAAATTTAATCAAAGAACCTAGCCCAGTCGGTAAGTTTGGGAAACCTGTAATCTACTGATAAGAATTTCCTATTAAACACCATATTTATATTTCAAAGCTGATATGCACAAAAGTTTTGAAGTCCAAGTGGAGATAATCCTGCAAGTTAAAAATTGGGAAGAATATACATGAAATATAGTCACAGTCAAGAAAATACACACTGTATACCACCTCAAAGGTGAAAACAAACTAAGGAAGGAGAGGTAAATGAATTATGGAAAGAGGCGGAGTGGAAGAAATAAGGTGCAGTAGAGAAGAACAGATTGAAAAATAGTAATGGGAGGTGGGAGGGAGGTGACAAGAGAATATTGTTGGCATTTGATAATGTATACAGACGTAGTAGGTGTGCCACCATGACTTTAGTATTATTTCTCACATTGATTCACGTGTTTGCCAAAGAAAATCCAGTACAGCTTCAAAACAGGTAAATTGGTATTATTTTTGAGAAGTGCAAAGTTTCAATCCGACTCAGACCCTCTTCAGATACTGTAATGTATCTGAATATGGTCTGAGTTAGGCTAAAACATTGTACATCTCCTCTTGCATGATACATTTGTTTATTAAGTTATGTTGATTTTCCTTGCTCATTCTTATATATACTTGTAAATTTTAACAAATCCAATTCCCATGTTATTCCACCAGGTTATGAAGAAAATTAGTGAAGGTGTGCGTGAGTTTGGTCTGTCTTATCGACAAATCCTCCAGTACCGGCAGCTACATGTAGGTGGTGTTGATGTCACTGTACGTCACCTACTCTTCACCCTTAGGCAACGGCTTCATCCACAGGTGCAGCCAGAGGTCAACCACAGACAGGTGAGGTTCACACTTAACTCACATGGTTTTTCACTTGTGGAGGCTCTGCTACCTCCCTGGATCATCACCACATCTGTATGCCTGTTTTATTCTATGAGCCATTTGAGTAGGCTTTCCCTTCTTAGTGAAGTGAGCAGAAAATATACTGTCAGTTTATGTAGTGGAGACAGTACTTTTAATCATAACAATCCCCGCTGTCATGATCACACTCCACTGTTCTCCACTGACATGAATGTTTTCTAAATTGTGAAAACTGTACTCCTGTTTATCATTTTTATTTTTAGGATTTATTCCGAATACGTAAACTACTGTACATTAGAATTGGGAGTGATGTATTGTGAGGAATGATTGGCAGATCAAAGTTATTAGGTCCTGGATATTTATCAAATCAATCTGTATCTTTTCTTAGGCTTATTAGTTGTGCTAGGATATGTTATTTATTTACTACTTGCCTCGCATAGACCTCAACATCTTCAACCACTGGGCCACCTCTGCCTGTTCGCCAGTCCTCAGTTGGGGGGACCTCTTCTTCACCCTCTTCCCTTTCTGCCCCCCACCAGCCCACCCCACCAACCCACTCAAGCCAAGACAAGAGTGGTGGAGATCAGCAGCGGACGAATATGGCTGGAGTGAGTGGTGGTGGTGGAGGCAGTAGTGGTGGAGAGCAGCGGGGTAACAGTTACCATCACCACCACCACCACCACATGGGACACCACCCCACCACCACTACTTCACAGGGCCCCAACCATAGTCCACTACCACCCCCTCAGCCTCCTGCTCCACCACCTTCATACTCACGTAGTGCTGACACTCCAGACACAGGTAGTAACACAGTGTCTGGTCTTTGAAATATTTCTCTCTTTAAGCTGATAGATACATGTTTATAGTATGTACAGGCAAACACAGCTGTGAGATGTTTACGGTTCTTCCAAAAGTAGTGTGATATTGGTTGCTAGATGAAATGAAGTTTACATTTAATGGGTTCATTGAGAATTCTTCAGTCACAAAGTATAAAGGAGTGTCCACTTTGATATATGTGTGCCCTAAGGAGACTGGACTTGTTTTGAGGATCCCCATGGAAAGTGAAATACAGCCTTTAATTAATTATTTAGTCCAAATTATTTTACATCAAGTTTCAGTAATGCTGAATGTGACATCAAAATTACTGAAAATGTTGAAAAAAAACTATAAAACACTCTTAACTCCGAATAATGGGGGTTGTAGCCTTGCTGTGGTATTCAGTATATATATCGTGTTGTGCGAATACCCCATGATGTAGGTAAAAATTCAAAATTAAAAAAAAAAATTACCAGTGTTTGAGCAGAAGCAGACATGTAAGTCAAGTAAAGGGGGGGTCCTTGTGGAAGGATGTAGATGGTGTTAAGGGGTTAATATATTATAATGGTGTACTGAACCAATACATTTAATGATAAATACTCAGTATTTTATAATTAATGAAATCTTTGGAATCATTGCAGTTTAGATATTTTCTGGCCTGTTGCCATGAAAGTACAGTAGTTGTATAATTCAGTAGGTATAACGGTATAAGTTGTGTCATTCTGTAGTCATGTGCACACCTTAGATATACTGTATAAGTAGATTTTCAAATTTAATATATAGTTTTAAAAAGTTAGAAAAGTTGAGTGTACAGTAGCAGGTGTAGACTAAGAAAAGTTCTTTTTATACAGGGAAAAGCCTAAGCAGTGTGGGTGTAGTGCCAGGTGGCCAGGTTCCCACTGCCAAATTGATAGATCTTGATTCTTCCCATGAAGCCCTCGCACCTCGACCCTCACACCTTCTGCCTAAGGTAATCATTTTATAAGTATGACAGGTAAGATGTTATTGCCAATTAAGGGATTATTGATTCTCCAAGCTCCATCCAGCCATAGAGTTTCACATCTCACTCCCTCTTAAGTATGCTATCCCATAACTGGGTTGTCATTTATTTCAATGACTGGTTCCTTACTGCAAAGGGACCAGCTTCCTCACCCTTCTCCCTTCCCTCTATTTGATGCCATAGGGTGCAACATGAATGGAGAATGGTGCCTGATGTAGAGAGTGGTCTTGCCCTCACATCTTGAACACCACTTGCCAGTCTGACTATTTGTACATGGCTTTTCCATCTTTTCTTGTCATATTTTTCCTTTTTTCTTAGAGTACTATACACTGAGCCTTTGAGTGATTTGTGACATTAATTTAGACCTTTGGTAATATGAGCCATGGAATAAAATGGAACATTATGTACATTGAGGCATTTTTAACTTTGAAATGTGCACACTGAAACCATGAATATTTTGTGAAGTGTGTAAATTAATACATTCAATACGTTACCTTAAAAACTTGTGTGTATATTGAAACTTCCCCTGGGGAAGTAGAGAGAAATTTATTGAGGTGAGATGGAGGAAAAGCTTTTCCATGTACAGTATAATCATTCTGCATGTAACTATCACTATAGGAGATATATGATATGAGAGGATTATGTTATTGCTTTCTTGAAGACTGTTTAAAAAATGCAAAAGTAAGGGATGAAGGAAAGCCACAGGCCACATCTGTTTATATGTTGGAGATAAAGGTCCCAGCCATCATCTGTCCTTACTACACATACAAATTGCCTTACATAACACAAATAATGGTCCCAGCCACCATCTATCCTTACTACACATACAAATTGCCTTACATAACACAAATAATGGTCCCAGCCATCATCTATCCTTACTACACATTACAAATTGCCTTACATAACACAAATAATGGTCCCAGCCACCATCTATCCTTACTGCACATACAATTTGCCTTACATAACACAAATAATGGTCTCAGCCACCATCTATCCTTACTGCACATACAATTTGCCTTACATAACACAAATAATCTATTTTGCATTGTAATGTACTGGCAGAAGACAGTAATCAGAGACTTCTCATATTAGAAATCATCTCTCGTGACTGTTACAAGCAGAAAGCCATGCTGGGGAGAGTGAGTTGAAAAAAGGAAAACATGTAAGTGATTGCATTGACAGATTGTCATACAAACAAAGTATTGAGGCTTGTAGGTTGGAATGAAATGCATAGTAACTTTACTTCATTTCTATTGTCTGGCAACTATAATCTCTGTTACCTTATATCATACTTAATATTTTCAGTGATATGCATTAGTTAAAAGATAAAAGTTTATATGTCTGGAATCATAAGAAAAGGAACTTTTTTGTAAATTATTATATTTAATATGAAAAGTTTTTTTACTGAATGGCTCTCATAGTATAAAACTCCTATACCATAAGCAGTCCAGTTTGGTTATGTTGCATCCCTTGTCACAGGTGCTGCCTCATAAACGTAGTGTTAAGGTCCCTGGGCCTGGCAACCGTGTACTACCACCCCTTGACACATCTGAGGCAACCCCACCTCCACCCCCACCCCCTGAGGTATTCCAGGCAGGCACACTGGATGAACATTTGGAGGCCACCCTCTCCCTTGTGAAGGACCCCAACAGGAACTCTGCCACACTCACCTCACCCAACGACCAGGGTGCCACCTCTTGGGAGACTTGGGACTTTGTCTACCGTGGTTTGGAGAAAAGAGGCTACAACAAGGATATAGGTGATCGTGGTGACATACTCCACCAAATTACACGCCAGAATCTCTACTCTGAAGCTGTAGCCCAAGGTAAGAATACCAGCTTGAATAACAAGAAAGATATGACTAAAAGCAAGCCACTGTCTATTAACCAAGCCTTACAGGCGCTTGCATTGAATGAGACTAGAGAGAGAGTGGAACGTCCTCCACCTTCCAGCAAGAGTTCTTATTCAGCATCCCATGGTGCAGGACCTGATGTCTTCCCAAATCTCACAAAGAGGAATAGCCTCTATGATAACATATCTGCAGGGTTTGAGACAGCCCCCCAGGACAGTGATGACTATGAGGATAGAAAACCTCCACTGAAGAAAACTAGCAACCTTAGCCGGGTAGATAATAGACTTGACCCAGCCAACAAGATGAATGTGAGTTCATCATCATCACCTCGGAGTATGAGCAGCAAGGGCTCCCATTCAAGGCATGATATCCCATCAGAGAATTCACGCTCCTCAGCCACAGTGCCCACCCTGCAGACTACTACAATTCCACCAACCATAACAATGGGTGGTAGGGAGGGTGGGTCTGATATCTGGCCTCGTGACTCACAACAAACAAGCCGGGAAAACACCATGTCTGCCCCTTGGTCCTGCACCACCTGCACCTTCCTTAATGACAAGGGTCGCACTGCCTGTGACATGTGTGGTAAGTCCAAGATGCCTGGGCCAGAGGTCAAACCACTCATATCTGGAGGTCGCCAGTGCCCTCAGTGTACCCTTATAAATGAGAGAGAAGCCATGGATTGTTCTGCTTGTGGAGTACATCTGGAAGGTTCTTCCACCTATATTTAAGATAAAAAAAATTATTACATGAAAATTTATCTATATATAATGGACGCCAAAGCAATCATGTAGGTAATATTTTGGTGTGTCAGTTTATACAGAAAATTTTATCTGTATGATATCCAGTAAAAGTTATATTGTGTTTAGTTAAATTCTCTATTTATCTTGGATATTGCACCTTATGTGGTTTATGATATGCAATTTCCTTTAATTTTCCCAAGTTTTCAGCCATTGTTGTAGCAATGTTTATCATCGCACATCATCAAATGTTTGTTAGAGTGGAAGGCAAGAAGAGCAACCAGGTAAATGGCTCAAGTCTTTCATCCTATTCTTTTACATATTCAGTTTGACTCGTTTGACCAACAGCACCATACTAAAGCAAGTAGGCACCTCAATTGCCTTAATGTTACACCACATCACTGTTACTCTGCATTTTAGTTCAGTCTTTTACTCTGCCTGTACACTAACTTACTTTGTGCAGTAGTGAGGTTGCCAAAACTTTTATCATATGTCCTTGATAAATAAACAGTACAAAAGTATGGCTTTGTGAACAAGGAACAGGTCATGTCATTTTTAAACAAGGGCGGCCTCAGAAGATTAGGAATGTTGCACAAGACGCCAGGTGAACTAGATTGACTAAAGCAATGAATCCGCCATGAATAGTGAAGCATGTGGCAGCACGGGTATAACGTAACTACAAGTAATTTTGTTACACTATTGCAAAATCATATGGACTAGATGGCTCTATATTAAGGTTCTGTTGATGTCAGACAGCTGCTATTACTATGACTGGATATGCGGTTATCTCGGATATGTATGTAAGTGCCACTATCCAAAAGCAAGTCTATATGTATGAATATATATTTTTAATAAGCAAGCATATCTAATTAAAAAATGTTACCTATATTTTCATGAAATTGTTAATCTGTAGCAACTAGAGTACATTGTGAAAAGTGCGGAGTTTACAGGCTGTCCTTAACTGAAGAGCTTATTTTCCATTATTGTGAAAATTCTGTACTAATATACATTACTTACACTCAGAGAAGTACTCCGATAATGTTCATCAAGTCTTTTAATAGTCGGTACATAATAGTGTTTTGCTGTATGCTAAAGCTTTTCTTACATAGCTAAACCAGAAGGTGCTTTGGTAATTTTTGTAAAGAAACTTTATTTTGCATATAACACTTTTGTTTTTTGTTGCTAGAGCCAAAGTGCTGTCAAAGTAGATAGTGAAAAGTGAAGAATAACGGATGTGGTTAAGTATAGCTAGTTGCACATGGTGATTACTGACTACTTTTGTGGCTAATCTTAGACTGGTAAGAAATTGAAGTGTGTTGGTCTCTACGGCAACTGTATAGTTTCTCTGGTTAATAATCCAGTGCTGTAAGTATTAGCATCAATTCATAAACTTATTGCATTTCACAATGCCAGGAGAACAAGAAACATATGGTGATTATTACCTTTTGATACATGAAAAGGTGACATTACTTTTAGCTTCAGTTTACATTGATTGCAGCTGCTGTTGCGTTGTGTAATTTTTAAGGTGTGTGATTCTCATTGTTGGTCCACTGTCATGAAGTTCCCATCTTTAGCATTATGTCCTTCCTTACAGTTCCCCATAATGCACAAGAAGCCAAATTAATATTTATTTTGCATTAGTAAATTTAAAATTATGGGCCTGTGATGTGGTCAGCAGATGGAAGGCTACCGATTCATGCAAACTGTCACAAAACAGCACCTAACATTGAGGGGTTCTGTCTTGTGGCACAGTTTGAATAAATCCATAACCTCAAATTCACTGATATTGTCATATTCCTCATAAGGTATGTTACCAGTTTTGGTGTTACTTACCAAGAGCTGTGTGTCAGGTGTGACATCATTGTAGAGTTCACTTTAAGGGGTCTGTGATGATGTTGAAAAATTGGAAGCTATTGTTTCCTCCAAACTGTCACAGAGCAGCACTTGTACAGAGAGAAACTGTTTTGTGCCAGAGATTGAGGGAATCAATAGCTCACAATTTAATGGCAATATCTTATTCCCCTTTAAGGACAAGCTTTAATAGTGGAATGTTGAAAATGTTATTTGACTAATATTATATATTACAACCAGTAATACTGGTTCCTTAGAGGACCTGCAATGTTGTCAGTGAATTGGAGGCAGTAGAATTTTTCAGACCATACCACAGAACAGACTCCCTCACTATGGATGCTGTTTTGTGATATAGGTAAGAGAAATCAGTGCTCTCCAGTTTCCTGACCATATTACAGACCCCTTAACTTCCTATAACTGTTAAAACTCACTGATGTGTCATGCAGCATCATGTTTTTGTGTGTATCTGAATGTGTTTTTCTTGTCCTTGAGTTTGTCTTTAGAGTGTATGTTTGTGTATGTGTCTGAATGTGTATTGACTTAGTATGTCTTTGTAATCCATCCATCCAGAGTACAGTATTGACATTATGGGATGGGACATTACAGAAACTACAAAGAGCAAAGTTTATACTGTAGAAGCCACTACATGCCCACAAATAGACCACTGCTCTCTCCACCACCCCAGTTCTCACTCTTTTGTGGTAAAAGGAAGGGAAGAGAGAGGAGAAACTTTACCACCACCCTGATCAAGTGGCTGATACATAGGTGACTTGAGGGTGGGAGTAGGGGGGTCATTCTTGGGGGTAGAACTCCCCACAGGGCTGACAGTGTAACTTGTCTCCAGTAACAGTACTAATAGACACAGAATATACCCCATTCCTGCCAAAATCAGGGCTAGAAATACTCCAGCTAGTTTCTTATACAATTTGAACGATCGTCACTAACCTGTTCCATGAAAAATAAAATCAACGATGATCGTGATGAATCAACCTCCTGGAGTTAATGAAGCCAGCAACCAAAGACTGGTAAAGAAAGAGGAAGCTGGTCTATTCTTCCAAAGCAGGGCTGTTTACTCCTGCTGCACACTCTTTGGAGAATGTAAGTTTTTTTTTGCCTTGGTTACTTGATTTTTTTATGTTTTACCGAGTGTGTTTGTGTATGTGAGTGAGCTTTGATTATGTCTGATTATGTCGTGAAAAGTGTATGTGTGTTTTGATTCATTCTCATTTTGTTGTATATGTACATGTGCACACATTTGTAGCTGCTCAGCATCACTTATGATTTGCTGCATGACTGAGGATAACTCATTGCTGTACTTGCTGACAACTATTGTGTCGATTCAGCGGTGATAATGAAACCTAGGAAATTATACTGTACTGATGATTTTGTTAATACTGCAAAAAATTGCCGGATGAGGATAAGTTTGAAACGATCTGTATAATAAGAGTTGCAATACCATATTAAAACAGTTCAATGTACACAGTTAGATTCTATTGTATTGTACAAAATTGCTCTTTTCATAGCAAATTTATTTTGGCTAATAGATGAATGAGTGCAGTGAACAGTAGTGATATACAGTACAGTATAATTCCTTGCACCATTCATAAATGAACATACAGTACCTTTCTCCTACAGTCATTTCATTATACAGGAAACTGTGTTCAAGTTTGATGTCTAGGGGGTGGCAAATATTAGAATCTAACCTATACAAGATGCTATAAGATAGGCTCAAACTCATTATGCAGCTGATAAACATAATAATATGGTAATCTGTGATCATCTTGCAGTGGTTAATAGTGTAATTACATGTTAATGGTGTCCATAGATTGTGCAGATTGAAACACCAAGAAATATAAGTGTAATTACATGTTAATGGTGTCCATAAATCGTGCAGATTGAAACACCAAGAAATATAATTGAATTTTTTAAACTAATTATTAGCTCTGTCATCTTTGGCACAATCTGTACATATCAGATGATATACATTTATGTTTAATCAATTTTGTTAATGACCTTTGTACTATGTCCAGTAATCGGGGTATTTTTGGAGGACTATATTTTCTGCTAATAATACTGTACTATATCTGAAATTGACAATGAAATTTCAAAGTATACCTTTGGCAGAGATCTTTTTCCAAGTTCTACCAGTCTAAACTACATCACTGAAACCTCATAGAAATTTAACACTGGCAAACACAACCAATCCAACTCATAGATATGCAGGTGCACTATAGAGGCCCTAGTTTGGATCATATACTGAAATTAAACTGTAATTATCATCAAATATTTGTGGTGGTAAGGAAGAGAAATACAACCAAATTTAAATTTGCATGTAAATTTTCATGGGTTTGAGTTTTGAGTGCACTGTACTGTGCCAGAAGAGTAATGCAACAAGAAACATATACTGTTCGGTAATGTATTTATTTTGTTTACACTCTTTTATCTTTGTCTCTTTACAGTCATTCAGTGGGTTTCAACATTGTAGCATGTTTTTCTTTGTGTGAAATTAACTGCCTGTAGCCGATAATACAATATTTTGAAGTAATGGCAACTATTTGACTGATAATACAGTTTTCATACTTAAGTTTTCCTATGTGTCTAGTTCTTCACAATTGACTTCCCAGTTAAACATATTTAATACTGTACCTGATTTCTAAATACAGTACAGTATATTTGTAAATGTATATTAAAATCTGGCTGCTACCATCGGAAAGGGATATAAAAACTGATGTAAAAAAGTTCTTAATTTTCTGAGTTGGTAATCCAGTTTATTGAAAAGGCTGTAGCTACATCCAGACATCTGTTGTGCCATTTGGAAGGGTTGTAAACTGCTTAATTCATTGTTCATATCATATCTGATTATTTATGGATTTCAGCTAGTGTATGGATTATGTAGTGGCTTTCAACTATTTTCTGTTGGCTTGTAATTTTCTTGTATGCTCTATCGTTATTGTAGCTAATGTGCCTCTATGGATTCTGTATTACTTTTAAAGGAAATTCCCATATGCCAGTCTCCTTTTCCTTGTCTATTTCTGTGTATGTATATTACTATTCTGAAATTTCATCCTTACATTTGTCTATTATCTATTACGCTCCTACAGGTAGTACCAAGTATATATCTACAGTATATATCCAGGTACCTGTACTATTTTTTTTTTTATTATTATTGAATTGAAATTATATATCCTTTTATTTGTCCATTTTCTTTTCATAAGTTTGATACCAAATACCCTAAATGGCATGGTACTAGTTGTTTGCAGTATTGGATTGAATTTAAAGGGCAATAGTGAGTTTTTATTGTTGATATAACTTTTCTGCAGAGTGTAGACATAGAGGAAAGGATGAGTAGTACAGGGTACTATGTATTTTTGTCTTTTTCATCCAGTACTATGTACAGTACTATACTTCATTTCTCAATTATTGGTATTTTGGAAAATTTTATTACCGCTCTATGTTTCTGAAATGGTGCAGTAACTTGGTATGTGAGGAATTAAGTGTAAGTGTGTATGCCTGGTTTTAGTGTTGAATCCTGTCCTTATCTGTAGTGTGTACTGTCACAAGGCAAAGTTCACTGATCCTCCCTGCTGCCAATATGTTTATATCACTTACAAGATATCACATGTAGCACAAGTTTTGTTTGTTGCCACAGCACCCCTCTCCCTTCCATGTTCAGCACAATTAATGGCAGAACTTTTTATGTGCTTCATTCAGAATCATTATGCAGGCAGAGGCTATCAGTGGCCATTTACTTGTAATTGTATCATAAAGAGTTTTTATTTTTTATGACAATCTTATAAGTGGTGTTGCACAATTTGTTGAACATTAGGTTGCCTTAGTTCCTGCATGCATCCCATAACTACCTGACCTATGTTTTGCTGTGATGTTGACGCTTACAGGAACTGTTCCCCCAATCCATAGTGGTCAAGTAGGGGAGAGTTAGCTCCGTTTATTCAACATAAACAAATTACCCATACTTCCCAGGGGCAAATTTTTCATCAGTATTTAGAAAGTACAGTAGGTGTTCAGGGCAGCCTCTAACAAAATTTATGTATGAATTTCCTTTTAAGGGAAGTAAGATTTCAATGGCTAATTGGAGACTTGGATTTTCTCCAAACTGTGCTGCAAAACAGACAACCAAGGATATACTGAGGTAGTGTGTTTTTTTATATGGATTGGAGAAATTAAAACTTTCATTTTGGCAACAATAACTTACCTACCTTAAAATTGTGGGGAAACCTGGATCAACCTGCCTGTCCATAAACTTGACTGGCTTGCCCTCATGCAAGGCCTAAGGTTGTGGGCCAGTATTACAATTGTTTTGTTAAGTCAGGCAGTGCTTCCTGGCATATATAGAAAAAAAGTGTTTTATTCAGGAAAACTTTAGTGTATTATGAAATGGGTGTTACCAAGGTGTTCTTTGTGTACATCTTGTCAACAAGAATGTTCTTTATACAGTTTCTGGGACAGAGGCAAGAAAATTCATGGGCTAAGAAATGCCGATGACCATTATGATGGTTGATAAAGCACTTGATGTTATAACTTTGGGGATGCTTCCCTACACATTATTCATGTACTGTATAGAATTTTTCCCGTCTTTATTAACGGTTTGATTATTTACTTTTCTTTCTATAGGCATGCTTTTGTGTATATTACTTTTCTCCTTCCTCTTTATTACCACCACCTTTTTTTTTATGTTTTCAGCCTAATAAGCATCCTGGCCCAGTAGGCTGTAGGTTTCCTTTTATATTCATTTCACCTCCATCTTGAGTTAATGCATTTATCTTTTTGTCCTGGCCTGGTCCAGCAGGCTGTATCCAAATTGTTATTTTTCTCTTCTTTCTCTGGGCTTCATTTATGTTCATTACTGTACTCCTTCCTCTTTAGTTCATGCACATTTCTTTATATCTTCTTATCTATTTATGTTTTTCAGCCTTATGAGACCCAGGACCTAGTATGCTGTAGCCAAATCATTTTCTCTTTCTCTTCTCTTGGTCATCTTCATTAAATACCCCATGATGTCTTTTGAATTTGACCTCCTGATCCAGTAATGGGGAGTTACAGCTTCCCTTACTCACCTTTTATGCCATGTTGGTGGGTTGCCTTCAGCTAACTTTTGTTTGTAACACAGCCAGTTCAGGAAACCAACACAATGTAATATAGTGTTTCAACATGTATTAATGATTGATATACACATTATATATATTTAAATTATAGTTATACTGTACCAAGTGCCCATAATAAAAAGATACCATGACAGTGAGGGAAATGTCTCCAATTTTCAACTGTATAGTATTGACTT
The DNA here is from genome assembly GCA_033782935.1 of Petrolisthes cinctipes. Classification (NCBI taxonomy): domain Eukaryota; kingdom Metazoa; phylum Arthropoda; class Malacostraca; order Decapoda; family Porcellanidae; genus Petrolisthes; species Petrolisthes cinctipes. The sequence continues at coordinate 142,727 of JAWQEG010000136.1, read as the reverse complement.
TTTAAAGTGAAAATATAAAATAAGATGTTTACAAACCTGAGACTATGATAGACAATTATTTACAAATTAGATTAAAGTTTTTATTTTCCTTTTCTCATTTTACAACTCATATTTTCACAATTCATGTAGATATAAGATAATATAATAAAAATGTGTAATAATGTATTATGCTCATACATGGACATTTATAATAGAATACTGTACTGCTTGCACATTTTCTCCTCATATTTACTGGATACATAGCTTGAGTTGTAATAGGGAAGAAGGAAGAACAGAAGGTTTAGACTGCTTCAGGCAATCAGATCTCTGATTATTTATGTGAGTATCATGCTGTTGGATACATAATTTTCAGTGTTGCTAGTGAGAGGGTTGCTAAGAATTATGTAGGATTGTGAGTGTGGATCCACTGACCATTGTCATTGTCTTGTTTTATGTCCTGGTGCTAGTTTTTCATTTATATTATTATTGTCTCCCATCCTTGCCTTAGTGCCAAATATTCCCTCAAGCTCAGGGCTTGGTGGTAGTTCTCATTGTAATGACAATATAACCACACATGTCAAAGTTCATACCACTTATGTCACAATGAATACCCACACATGCTGCATTTTCATTCCTTTGAGGTTTTTAAAGCAGGGATAATGTTATAGCTTGCCATCTATCTGGAATCAGTTCAATACACTCACTGGATGTTAACTATATGGGGAGTTTCAAACTAGTCATTGGAGTGTAGCCAGTGATTTATTTTGAGTTAGGGAAAGTTGTCAGTTCTTTCAGATACAAGGTTTGGCTGAGAACTCCTAGACTACATTTTTCCCTGAGTAAGCTGTACCACTTGACTCCTCCTTGACGTCAGTTGTGCAGCGACAATGAATCGTGATTGTTATTACATACTTTGCTTTTCCTTGTACTGCATAATACTTACTAAGGTAGGCTACATCACTTGTCAACTTCACCGGCTTCAGTTTCACCTCCAAAGAAGTTGAGAAGCGAAGAGAGGAGCTGCGGTGAGACCTTGTCCTCGTGCTGACGTGTGTAGTTATAGACATGGCGGTCAGCTCCTGTGATGAGGTACTGGCGGCCCCAGATATCTATTGTTGACCCTGATAGAGACAAGCAGACACATTAAATACAAGCAAGCATTTAATTGGGGTGGAAAGTGTCATAGCAATACAGGCAGCTTCTGACAACATCCCAGTGAGGAAGCTCGTCAGTAGAAGACAAAATTCACAAATACAAAGGTAGAGTTTGCATCATAGTCTACGTATCCCAGTATTGGTTAATGTTGTGTAGCCATCCATGAATTTTGTGTATAGCTTTGACATATTTTCTCATAGGGTAGTTGCAGACAAAGCAAGGGATATATGAGAGCAAACATTCCCCATGGTTGTTAAAAATGAGGGTGAACTATATGGGTGACTATGATCTTACAAGTTTTATGGAGAAGGGAACTTATGGGAGAGGAGATGTTTAGCCTTGGTGGAGAGTTACAGTCTCTAAATGCCCTTCTAGTTACCTCACTAGAGATATGTTATAATATAATCAAACAACACTTACCAATACATAGATCATCGAGGGTGTAGAAGTCATAACCCCATCGTGTCTTGTGGCCGTCTCTACCTGCCTTCGGTTTGGGTACTTGAGACCGGGACAGAAGACGTCCACCTAGACCACCAGGCCTCGGCTGAAAGAAAATTGGTTGATGGCGACCATTAACACCATTTATTCTGATTATATTCATGTTTCAGAGGAATTTGGTTGCTTAGGTACGGTATATAACTTCAGTATAATAGTAGCCCTATAGACGATGATTCCTGTTCTGATGAAGGTGCCTTGGGCACCTGTCTTGAGTATATAACAATTAGCTCTTTATTTATTTGCTCTTTCCTTGAGTTTCTTTACAATATGCTATGCCTTTTCTATTGTCATTGATGGTATAATTATGGCCTAGCTACTGATGAAGGCTGCGAGGAAATATGTGGTTTGAAAATCAGGGTTTACTTGAAATCTAATAATTTGTCCTCTCAAAATAATATTGCTGAGTATGGCATGACCACAAGGAGACAAGCTTGTAGGCTGGACTTCGTATGTTCACTGCAAATAGCTAGGTAAAATCCTTGTGGGGCTGAGACACTCGACTGTCATGTCCAGTCAGGTGAAATATACCAAGGGTCAAGGGTTGATGACAAAACTACAACGTATAGAAGCAAGTCCAATCCATTTTACCCTCTCTTTGAGCTCCATGGTAGCATCCACGACATGGTAAGAGAGGATGAAGCAGCGGTCACCATCTTCATCACCAGGAGAATCTAACTTGGCCGAGAACCTCAGCACCTGGAATTAAAATACATGAACACTAGAATGTTTTACCACCTTTGGGTTGAACCCCCACCCTAGTCCAATCTAGTATATTACTCACACCGGGCCACCAATCATTTAATGTTAAGAGGTAGGAATATGACGAATATTCATAGGACTGTACTTATATGCCGCATCTTATAGTTGAGTATACAGTATCTGCCACCTCTTCCTTAGATATCCCTATCCACCTTCTAAGCAAGCATAGTGTCAAAATTCCATCAACGTTTGACAATATGGATTTTACGATACACTGAAAATTTAGTACCGGTATATAGTGTTCGTGCTTAAAATTCTTTTACTCTAGTATTTGTGGTGTATTGATATTGGGATTGAAAATTAATAATATATTATAAATTAGTTGTAATTTATAATTAATATAAGCGCATGCTCAATACGCATGCACTGACCTCTGGTGGTAGAATAGTAGGTAACCACAAAGCCAGAGGCAGACAGGCGGTAGTGCTGTCAACCTTCCTATGGTTCGGAATCGGTTCCTAGTTCCTACAGTTAAGATGAACCTCCATAGTGTATAGATGTGATTGCTCCATATACCAGTGTTACTCATAACCACTACACTTCATACACCTCAACATCACCATCATCTACAATATTTAGTCATCTAATTCTTACAGCTAAGTCAATCTTCTACTAATTAAGTGGCCACTTCATATTTCTATCTGTCCCTTCTACTCGCATCATCAAACTTCAGGGTGGGGGAGTGAGGGTTGGGGACTCCGTTTTCTAACAATGACCCACTCAGAAGACTAACTATATACTGTATTTCCATTATAACCACGCTGATGCCATTCTTGCTTTCACTCTTGTTCTTCAGGATCTAGAATGTCTTCTCCCCTGGGAAAGGGGGATAGAATACCTCCCCAGTATCCCTGCTTGTCATATGAGGTGACTAAAAGGGGTCGGATTGTTAGCGACTAAACCAGCTCCCACTGGTATACCACGGTCTAGAATATAGTATGGTATACAAGAGTGAAGGGTGTGTGCAGTGTGCTGGACACCCAGGTGGAACAAAAACAAACCACTAGAAGGGCAGACATATGGAGTTAGTTGCCATCTAGCCCCAGCTATGGGAGAAATAGTCGTATCTTACTATGTACAGGTTAAATGAAAGTGACATACCGTATTATAGTGAAGGTTTTGATGCATACTTACCGTAGCGTCGTCTGAGTCAAGGAGTCCACGTCTCGGCCTCTCCCTGGGCACCACATCGGACTGAGTCTTCCCACTGGACCCACTCTCGTCAGGCTGTATCATACAACAACGACCTAAGTGGTTTACTTTTCATCATCTTTGTTTATTATATTGTTAGGCAAACTAAAGTACAAACATTTATAGCCTAAATGACACAGTCAAAATTAAGTCCTGCATCTGTGAACCATTTGAGGGAATCTTATGAACCAATATTATAGAGACCAACAGTAATAGTTCTTTAATATATATTGAGGAAGTTTCATTTGAAGATGTTGCAAGACTATTGGTGGTGTGGTGTCATGGTAAATTTTACCTTATTAGGTGTGAAAATTGCCGATAGACATGATAACAGGTCATACTGTATATGCTGTTTATAGCCTAATGCTGCTTTATAATTACAGAATTATTTCTGCTGTGGGTATTCTAGCCTCATGGTTATGGAATCCAGTGAATCCATTGGGATCATTCACACAAGGCAGCAGAGGAAAAGTAACCATAGCAGCTGCCACTAACCGCCTGGAGAACGATTGAGACCAAAGCAGCAGCAATACAAGTGTTTGGTGGGCTGGAAACCCATGCATGTGTTGCTATGGATACATTCACACAGGAGGATACATTGCAGGAGGCAGGAATTTTTCATACTGGACATCATTTCCTATGTGGGTGTATAGTTAATGTATGGTGGTTGGTGGGACTTGCTTACCTTGGAGGTATCAACAACTCTCATTGAGGGAATGTTGCCTGCTCCATGGTGTTGCAGCAGAAACCTCTGTGTGGTTGCATCACAACCCATCACCAGTACCCTGCACCACAATGAAGAGATTGTACAAGAATTTACTCTAAATCACTATTTTACATAATTTATGTTGAATGAAGTGCATTATTATGCTCATCTCACTCAGAATACCACAAATAGTCATGTGGACATCGGCCCAATACCTCACCCTAGTGTCCGAAACACAAGGACACAGACGCTATGAGCAAAACAGAAATTAAGTGTTCACCCCTATCCAGCCATATTGACCCCAGTTGGCCCAGGATGGGCAGCTGCATCGGCTCATCCACGAATGGTAGCCTACCAAACACCAATATTACAGGGAGATTATACCAAGTGAAAAAACAATAATTTGCATTTTTCATCAAAGCAGTTGCTTCTGTGCTATACATTAAGTATCCCAATTTTTTTATGAAGAATATTTAAACAACAACAACAAGATAAGCTCATGTTGCGTTCATTTGCCTACTTCGTTAAACAATGCCGGCTAAATTTGTGGGACTGACCTCCTGCCAAAGATGGTGACTGTGGCTGGTGGAATAAGGTGGTGAGGCAGCAGCCACTCACCAGCTTTACCTTCCTCACCGATGTCCACAAATGCTCCTGAAGCACGAGGTTTATATTGAGATTGGCTAAAGCTAAGATATATATCACCAAGCAACTGTACATGGTCTCATTTATTCAACTTTCTAATGTAAGAGTTTAATAACTGGTATTCTCAAACTTTCATAAACTGGTGAACTCTGCATGAAATACTACCATCATACACATGGCCATGATTATACACATCTTTCCACCTTACTCCAGGTTAGGTTTCATCAGATGCGATGCAATGTATCTAGGCATCTCGAGCAAAGTAAGATATGACTATGGGCCTTATACAACTGTCCAAAGAAGTTTGGAACCTCCTCCACATTGAATGAGATAATTTACTTGATTGGGTTTGTACTCTTGCTCTGTCTTTGACTATGATTGAAGATCATAACTGACTTATTATAACTACCGGACCGGTAATGACTGGTGCCCTGACGTGTCAGTCGCCCTCTGGCTGTCATAAGGAGTGGATGCTGGTGTAATGTAGTGTGCTGTCCCATGTCTATTCAAAGTTTAGTATAGTAACTGTTTACAATATGTCCATCAGGGCAGGTAGTGGAGTAGGATGGTACACACCCTTCTTTTTTGTAAGCTATAAAGAGTTACTGCCTCCATATAATCGTGCATTCAGCTAATGCTCTCCCTCACTTCACTGTACTGTATCATGAAATATCATATTAATGAGAAAATTGTTTGCTTTTATACTTTACAAACATCAATCATATTTCCTTTAATAATTTTAATTATAAGTTTTGCATGTACAGTATATATTGGTGATTTCTTTATATGATTTAAAATTACTATCTTTACTATAAATATAACACACTCCTAAGTAAAAAAATGTCAATATTATTCCTTCCCGAGAACAGGAGTACCAACCCTACATATCACCACTTATGAAGGAGGTTCCAATACATTTTTTGGGGGGAATGTCACACAGTACTTTTCATTCATGTGCATTTCTAGACTAAATTGACTACATACATACAAGTATGTCTCATAACACACACACACACAGTATTCCATGGGTGTGACCCTCGTCCCTGACTCACCCATGCCGGAGTCTCTGAGTGGAACCTTGACTGGCCGCAGGAGGACAGGACTGAAGCGCTTGATCTCCGGCAGGTGTAAATGTGCTGGCAGTCTTAGCTCCACCGTCAGTGTCTCTGGCCGGTAGAGTAATACAGCCGCCATAGCCCCTTCATCACCTTCCTCCACCAACACGTCAAATCTAAAAACCCAAGAAAAGAAGATATCGTTCAGTATGGAAAAAACTAGCATGTAATATTTATAGGAATGTATGGAAGTAACATAAGCTAAGATTTATCACTCCGTTTATTCATATTCGTATTAATCGGAAATAATCAAGAAAGTTATTAAATCAAATGTAATTTAAGTCCAATATGGTCTCAAGAAAAAATCTCATGGGAGCATGTTATATTGTGCACACAGGGGGAGGAGGAGAAGTCTTAGACGTAAAAGATAGAAAAAAATAAATAAAAAATAAGAAGAGTGAGGTAGTACAGACTTGAGGATGTGTCCACGGTGTGCAGAAGGCTGGGCGGGGGCGGAGTGTGGGCGCAGGTCTGAGGCACGGGAAGGAGTCTCAGCCCGGGACTGTCTCAGCAGGTTGTAAGGGTCAAAGGGCAGGGGCAGTGATGACCCTAGCTCAGTACCCTCACTCAGTAGATACTCCTGCAACAACAATAACAATACTAGGATATGGGTGCAGAGTAATGAGTAACAGTTGATGCACTCAACGGAAAGATGAATGAACTATATACCGTCCTCTGCTCCATGTACTGTACACATAGGACTTAATTAAATCGTATTTGCAGCCACCAGAGGTCAGTATAATCGTTTGGCCTGTGATGTAATATACATTTTGCATCGTCCATACATCACTGTGGAGCATAACAAGCTCGTCTAGAGGTCTCACGAGATCCATGTTTGTTTTGCGAAATTTGTTTTAAATTTATTCAAGCAAGACTGTCATTAGAGTCCATGAAAAAAAAAAGTTTAATTAATATCTTCTTATGTCACCCATCTTTTGACCTGGACAAAACCTAACCAAACCTTGGTGAAGGGGTCACAGTCACAGATGACGTAGCGTCTGCCGTAGAGGTTGAGTGTGGTGCCCAGGTTAAGGTGTGTCCAGTGCCAAAACCCGCCGTCAGGGTGAGGCACTCTCTGTCGACTCAACAGACGACCCTGGTCCAGCCCCGAGTTCTAGACAATCACGAGCAAAAGACACACTTCAGATGAACGAAAGGGGAGCCATCTGTGTGAATCTTCTGCACCAAAAAATATTAGAGATCAACAGCTGTGTTTTCGCTTTAGTTTTTGAGGTTTCATTTGAAGGTGTTGCAAGACTATTTCTCACTTTTCATACATACCAGTACACTTTCATATTATATGTACAGTACTGTAAGTATATAGGCTACACTCACACACTGTAACATTCATGCACTATGTACACAATACAATATTTGGACTATTCTCACATTTCACACAAACTCATACTACATTTCGCAAGCACACACACTCACAAGCGCACACATAAGCACACAGGCACAGGGCTCAGTATTAGCACCAATAATGTTCTTAATTTATATAAATGATATAGAAGGAAATATTACAGATGACATTTATATGAATATATTTGCTGATGATGCAAAGGTACAAAGAACAATTAAAAATGAAGACTGCTGTAAAACGTTACAAGAAGATTTGGACAAGATGGTAGATTGGAATAATAAATGTCAGATGGAGTTTAACTTACCAGAAGAAGTGGTGTGTGCCAAAAACATACATAACCTTAAAGAAAAATATGATAATTGGGTTTTAAAATACGGGACATTACGAGCTTGACTCAATCCTGTAAATATACAAATAGGTAAAAAAATAGGCAAGACACTCGCACACCGCACGTGTTGACTCACGGGCGTCCTGGGCTCGGTGACTGAGATAGCGTCATCCAGCAGGTAGTAACAGATGACAACAGGCCTGACACAGCACACCTGGCCAGTCTCGGGTACACGCTCGCTGAAGTAACCTCGAAACCGTAGCACCTGGAGGAGACATATTATTAACACTTCTTTTAATATTAAGGAGAGGAAGTTGTGTATATTAAGGACCTTCAATCATTTAGTCAGAAATTTGGAAGTTAATAAATCTTTCAAAAATTATCACAATATAATATTATCACTTATAACAAGGAAAATTGCTTCATGGCATAGCCAAGAGGAATCGTACACGATTACAGGCGCGGTAACAAAAATAAAAAGAAACAAAGGCTAAGCTCACGTTGCTTTTTTAGTTTTAGCCTGTTTTGCAAATCAACTGAGGTTATGTGAGTATAGATTTCACTGGTTATGAGAAGGTGGTGGTGGAGGATGAGTGTAAATGAAGGCATATTAAAGCAGACTACTGTACTGTACAGTGCACGGGGCTCGGTTACAAAAGAAGACTTCGAGTGAGCGAAAGATAGGAAGAATATAATATGCTTGCAACTCGTGAAGGCTGCCATCCCGTGAAGACTGCGACGGGAGCAGAGGGGCTGATGTGGCCCAGTACCGTACTGCATGGTCACCTTCTTGTCCAGCAGTGCCCACTCTGGCAGGAACTTGGGTGGTGATGGAAGGCGGCGTCGTACACCGAACTGTAGAAGCCGCTCATGCCTGTAGGGGAAGAAGATAATCAATTGCCAGCGAGATTACAATATATGTATAACTGCCACCAACACAAGTGCTGTCACCTTATCTGACAATTAAGTCATGAACCACATAACTTTGGTATCGTCAGCTTGACTGGCTTGTGAATTAAAGAACCAAGGGAGTTTATTATCTTGCCGGTTAGATATAGTAATCTTGTAGAGTGAATGTGTTTGTTTGACGATTATCCTTCCTATTGATCTTTGTTGGAGATCATACAATGTATCACTTCTTTCCCTCTCATAGTGTTTAGTAGCTTTGACCCAAACAACCTCGTAAGGACCAACAGTCTGCTGCTGTTTGACTTCTTTGCATTCCTTTGTGATATCATGGTGTTTGCATGGTGTAAGGACCAACAGTCTGCTGCTGTTTGACTTCTTTGCATTCCTTTGTGATATCATGGTGTTTGCATGGTGTAAGGACCAACAGTCTGCTGCTGTTTGACTTCTTTGCATTCCTTTGTGATATCATGGTGTTTGCATGGTGTAAGGACCAACAGTCTGCTGCTGTTTGACTTCTTTGCATTCCTTTGTGATATCATGGTGTTTACATGGTGTTGAGGGACGTAATCTGTTGTGGACAAATTGGAGCTTACTGAGCCCTTCAAACTCTGCCATGAAACACATCCCTAGTCTATATGGCGTAATTCTGTTTCCTGGCATAGTTTTGGGTAATCAACAACCTTCCAATTTACAGAGTATCCCATTAAAGTGACAAAGGTGTGAAGGTAACAGAGAGAATGTGTGGAAGTAAAGAAGCAGAGTGTGATCTCACCTTTCCAGATCATGTTCGTCAGCGAGGGGTAGTGGTGGGGGGTCATGTTCCCTCACCAGTGGGACGCCCTTCTTCCATCCCAAACTCTGTCGCAGTGGCCGCGGCTTTTCCTGTAAAAAACAAAACAAAAAATATCATATCGTAGCAATATTGTATACCGCTGATATAGGATAATGGATTGCTGTAGTAAGGAAGACTTGCACAATATGAAGAGTCACTGGCGGAGTAAAAGTGTAAGAAGTGAAGCAGATTTTGTATCATATTTACTGAAATACAGCTTTAGGGTGCAAATGAAAAAGATATTGATGTTAACTTTCGTCAAAACTCTTCTATGCATACAGTCTGGACAGTACTTTCGTTATATCGTAGCCTACCTAGTAATTTCTACCCAATATTCACCTATTTGGGAAATAGTTTTACTGGATATCATCTACCGTAAATGGAAAGGAGTCCAACTTGAAATCGCCTGTTTGGAAAATTGGGAATAGTCTATTAGGCAAATCATCTAATTGGAATTATATAAGGGTAACTTGGAATGACATGAGTACTTTACCTGCGGGTGTGAGAGGCAGAAACCAGGTAGGAGCGGCAAGTCAGACATGACCTCTCACCACACCACCTCTCGTAGTACCTGTACACACACCGATAGTCAAGAATTATCATCATTTTCTTTACCTGAGCCCATTTCCTTTCAATATGGAAAAAGCAAGAAGCCAGCTTACTGTCCTCACCTGTAAAATGAAAAAAAAGGGAGATTCATAAACACATCCAATTTCGATCGAGATGCCCGCGCAAATGCTCGGTCCCATATTAGAAAGGGAGCCAGGGAGATAGTGAGTCTAAGTGAGATCTGCTTCTTCAAAGGCAACAGAAGAGGGGACTACTGGCTCAAGGACATGTACCCTCTAGCAAATGAACCCATCAACAGTAGCCTCCCTTATTGTGCCACCCAATCGGGTGATCTCGCCAGGTGCTCAGAAGAAATGAGAAATAGTAAGAACGACAGACAGAACAGGCCAGGGTGTGGTAGAGGATGCCAAATTCCTCATTTCTGGATAGAACCAGCCCTCACCAGTGGGGAAAGATGATAGAGAGGTTTAAGGGACGGAGGGACAGTTGATGAACTGAAAAGGATTGGCTGGGGCCGAAGGGGCGCCAAAACCCTTAAAGTACTGCCTAGATCACCGCAGGCAATACTTCCTCTACGGGGTGAAGGAGAGTAAATCTTAGAAGTGGGAAATAAAGTTGAAGGTAAATTGTCCCAGAGTCAGTTTCAGAATTAAATAGTTTGCAAAATATGAATGTAGATGACTTGGATTAAAATGCAATTACTTGTAACGTATTGTTTTAAAGAACGCAATTTGTTGTGTCCAAATTGGAACCGCCTGAGGCTACCAAACTCTGCCATGAAACACATCTCCTTGTCTCATACGGAGGGATTATGTTTCCTGGCATAGTGTGGAGAATTTAGTTGACCTTCAGTTTCCCACAACAGACTATATTCCATATAATCAGTATAATTGCACTCTCCAGTCCCATGTTAATATACTCAGCAGACCCACTTCCCCTCCTCATTTCGTTCTCTCACTAGCTCTCCCCTCACCAGTACCATCCCTCCTCTTCCTCCCGCCGCACTGCACAGTAGTTATAGGATAAACATTTTTTTACTGCAACAAACGGCCGGCGCACATTGCTTCTCTCTCGAAGTGAATTGGATGTTTATATTTTCACATGTCGAGTACTGCTGTTATCTTGCAACTGATTAACTTGTGTTGCTACTTTTTCAATGGGAGAGGGGAAGTTATTTAACTTAGAAACTACAGCAGGTCAGTGACAATTCGATCATAATGGAATGTAAAATCCGCTTTACTAAAGAATGCCAATTATTTCTTTTTGCAAACAAAAGCATACTTTGTAGATTTTACTTTTTCAGTCCTATGATAGGCTTTGATTATTGTACTTGAGCTGGTTATCGGCAGATAATTATATTAAATTTTGTCAGTGAAGCATTTGTTTACTGAGGGGTAATCTAAAAAGGTTTTAACAAGACCCCTAACACGTGTCTTCACCTTCTGTTCATAAAGGTTCCTGGAATACATTAAGAGTTCCCTTGATAATTTGTTTTCTTCGTCTTTAGTGCAATACTCCGACGCTTCTGGTCAGCTACAAATTGTCTCGAAATCGTTCATCCCATTTTCAGGGCCGTTTCTAGCTATAGGCGAACTAGGCAGTCGCCTAGGGCCCCCATAAAAGCTAGCAGGCCCCAACCGGGAAAGGGGAGGGGGAGAAATGAGGGCAGCTCCAGTTTTTTCTTGGATCCAGCCTCTTCCTCTAAAACTATTCCAGATCGAGATATTTAAATGTTACAGGAATGCCCCGAAGCCCAATATCACCTTAAAAGGTTTGGAAAATAGGGGCCCCCAAGCAGCACTTCACTAAGGGACCAAAAAAGCTTAGAAACGGCACTGCCCATTTCTATCAAAAATTAGATTAATTTCTCGTTGAAGGAGTTACTATCTGATGGAGTTGACTTTCTAAGTTTCATTCTATATAAGGAATGTCTAAGTTAGTAAAACACGTTCCACATATTACTAGGTTTCGTTGCCAGCAGCTTACTAGCTGTTATGTACGGACTGTAAAATAGTACATTAGGTAGCCTACATATTAGGTATTGAAAAATTGGTAAGTCAGCTCAAGTTTCTCGAGGTCATAATTACAATAAAAACTTTGTAGAAATAGCATACTAGCCTATGTAGGCTACCCTGAATGTATTTAATGATGATATATTGCAAGTTTCGTTGATGATTGTTGACTTGGGATAAACTAAATAAAATTTGATAGTTAGCAAAATGATAAACGCTGTTTGAGGAATACATACCTTGTTACTGGACGACGCTGTGTTATGCAGTGTGTTGCCGGTATTCTCCTCCCCTCCACCACACACATACAGTCACGAATTTACCGGGGGAAGTTTGTCCAGGTTACCATGGTGACGGGGACGCTACTCTTCCTTCCCTTCCGCCTCTCTCCCCTACCCCTGCCACTTCTTACAGTAGTGGATTATCGAATTTCTGCACTTGTGTCTATAGACTTAAAACATAACAAGTAACAATGTTTATTTTTCATGCTATGAAAATGCTAATGAAAATGTTATACCTTCTGTGCAGTGCTCGCTACAACAATGGATGCTGCATGGTTCTTGGTTGTTACAGCAAAGAATAGGCCTACTGTTTTGGAAGCAGTAATAGGATCCGTAACCGGCAGGGTAGTAGATAACTCAATATCTCACTGCCAATAAAATTAAATATGTACAGTATATAGATATAAGGTATAGCGAGGAACATTATAAAACATTAGGGAGTGTCTAACTTTATATGTGACAACTAAATTAGTGGCTAACAATTTCTGTACAACAACTGATACTCTCTGGGTTCATCAGTTTATAAAACCTTCCACATCCTACCCCTCAGATCCTCCAGCCAAATTCCTCCAAGACACCTCCAACACCAACCAGTCCTCACATGATCAGTCCACAACCCTACTCCCGCCTGACCAACCCTCACCTCATCCTCCTGACCCTACCCCAACCCCCCAACCGGTAACCATAACACCAGTAACCTCTCCAGATAATCCACAGACTGAACCAGAGGAACAGCATACCACTCAACTTGGCCAGACCCCGACCTCGTCTCCACAACCTGGGCCACAGCCATGCCCCACCTCACCACCAATGCCACCCATGCAACCCGCACCGCTGGCGAACGTGCACGAACCTGCCTTTGTCGTTGATATGGCGTTGTAGTCCAAAGGCGAGGCTTGGTGTATCACGGAGATGGCTGGCTGCAGAGGTAAGGCTCTGGACAGGGCGTCCGCAACCGCGTTGTGCTCACCCTTAACGTGAGAGATGTCGGTGGTATACTCAGATACGAAGGCTAGGTGGTGTGACACTCTGTGACCAGTTTCCGCTCTGCTGCTGCATGGCCGTCGTCAGGGGCTTGTGGTCCATATGAATATGGAAGGTCCCACCTTTCAGGAAGTGGCGGACAACCTCATACATGGCGACCAACTCCCTGTCAAAGGCACTGTATTTCCGCTGGGGCGGCTCTAAGCGCTTATTGAAGAAGGCTATGGGTTGCAAGATGCCTTCCATCTCCTGTTGCAGTACCGCTCCGATGGCATCCACTGAGGTGTCAGTATAGATAGATGTAGGGGCATAGGGTAGGTGAGGAGAGTAGTGTCAGCCAACTTGCCCTTGATATTTTCAAAAGACTCCTCGGCGTCAACTGTCCATGCCAACCTCTTTTGTGACCCTTTTTTTAAACCCTTCAGTAGATCATGTAGTGGTGCCAGGGCTGAGGCCGCATGAGGGACGAAGTGGTGGTAGTAGTTTACCATCCCCAGGAATTCTCTCAGTTTCCTGGCAGTGGTGGGCAGCGGGAATTACTTGATGGCTTTCACTTTTTGTGGTAGTGGGGTGATGCCGTTGGGTGAGACTCGATGGCCCAGGAGATCTAGTTGCTCCGCTCCCAAGATACACTTCGAGGGGTGAACTTTAAGGCCATACTGTTGCAGGTGGTTGAAGAGTTCTCGCAGGTGCTGCAGGTGCTGATCGTGGGACGCCAAAGCTACTAATATATCATCAGCAATGTAACCAGAGTGGAGGCAGCTTATGAGCAAACAGAAAGAATGAGGGAGTCTGGCATGGCTAAGATCTAAACTGATCAGTACAGTACAGTCTTCCATGCTGTAGTCTATTACAGCGACAAGGATTCTTCCAAGGAGAGACAAGGTCCATTACTGTTCACAGGTTTTTGGAATTGGTTGTAGAAAATAGCAATTGATATAATAGGTAAGTAATTTTTGTCAGTACAATATTAGAATAATACAATGATGCAATATGCACAACCAACTTTAATGGAAATACAAACAAACAGACACACACACAATAACACCAAAAAGAACATGCTTCACATTACTGTTTTCCAGACCACATCCAAATTTGGTGTTTCAGATCAATTCACAATTCCCATATCCAACTTATATATAAAATACACAGGTAAGTTAAAAGGTAAATCTAAATAAACACGATATGAGCATTCTTCATACCATAATATTTTATATAACAACTCCCTTAAACATCTTATCCTGAATTCACCGGATCCACAAACATGTCGTCCACTTAATTGAATTAATCCACTGTGCAAAAGACAGACAACTCAACTTTATCCAAACTGACTTCTGTACTCATGTGTTCACTAACCAAATGGAAGATCACAGAGTAAAACAATAAAACTTCAATATTCAATGTACTTTCCATGCTCTTGTTTACACTTCCTACATTTACAAGTAAAATATATTAGAATCTCAGTCATTTTCTGTAACTCTGATCTGTGACTGTCAACTAAACAATGCTTTGGTGAGTGAGCCCAAAAATCTTATATCTCAATATTTCATACCGTGTTCTTTCTTTTAGAGAGGAAGGAAAAAAAACCTGTGATCTGCTGAATGGCAACAGCACCTAGGAGAAGAGCAATGTTGACATTTTGAAATGTTCAGAGCAATCTATGGGTTAAGCTAAAACAATAACACTCTCTTTTCTAGCAACATCAAGCTGTTTCACACCCTCTATCATTGTTAGCATGTCTAACAGAATTACAAAGACAGAAATAACTATATGATAATCCAAAATTCAAAGAAAAAACTTACAAAAAGTTTCATCAAGATATTAAAAATGAATATTACTATACAATGACTAGCACCAATATCCATCCTATTAGCAAATATAAATACAATTACTGCATCTCCTGAAAAAATATAGCTGTATATGTACTGTATACATACATTATATATAGCCTATATATATTGATATACAAAGAACATAATTATAATGTCTGTATACAATAAAGTCATCATATATGCACACTAACACATACACCATCAATAGACTGGTACAGCTTGGATGAAAGCTTACGGTACAATCTGCACTGCCTCTTTCTAAAGTCTAAGTCTGAAAATGTTGACTTGTGTATAAGAAACTGTTATAAAGGGAAAGGAGAGTGGTATGTTAATGGCTACCTGTCATTTGGAAGTTTGGCATCTGCTTCAAATACATATGTAAATATTTTCAAACTTTGACCCACAGAAACTAAGGCATTGGCATTGTTGACAGTATAATGACACTGTGTCTGGACCTTGTATTATTGTGTAAATATACTGTAGTTATTAAGTGTTGTCAGGGTTCTCAAACAGTTTAGGTCTCTGCCTTATAGGTTTGTACTGTACTGGTATCATTACAAGTTGCCAATTATAAACTTTACAGGGACTAAAGGGTATAATTAGGCACCTGTGATAACATTAACCTATCCTAATAATGGAAACAATGTGAAAACCATGACTTTACTTAATAACATAACACCTAAGAAAATCTTGTGTACCGTATATTACACACCAAATGACAATTATCTGTACCACTTAACACAATTTACAGGAATATCACTCCACTCTACAACAATGTACTGTATATCACTCCTTACTACACCACTAACAATGTACTGTATATCACTCCTTACTACACCACTAACTTTTTAAGAGCAACCTTTAAGTATTAAAAGTGGTTACCTCCATTCACATTATTCCCTGATTACTACAGACAATATACTTGTTTGAGAGAATTATTACAATGAAAACTAGCAATAAGGGAAGCACTTCTGATATTACAAAGATAAAAACTATTTCATTTCACCCATAAAGACAACCCAATACCTCTGATAATGTGCCTGGACAAATGCTACACTTCTTAAAACTTGTGAACCATCCGCCTTCAGTTTCCACCACTCAACACTTGGGAATCTGTGACTCGAGCTACTAATAATTTCCACCCAGAGGTCTAACTGCCTCTGCTTGATGACAACAAAAAAACCATAGCTCTAGAATTGGTGGCCCAACTGGACTTGAATTAGCTTTATATTTCTAGTTAGAGCATCTTAGCATAATACTATACACGATAAAAAAACTATCAGTGCAATCCTCGTGTGAAACATTCTGACACCTCAGACGATGGACACTGAAAAAATAGCTCGTTTATTCTCGGGGCATCATGAGCTGTGCCTGATCATTTACAGAACCATCAGATCCCTCCTGCTAGATATTTTTTTATTGTGTGTACCTTGATCCTACAAAATTTTGCTACAATGTGTCCTTTTTAATCACTCAGGATTACAAACAGACACTCGCACACATGTATGCATGCAAAAATTTTATCCTTATCTTACAAATGTCCCAGGAAAACCCATGTCATCCAAAGTAACATGTGAAACTGCAACTGCATGTGTCACTCCTCGGCAGAAAAGTTAATAAACTTACAGAAAAAATCATCCTAAATACTCTTACTGAACTTATGAATCTGGAAGTTAAGGAATACTGTATAAACTTGGTCATTTCCTTGGACTACTACTGAGAACCAGTAACCACATGCCAATTGATAATGCAACAACAAACAGCCAATACCTCTGAGCACCTCTTTAAAAGTTATATATTTTATGTGCTGCCAAGTCTTTCTTTTGATCAAATAAATGCACAAGTACCACCTGGCCATGACTGGACATACAGACCAAAGAACTGAAAGATGTCTAAATATAAATCACAGAGCTCAGATTTCCTACTTTCTTAAGACTGAAGTTACTTGTTACTTCCATATTAAAGGAACTCAAGATTTTACAATCTTCCTCATGAATTCCTAAATCAGATTTTGATTGATACTGTATGAAATTACTCTGGATAATACAAATATTGTACATTACATAAAACATTTGCTTCCTCAGTACCACAACAGGCTAAGTCCTAAAGGTTAAATACCATAATACTGTATTGGTCCCATACAGTGGATTAAACTAATACATCCTTCCCTTCTCACAAGTAATTAGTAAGATTAATTATCATAACTTTCCCAACAATGACTTGCAGATGAGAAATAGGATCTGGAATTATAATGGGTTGAAGAAGAGAGCCAAGGATAAGAGTGGAAGAGAACTATTAAATGTCCAACTTTGTGAATGGGAAACACAGATGTAAATTAAAAATTATGATAATGAATCTACCTACTCTTTACTGTATGAGTTACTGCATACAGTACTGTATTAACTCACAATGTTTTTAAATAAACTACTGTAATACATATGCAGGTTTTCATGTTTCTCATAAAAATGGTAGGGGGGGGAGGGGAAGTTATTTTTTGCATATATAGGGTGATGGACCTAGTCCCAGAATATATTGAACACATGGTATAATATAATGCTTGTTATTCGATCAGTTTTCCAGTAATGCATTCCTATAATGAGAGTAGGCTTAGAAGAATACTCACAGAAATTGGGGAACCTACAGGCAGTTTGGGTAGCACATAGCAACCAGTCATTAAATTCTAAAGGCCCAATTTCTTTATTCTTTTCCCAAGTGGTGAGGGATATCTAGACTAAGTTTTCTCTAAGTATATAAAGAGACTACCGGCATGCTGATGAATCTGTCCCTATTTAGAGTTTCAGACTAATCTAAGCATGTAAATGAATATTTAAGATATTACTGTTTGCTATTCTGTACAAATTTATCACAGGCACTGATTGGCACCCACAGCACAAGACCACAGAGCTTCAACAAGAGGTTTTATAATACAGTATATACAGTAGTATAGAATGCAACTAAACATATATATCTAGCTGCGACAAGCAACTCTATGACAGGGTTTGTCACAGATTGACTGATAACTGGATCTGTATATTGACTTCTGACTCTTCAGATAGCCTGGGAGAATTGATTGATCGATTGATTGAAATTAGGCGCTGCAACAGCGAGGTCATATGGCGCCCGAGGAAGGTGATTGAGAGGTGGGACAGTAAGCACAAAAGGTAACAGATGAAAATAAGGGACAGTTGGAGAAGTGAAAGCCCCTTTTAGTCGCCTATTACGACAAGCAGGGATACTGGGGAGGTATTCGTAGCCCCTCTTCCCCAGGGGGTAGGCTGGGACAAGCCTAGGTCAACAGGCTCATACGAACTATCCCAAAAGGAATATCGTCCCACAGTTGGGAGTTGAGATAGCAGGGTATTCTATGATTCAAGTGTTCTACTGTAAGGTATATCTGATTTACAAGAATTACAGTTCTTTTAATGCAGATGGGAAGTGGAACATTTCCTTGCCTGTTGCCAATGTATATCAAAATATTGTAACTACAGTACAGTAAACACCAGGCACAATATGGTAACACTGAATATATTATTTTAGTCTTATATTACCCTTCTAAATCATTTCCCAAAGCTATGCTGGTACTTCCTGGGTTAATCTGTAAAATGGGCTTACACTTGTCGCAGCTATGCACTGAGTCTGTGCTTCCTTCCCAAACTATCTACCATTGCTCATGGAGCAGCATGAGGTATTCTGGCTATGGACCTGGCGCGTAAAGAGTGGCCGTCCTTGCCTCTCACCCCCTGGCCGGATGCAAGGCTCACTCTGCGATCCTTTGACCATCAGAAGAAACCGTAACCAACCCAGCCAAGGAGCCGCTTTAAAATGGTAAATTATATGCTTTATGAAAAGAGCTTACAAGTTCTTAAGTCAGATAAATAATAATTTACATTATTTACAAATATTAAACACTTCAACTACACAAACAATTATATCTAGAATACCTGTTACCTGAAATAACAGCTTTTTTCTCTAGATTATGTCTTAACAGTGCAGTTATATTCAATTCACTTTGGTCAATTTTCTTCAGTAACAAAATCTGCTTAGATAATACCTAGGCTGCAAACTGCCAAATTCAATAAAATAATGTAGAGTATTAGTATGCTTATGGTAATCTATTCTTTTCTCCCAGACACTTTACAGATGTGTAAGTTTAAGCACTGTATACTACAACATTCCCTTTGGTCTTTGATTTCTATAACTTAAAATTATGAAGAGTAATGACACTGGAGAGTAACCTTCAGGAAGAAAAGAACAAGAACAAATTGGCCTTGACCCTAATGTACTCAATGGCCCATTTTACACAATGCATCTCTCCTCCATGATGTTTCAAGAAACTGTTAACCCTTGTAATTCATGTTATCTTTGCTTGCATCAACATACCACTGCTTACACTGGATGGACCAAGTGCCTTTTCATCAGGGTCCTCAAAACAGTGATACAAAACAACATCTAATCCAGAAGGAGTTTGCTTAGTGGTATAGTTTGACGAAGTCAGTAGTTTCCAAAATGATCCAAAAAGAAAGTCTCATAACTCAATCAAATAATGTAGACACTGAAAAAACTTGGCTAACTTCCAATCAAAAAGATTGATCGACTGATATTAAGCAGCGCAACAGCGAGGTCATATGGCGCCCAAGAGGTGGAACAGTTGGAGAAGTGAAAGTCCCTTTTAGTCAATCGAAAAGATCATATCACAAAATTTAGTCTGTCTTTTCCTGGCTGGCAGTAAATGTCCTCAGCCAATTACTGTCAAATGTTAACCAAATGCAGTACAGTACATAGTTAAAGCCTCTTTGATACTGACTGTAGACACTAACTATCAGACAAAATACTGGTAAACTTTCCATACATAGTCTCATATCTTTGGCAACATCAAGATGAGTATACAATATATCTTTCAATTTTCAGGAGACTAAGAACTTCTCTTTCCTTCAAATTATCCAATACCACAAAACATCACCAAACTAAGTGAATATGTTTATGGAAGAGTTTAGAGGAATCAATTACCCAACAACTGGCAAAAGGCTTTTTCTTACCTTACTAAGATATGTATACAGTATCTCACAGGGCTGCTCGGCCAGAAAGCTTGAGGAACTTCAACAACAGTATCTCATTTGAATCAGTTTGTTTCTGGATACAACTGGGGCAATACGGAACTTTACAACTCTTTCTCACTTCTACTTCTGAGATAGTGTAATATACTTTTAATTATGTTAAAGACATTGATAACCAGAAAAATACTCTTATTTTTAGCAACAAAACATTACCATTACAATAAGCTGCTTTTGACCTTCAGAGCTGTCTCACACAAAACAAAGCATAGAAGTGAATAAAGCTGTATTTAAACAATCTTATTAAGCTTTGAAAGGTTCAACACTGTACATTAATAAAATAAATTACCCTTACTATGGACACCATGTAAACTTGTGACAAATAAATATGCATGAGGTATAAATAATAGGGCCCCTTGCAAATGACAAAAGCAATGTAGATAACCTTGACATAACTAGTTATATTCTAAATATGAGCATTAATTGTATATATCCTAACGTATTTCTGTATAATTATATATCTTCTAAACAAAATGAATGCCTTCTTTATTAAAGGCATGCAGTAAAGCTAGAAAGTCATCTTGATCCATCTGTCTTGCTCTTTTCTTATCAAACTTTCCATTAATCAAAATGTTCTCAACTTTCTCCTTCATTACAAAGTCGTCTGGTATCTTCTTCTCTTGTAAAGAGCAAAGTGTTTTATAATTTTTCTCTAGAGTCTGCAAACAAGAAACTTTGAATCAGTCTTTGCTCTATAGTTTGTAAGTTAACCGCAATGTAAGTCAAACGTCATGAAAAATAATCTTAATTCTTATAAAACAAATCATCTTCATAATCAATATTCCATTTCTCGCTCCTAGGCATGAAAAAGGAAGCATAGTATGTGTGGCCCATTCAACCCTTTCTGTTTTTTTCTAACTTCTTTCTATCCCTGGGTCTTTAGCATCCCTCCCTCTTGAAAATATTAGAAATGTGATCTTGACAAAGATGAAAGGATCATTCTGTGATTTAGTTCTTTTGTATTATTCATTTCCTTTTCTTATTTTCTTACATACTGTACATACATACACCAACACATCTACTATGTATTATACACAAATATAAAATGGGTATTAATTGGATGCTACAGTATTACATTTTTCTGTAAATCTAATTCTTTTTTACTATCTATCCAAGCATTCCTTCCATGGAGGTGGTTAAGGCAGAACTCTCCATCTTTCCCTTTTTTGATACTCCCCCCTTGGTCAATTAAGTCCTCCCCTTTCACTCCCGTTCCTCTCCCTCGTGCAGTCTTCCACTTTGTTCACCCACCTGGCTGGTAGGTAGTCTCTCTTTCACATCAGGCCCCTCAGTCTCACTCCCATACACCTTCATCATCTTCTCACCTTGCATGCTCTCCAAGTGTCCTAACAAATCACTCTCTCAAACATCCCATGTTCAACACTGATTGCCTTCACACCCAGACCACATCTCTCTTACACATTCTCAATGCTCTCCTTATCCCACCTTGACAAGCCATGCACTCTTTTCTAGTCACTCAATTTTTCCTTTATCAGTCCTCACAATTAGCCAAGCGTTTTCTCAAGTAACTGGTAAAGCATGTTCCTACAGCATTCACTTCAAAATTAAGATGCTCACTAATAGGAACAGATAATTGCACTGTTCTTTCTTAACTAGATCATCAATTCCATAGCAGCCTACAGTACTTTTCAGTTGTTCCGAGATGCTTAAGTTTTAATGAGGATTCTAATACTATATTGCATTTCCATGCACAGTAGTCCCTCCAATTTTGCGTGCTCTAATTTTGTGAAACGCCACCCTAAAAACTGCGGAAAATACGATAACGTAATTTTGCGAAATAGTTTGAGTTTTGCAGGTCGGGCCGCAAGAACTTGGAGGTTTCCGCACTAGGTTTAGGGAGTGAGGGGTGGTAGGGTGGTGACGTCAGGCCGCCTTGGATACCCCTCCCTCCATCCCCACAAGCCCATCCATCATTCGGGTCCAGGTACAGTGAATTAAATTGTTTTTCTTGAAGATAATGATAATGTCTATGTATTTTTTTTATCTTTCTTTATTGTAGGATGTATAATGTATAATTGTTATGGCAAAAAATGACTAAAATCACGAAAAATCAGCCATCGGTGATGAGATGTAGATCATATTCAATTTTCCCAAAAAGGTTAATTGTTCCAATTTTGCAAAATCGTATTTTGAGGCCCTAAATGTCCCCCTAATTGTTGCAAAATTGGAGGGACTACTGTACAGCAAAAAAGCAAGGAAACTATTGTACACTAACCTGTAATACAGAAGATTGTTTAAACGCTGCTGCCAGTGTTTTGTTTTTCCTCACAAAGACAATTCTTAGAAGTCCATCCCACTCATTAAAGTCAATATTTGGTACAGGGTTTCTCGGCTCAATTCTTACAACAGATGATTCCACCTGAAACATGAATTATTTATATAAAACAAATTTAGCAAAGCATTAGTGACTGTGGATAGATAGCCTGCATTAATAGCAGATAATGATACTGAGTGCTTCATGTAATAAGTGTGGTGTATCCTGGTAAATAATCTCATTATAAGCTTTATTGATGAGATATATGGGTAATGTATAGTCTTGGCAAACGAGTCTGACCCTTTTATTATCGTACCCTGGCAACACTACATGTAAACACAGCGTCCAAATTAATGCATTATTGATATGGTACACTTCATACAGGAATTAATAATATAATTGCTATTCAAATGGCCAATTATTCAGTAAACAATGAAGAATACCATCAACTACAGTTGATTTTGAGTATCAGATAACTCATACTGCCATAGTTGAATTATTATTCAATAATAAGAGGGTCAGACTTGTTTGCCAAGACTAAAGTTCCTAAGTACTGTATATTAAAATGTAGTTTTTTGCTTTTGTTTCCTACTGCTGTATTGTTATATCCTCAAAAATAGGTCTACTGTTATTAACAGTACCAGTATCTTACTTCAGTTGATCAACTTTCTGTACAAAATTCATATAACTGTATTTATATATATATTCCCTATATACCTTGGGTGGAGGTTTGAAGTTGTTCTTGCCAACTTTCATGAGGTGGGCAACTTTGGCCAGGAGCTGTGTGTTGACAGTGAGGCGACAGTACAACTTGTCTCCAGGTCTTGCTACCAACCGCTGAGCAAATTCTTGCTGAAACATGAGGATGGCACATCTAAAGATTGGCCGGTGAAGCAGCAGCTTGAAGACAAATGGTGAGGAAATCTGAAAAAAAGAAAAAAGGAATTACAGTAAGTACCTAAAATATGTAAAGAAATGTGATGAGAATTATTATAATTAAAAATTAATCAAATATAAAGGGTGAATAGGTTGAGAGATACATGAAGGAGAGAAATATGAGTGAATGGGGAGGGTTTGACAATGTGAGGAGCACTGGAACTACTGTGAAAACTTTTCAGAATGAAAGGGAATATAACTGAGAAAGCAGTGCAAAGCAGACAGGTTCTTAGGTCCTTGGGGAGAATCATGATAGCAAATACATACCTGGTACGGCAAATTTGCCACACAAACATCAAATGTAGGAAGCTGAGCCTTTAAAACATCTCCAATCCTGATGTCTAGCTTGGAGTGCAAAGCAGTGGTAACAAATCTTTTGTGAAGTTCAGCTACCATCCGGGAGTCTACTTCACATGCAACAACTCTCTTGGCTCTCTCTAGCAGCTTGGCCGTCATATTTCCTGTACCGGGACCAACCTGAAAAATTATGATAAACTTATTATTGAACTTTATTCTTTTATTCATCTTTTTTTCACAGATGAATCAAGGTGGGAAAAATGAAAATGAAAGAGTTTTGGGATGAAATGATTGACTGTCTGAGAAATTTTGAGAGAGGGAGGAGGATAATACTTGTGGGAGACATGAATGGGAAGGTAGAGAATGAGAAAATAGGAAATGTAGTTGGCAAATGGGGTGTGAATGGGATAAATGAAAATAGTGAGTGCCTTGTGGATGAGTGTGCCGAGGCACGGTTGTTCCTTGCCAACACCTGCTTCGAACACAGGCTGAGCCACAGGTATTATTATTATTATTATTATCATTATTAAAAATAGACCAGAGACACAAAGCTGGGAAAGAATGCAAGCATTCTATCAATCCGAGGACCCCAGCCCCATGAATACATGGAAGAGGAGGGATGAAAGGGGAGAGTAAATGAGTTTGATAGATTACATAGCTGTGGATGAAAGGATAAGGAAAGATGTGGTGAGAGGCATGTTCCAGTGCTCTGACCACTATGCAGTTATGGCGAGGATTAGGGTCAGAGCAAAATGGGAGTATGGTAGGAAGGAAACTGAAGGTGAATGTTAGGAAAAGAAAAGTGATGGTATTTGAGAGAGCAGAGACTGAAGTGATTGACTTTGCCACACCGTACAGAGTGGGAGTACCAACTGGGACTAAGTGTGAGATAACTCTAGAGGGTGAGAGGATGGAGAAAGTGAAAGAGTTTAAGTACCTGGTTACAGTTCTATGTAAATATGGAAGTATGAAAGGGAAATTAGGGAGAGAGCAGTGAGGAGTAGACAGGTCATGGAATCACTGGGGAGGATTATGAAGGGTAGAAGTGTGAATATGGAAGTGAAAAGGGGACTAAGAAATAGTATAATCTTGCCAACACTGACATATGCGTCAAAGACATGGACATGGAGTAGGGCTTAACAGTCTAAAATAAGTGCTGTGGAAATGAGTTACTTGAGAGGAGCATGTGGACTGACCAGGTGAGATGAAGAAAGTAATGAGAGTGTGTATGAGATTTGTGAGTATGAGTGAGAAGGCAATTGGTATTGAGTGTGGGGTGGTCGAGAGAGTGAATACATTGAGGTGGTTTGGACATGTGGAGAGAATGCAAGGTGAGGAGTTTGTAAAGAAGGTGTATGGAAGTGAAGTTGTGGGATCTGGTGTGAGAGGCAGACCCCCGGTTAAATGGCAGAACAGAGTGGAAGAGTATATAAGGGAGAGAAATGTGAGGGGCAGAGGAGGGATGGACCAAGTGAGGAGGGAGTGTTGGAACAGGGAAAACTGAAGACATTTTTGCCGTGGCCACCCCCTTGGGGGGAGTTCCTGGAGGAAGCGAGGCGTCAGAGCTATAGATAGATAGATAGAATCAAGACTGACCAAGAGTTCAGAAACTTGGCAAATAAGAATATATCACAGTACAATCCAAAACTATATAACTATACATTACATAACTATACATTCTCCGTATGCTTATTATTTGGTCTGCCTCATTGAGAAGAATGGAAACTGAATGAATGAAACTACAAATCAATCAATCAATATTATTAATGTCATACTCCCTTCCAGGAACATTCCAACTGAGGGTAGCCATGGCAAAAGGATATTCAGACAGTTTGACCATAAAGCATCAATTGCTATTTTTCAATCAGTTCTTTTCTCTTTCCCACTCTCCCTTTAACATATCTTTCACTTATTGCATTCACAGGGTTGTCTCCATACTGAACCAGCTGTACAATACATACTAAATATGCTGCACTTTAGAACTAATAGTAGCTCTTATGAATAATTAATATAGTGTAAATACTACTGTACTGTAAAATACAATAATGTACATACCTCAAGTACTGTATCTGTTGTCTTAAGTCCAGCTTTTTCTATCATTGAATTTATCACAAGTGGATTCTTCAAAATATGCTGGCCTAAATCTGTGTTGAAAAGAAGTCCTTGTGTAGTTACAGATGATGCTGGCTTTGCCCCCTTTATCCCAGGCTTGGTGCACACACGACTCACTTCTTTGTGCACGCGACATTTTTTTTGTACCGGAGCTTTTGGCATTCTGTAAAATAAAAGTTGAAAATGGAGCATGAAGGTATAGCTGCCAAAAGCAAGTATAAATAAAACAACTGGTTTCCTAGTTAACTTACAATATTTTTTTTCTCAGCTGAGAATCCAGAATTGAAGCTGTGCTGTACTGATCTCACTGACTCTCCATGATAATCATACAATAAGAACAGGTTTAACATGACATCTAATTAATATATTTAAAAAAAACAATCACAGCAGCTATTTCAAGTCTCATAAATACAGCTTGACTTTCCCACTTTCCCACACAAAGAATACAGTACTAAGGAATGTTGAATCATCAGCATATGAGTAAAAGTGAAAACAACTATATATGTGTTGTAAACTGAACTTTGTCAACATTATTTGCAACAGAATAATAGTTGGGACCAACACTGAACCCTGTAGAATGCCAACATTGATAGAATTATAATTTGAAAATAGTCCATAAATCAATACATAGAGTACCTGTATGCAATAAATGTTACAGATACGACGCTATATACCAGTGAAACAAAGTTCCCTAAGTAAAAAGCCAGAAGGCATCAGTGTGCTGGCTGCAGGCCTAAATAGGCTATACCTAAGCAACATACACCCTATTTAAATTTTGTAAATAAAGCATTAGGTGCATTCTTCATTATCCAGCACTACCATAAAAAATAAAAAAAATAATTTAAACCCAATTTCCAAAAATACTAGTATATGATACTGTACAGTATGGTATATCAAGTTCTGAACATATTTAATTTTACCTAAAGTAATAGTGGACATATACAGCTCTATAGAATCTGAATTGAATATATGCTACAATTCAACGATTCCCAGTTAATTTTTCCGAGTTAGACATGTGCAAGATTTTCAGACAACACAAGGTATTTCATACTGTTATTCATGAGACTTAAACTTTCACTTATTGCGTAAATATTCTGGGTAAATTTTACGAGTTACACATGTGCGAGATTTTCAGACTGTACTGTAATGTAAGGCCAATATCAAAGTAGCAGAAAAATTTATCCCAGATCACGTATAATTTGTCATACCTAAAATTTGATATCTCGCACATGTGTAGCTTGGAAATAATACAGATTCCAGGAATATACTAGCAATATTTGGGTCTCATGAGTGACAGTTTTATTATTCAATCCACGTTTAGTAAATTTAGGCCGGCATATGGGGCGTACCAACACAAACCCTAAGTTATTTCATCTGTCACAACAGTATTCAGTATATTATTCCAATTCTTACTCAAATCATAGTCAATTTATACTCATACCAACAAACTACATACCTTGTTTTGTTACACGCTGTCAAAAATAAAGCCAATATAGAGAATATATCCCCTCACACCAAATATATCTGTTCCCTCGACAGTCTTGGCATGTGGATTTGTTTACACCTCGTGTTTGCGATTCAGTTCAACATAAAAACTATTGTAGTATAACATGTAAGTTCCTTATTTTGATATGAAATATTTCATATATATATTTAAGTTCAAGATATATATAACTATATTGCTTTATTAATAAAAATTATGTATAATGGTTTAAAACGGATCGCAATATGGATTAATCCGGATTCACAACAAGTTCGTGGCAATACATATTTGTTTTTGTTTATATTTGTGAGGCGGGCTCTGGAGAACAAAGTGAAGAAGTGTATAATAACATTTTTATATCTTCAACGTCTTGTCAGCTTGAGTTTGACTGGATCTGGCATGAAATATCATTAATTAATTGTGATCTTTACCAGTAACTAATAATAAGAGAAGAAGTGTTGTAAGCAATGCAGATACCAATCAAAATGTAAGTTAGGTTAGATGAAGTAGTGTGAAATTGCTATATATTAAGTTAATGATTATTGGGGTACATTAAGTCAGGCTAATATTGCAGATAAAGAAAGTGTAAAAGTCGGGGACGCAGATAATCGCAATATTTACCTTATCAATACCCAGTGGAATTGTCTTGTGGAAATGTATTCTGTTAGATATTTCAATTTTATTATAAGACTTATTTCTGTAGCGGAGGGACGAACTGAGGTTGGGCGGACAGTGTTACCAGATCTCCTTGGCGAAATTAGAAAGGGCCTTCAGGCAGTTATATACATTACGCCTGACCCACCCAGTCGGGATACTTTTAGCTCCTATCCACAGGATCTATTATACAGTATTTTTAAAGGTCCCGTAAGGACACTAGGTTACGTCCCAAAGGTAGCCACAGTCTAGTCTAGGTTAGGTTATTTTGGGCTACTTATTGAACATTCTTCATACGATTTCCCAAGTGTTGACAAAAGTAGCCTAAAACATGAAGTACCCCTGTCTCTGGCAACACTGCACGCAAAGGCGAGAAGTCGGGAACCTGCTAGGAAAGCCGCGCTCCCATTTCAAAGTAAATACATACAAATAATATTCATGCTTTTTACGTATTCCCACAAAATAAAACAGTCTCCAAAATATAAAGGGAAAAGAAACGGGCGATTTCGGTTCCAAGAAAGTGTGAAAATCGAGGACGCAGATAATCGCAACATTTACCAAAAAAAAAAATCCTTAATGTTACTTTTTTTTTTAGTTTGTTGTTAATAGTTAAGAAAAGCCACAGAAAAGGAAGTTATTAATTTAATTTCTTACATATTTTGTTTGGTGGTTGTTTTTTTGCTTTATGAAGTCATTTCCCAGTGCATCATTGCATATTGACCATGTTTGATTTCCCCACCTATGTTTGCCCAGGTTCCGGTAGTCTGATCTGTCCAGATTAGGTTAGGATAGGTCAGATAAAGTTAGGCCAACTCTAAAACATAAAAGTAATAACCATTTAATGTATTAATTATTTGTTTTACCCCTCAAGCCTGCCTCTTGGGGGGGATCAAACATGGTCAGATTGAACTGTCGCACTTATATTTCAGCGTATAAAAGCAGGGAATGATGGATTATCTAAAAAATAATTAATAATAATTGGGTAAAACTTTTATTTTCCTTTTCTGTGGCTCTTTTTAAACTTTATCCTCCGATGCCTTTATAGTTTTCTTGTCATCAGTGGTAGCCAGACTGTACTGATCTAATATAGTTATTACTCTTAACTAGAAGCAATGATGGAAGTGAGGAATGGATGATGTTGGAACTGCAGGGAGATTTGGAATCCCGGACCCAGACCAAGATGAGTAACAAGTTTATTGGAGATCTTCATTTCACCAAACAGGTACAGTAGAAATTAAAAATGATGAATATAAAAAAATTAATAAATAAATAAATCTTGAACAAAGTATCTAAGTTGTACTGTACTATAGTTTAGTTTGAAAACTCAATGTTGATGAGACAACATTCCCAAGTATTTATACATTATTCTTTTATTCACTTTATCTACTTTTGGAGCTTAATTCACCAGTGCTTGTTTATTGCTTTATCATCTTCTGATCTTAAGAACTTAAAATTGCTCACTTCAGCTTGCATTCCTTTTTGTACTTCAGTGATGTTCACATACCATACAACACTGTAGCTAATTTCAAACGCATGGATGCTGTCAATGGGTAAAGTAAGCTAAGGTTACTTAGCTTTCATTTACTTTTGTTTTGAAGGAGAGTATATAACATGTTTGTGAACTTTGCTGACAAACTTTAGGATTATATCCGCCATTGACAAACAAACTAACAATATTCTATAGTGAAATGCAAAACTAATGTTTTGAAAACAGTGTGGTAGCACAAGTCGGTACACTTTGCAACCAACCGAACATCTGATCTGTGCCCCGTCCCTTCCTGCCCCCTGTCTGCAAAGTGTACAGACTTAAGCTACCACTGTTTTCAAAACATAATAACTGTAAATTTCACTTTAGAATATTGTGAGTTTGTTTGTCAATGGAGGATATAATCATAAAGTTTGTCGGTGACATTCACGAAAATGGTAGTGTTTTGGAAATAAATAGAATTTTCACATAAATGACAGTTATCTCGTACATAAACAAACATGTCTGCCATTGTCTTTTTTCTAATACTTTTCTTTCCAGCTGAAAGTTTCTTTGGTCCAACATGTTCATATCAGAAATAGGGAGAAAATGACATTTAGAGTCAGTCAATTAGTTGCCACTGGTAAATGACAGCAGCTATAAATAGTATCATAACAGCAAACCATGTTAAGAAATAGTTATGTATTTAGATGATGGAGAGTGATTTAAGAATAATATTTTATGATCATTACTGCTATCCAGGGCGTTCCAGTCCTAATCATTGGGCACCACATCTTGTATGGTAAGGTGATGGATATGGACAAGCCATTTGTGATCATGAACAAAATTCAGACTGACACCTGCATGGAAGTACCAGAAAGTGACACAAATGAAGAGTTGGATGTTTTGTACAACATCAAAGCTGTTGTCAAGAAAAAACTTATTTTTAAGAATAGACCAAAGCCAATTATAGCAAGTTCAGTAAAAAATGTGTAACAAGTACAGTACTGTAATAAAGAAATTGTATTTTTAGTTTGTGTTGTACATCCTATAGATATACTGTACAGTACAATAGTATTACTTATAGCTGTAATTTGTGAGGATATGAATTGGGGATATGTTCTCCTGTATAGAAGAGAGATATTTGTTCAGTGACGAACTCACTGCCTGTCTGCAGACAGACCAGTCACACCATTCTACAAAGTTGTGTGTGGCCTCAAGGAGCCACTGTTTTTAATTTGATTATATTATATATGGTCTTACTTTGTTGAGGATGATATGGGAAATATAGAGATCCCTTCTCAGAAATTTGGTCATTCTTAATTTCCTTTTGCAACAGTGTGTAGCATGGTCACAGAACTTTCCAACTTTCCTTTTCAATAACCCCTGCTTAGACCATGGTTTTCTCTGCAGTTTTGTTTCAATTTTTTTCACGCACAGCTTTATCAATAGGTTATATAGCATAATGCTATACACTTTCTATCTTTCTAGTAGCATTGTCAGTCAACCCCCGCACTCTGCTCCAGCCTGGCACCGCTGTGTGGGCATCATTACAATTGTCTGGAATTTGTTTTGGGACAATCAAAGTATACCAGACAAAGTGTGCACGGGGCTAAGAATCATGATAGGATTATAACAATGAAAACTACAAGCCTAGAGGGTCTCGATAGGATCCCATCTGAGAATTCTAGTGGAACTTTATGTCAGAACTTGGGAGGCAAAAGAAGACAAAAGCACCTTTACTGCATTTTAAAAAATAAAAGGAAATATGGGGGAGGGGGGGTCCCTGACCTGATATCTGTTCAAACCTGGTGGTGTCCCTCCCATTATGTTTGCAGCAGGGAGTAGAGGCTTAAGAGAAATTGACAAAATATTTATCCGAGTTTTCTGCTAGTGGTTGCTGCTTTCCATCACAACCCAATCAGTACTATCTGCCATGAGTGTACTGTACTGCTTGGATCCAGAAGATTGGGAAGGGCATTATAGATAAAACTGCAGCAGTGGCCTTTCATTATGTATACAGTATTGAATGGAAGTCATGTAAACAAAAGGACCCAATAATGACCATAAATCAAATAGAAATGGGGAGTCTAGAATGACTGTCAATGTGCTTAATTTGCAGACTGGTCTAGAGAAACTACAATCTTCAAATCAAAAAGAAATAGTGTACTACTAATACTGGTGGGGACAAAGAATTAAAAAAAAAACAAGCCCAAGTGCTTAACTTTATATTAGTAAAGTCCCTTCAACACGAGGCAAATAAACTGTGGGCAGACAGTCTCCAATTTTGTGGGAGGGTTGCAGGCACAAGTGACCAATGGCTGCCAGAGACTGTTTGATCTGCTAACACTGGTAAGAAAAGCGAGAGAATTTCACTCATTTGCTCATGCCCTCCTTTTTGCCTCGTGTGGAAGGGGCTTTACACTGATAAAAAGCGAGAAAATTCCACTCAGTTGCCCGTGCTCGCAGTCTTTTTGCCTCTCATGTGGAAGGGGCTTAATATACTGGTGGTAGGCACCTCAACAGTAAAGACCCTGTAGCACAATGCAAACAGGTCTGTGTTAAGCCTGCACGGCCCTGTAGCATAAGGTAGGAAAAGGAGAGGGGGAGAAAGAAGACTGGTATACCAGTACATTTTGAAATTCAGATTATTAGTCATATCTAGTGTTTCCTACAGCAGCTACCACAAACAATCGCCATGTACACAAGCAGTCCACAAATCAAAGCCTGATATCTGCAGCAGGCTGTTTCTATAGCCTCCATTGGTTCAAAATGTGTGGTCTCATGATTTGGGTGGGCTGTTGTCCAGACACCACCTGCTTCAGATCTCTGGCTTCAACTAAAGTGCTAGGGATTGTTGGTAAGGAGTGTACAATACCTCCACAAAGTAACAGCACTCAGAGAGTAGATAGTTGAGAACTCTTAAGTCACTTGTGTCTTGGGCATGTTTCAGATCACTGATTTCTCAAATTGTTTGGAGAAAAAAAAAAAAAAAAAAAAAAAGAGAGAGGGCCAATACTTTTTCGAGGTATTGTATATTCTTGCTCATATTGCTTGACCAACTACAAGATTTTCCACCAAATAGTTCTTATAGGATATGGAGACATTAAGGGCAAGTGAAAGTTTTACCATTTTTAATTTTATAACTTATAATTTATTACAGGAATGGTTTTGCCATTGAAAATTCATAAGATGTGGGTTTTATGCATGGATGATTCTGTACAAACTATGCATTCTAGATTCCCATGTAAAGGATCCTCTAAAACAAATATAAAATGTGAACAAGCCATTACTCTGCAGATGTTATTTGCTGCTTGGACAGAAATAAGTACAGTTCACAGAACTATTGACTATACACGTTTAGGTCAGGTTTTCAGGCTGTAAATGCTATTTGTACACGTCAGGCCCTCAACCTGCCCTACAATCCCGCTCTCATATCGCCGCCACTTTTCTCATGCAGACTGATACTGTTTTGGCTGTTTAATCACCGCCGCCACCCGGCTTGGCACCGAACAGCACAACCTGGATCTCGTCATACAGAACCAGCACAAGGGCACCACCTGTGTAAATTAAGATATTAGAATATGTAAAACATTAATGGGCTCAATAATCAATAATGGTGATACATGGTCAGACTTTCATACAGTACTTAGCTGTGAGCAATTGAAATATTACTGTACAAATTAATCATGTGTTCCAATTGGAAAATCTCCAAAATAGCTACTGCATTACTCTGCAAGTACTATCAAAGACAAAAAGTCATGTCGTTAAATTTGGTGGAATCATATGGTAAATAGATAACCATACTGGGCTTGGACGTTTTTGTGGTGGGGGTTTTCATTATGCTTCACGAGTTTATATCAAATCATCAGACGAGACAACGACACGACTTTTGTCTTTGATAGTACAGCCGTGGTCAATAATAATCATCCACATATGGATAACTCAAACAAATTTCTGTTAATTATTTTCACATTCTCATGATCATATTGTTTTGATTAGTGAATATCTGATTGAGAGGAGCATGTGGGGTGTCTAGGTGGGATGGAGAAAGAAATGAAAGTGTGTACGAGAGATGTGGTATGAGTGAGAAGGCAATTGGTATTGAGTGGTTGAGAGAGTGAAGTGTAATACACTGAGATGGTTTGGACATGTACAAGGCGAGGAATTTGTAAAGAAGGTGTATGGAAGTGAAGTTGTGGGACCTGGTGTGAGAGGCAGACTGCCAGTTAGATGGCAGAACAGAGTGGAAGAGTATGTAAAGGAGAGAAACGTGAGGGGCAGAGGAGGGCTTGAACAAGTAAGGAGGGAGTGTTGGAACAGGGAGAACTGGAGACACTTCTGCCGTGGCCACCCCCTTGGGGGGAGTTCCCGGAGGGAACGAGGCGTCAGAGCTATAGATAGATAGACTGATTGAAGTAAATTAGAAGATGCTGTTCAGCCTATTTATTGTCAAGTTTCTCAGCTAACAAACAGTGGGAAACTATAAAACTTTTACAGGAGTCACTCCAATGTGGATGAATATTATTGACCAAGACTATGTTTTAATCAATACCCAATTCCCCTTTTACAAGGGGTGGGGAGGCTCTGCGCCAGTGTAAGACTCATATTACCAGCAGTTTAACCGACTGATTATCTGCAGCCAGTCACTCGTTTATGAATGTGAAGAGAGACAACCAAATATATATTTAACTTAATGCAATGTCAACATAAAAATCTTGAGACACGTACCTGTACCACGAAGGACATTGGAGAATGCACCCTTGAAGAATGCATTGGTACCTTCATTCTTTGCAATCTTTCTCCAGCAGTCAATTGTGTTCTTGTACATGATGTCACCTCCCTTGCGACCTGACTGCATCATCATGCGCCTTCGAACAGTATCGAAGGGATAGGAGATGATACCAGAAATAGTGGTCACGGTCTGAGCAATAGCCCATGAGAGGAAGAATCCAGCAGCCTTAGGATCAGGCAGCATGCCCTTTGCAGTGTCATAGAAGCCAAAGAAGGCAGCACGGTAGATGATAATGCCCTGAACAGACACACCGAAGCCACGGTACAAGCCAACAAGTCCATCAGCCTTGAAGATCTTACCAAGACAGTCTCCCAGACCCTTGAATTCGCGCTGCTCGGGGCCCTTGCCAATATCAGCAGCCAACCTGTAAAGGAAAGATATTAGTTTTAGATAGCATTAATTCCTCCCAGTTTCACTTTAGCAGCCATGCTTGAAATGGAATATTAAGACACTATTTCCTACACAACCAAGATCACTGACAAAAATATCATTTTAGCCACTACACAGTTGTTGTTGAAGTTCCTCAAGCTGTCTGGCCGAGCAGCCCCGAGCTCCTGAGGAAGGTCATGGCCTGTACCGGGCTTTCCCACAGTGCCCTCAGAGAGTGTATGTTGTGTTGTTGGCGAGTGTGGTTGTGTGCGTTGCAGTCTTCAATGATGTGTTTAATAGAATGGGGTGGTGTGTTACATCCTGGACAGGCATCCACAATGGCTCCATCCAGCCTCTTCTGATAAGTCAGAAGGGCCGGGTGATGGCCACACCGCAGCCTGGACAGGTGGACTCTGTCCTCACGGGGAAGGGAGGATTCGGATGGGTGGATGTCAGGAGGTCGTGCATGCAGCTGAGTGTTGTTTTTGAGTGTTTGGATGGATTGATGAGTGACTTGAGTATGGATGTGTTTCTGGAGATTGGTTTGGGGTGGGCAGGGTGTAAGAGATGATAGTATTTGTGTATGGTATCGTGTACTGGGTGTTGTTTTGATGTTCCTTGGCATGTGTGGGTGTTGTGCCATGTAGTGTAGTGGATGGTGTGGGTTTGTGGAGGCTGCAGCAAGTGTTTGTGTGCCTCTCATGTCAAGGTGATCCTTGATTTTGAGGACTTTGGTTTCATAGTGTAGGTGGTCTGTGGGTGTGGTAGCTGTGCAGCCTGTGATTGTCTTTAGGGCTCAGTTCTGTATGGTTTGAAGGGTGTTGTGATGAGTCTCAGTGAGGTTTGAAGCCCAGGCAGGGCTTGCATAGTCCATCACTGATCGAATATATTGTTTGTATACTGTGGTTGTGGTTTCCTTGTTATGTCCGAATGTTGTGCTGGCAAGTGATCTGAGGGCTTTAAGTCTTTGCATGCATTTGTTTTTGATGGTCGTAATATGTTGTTTGAATGTCATGGATGTATTGTATGTTATGCCAAGTATTTTGGGTGTGTGTGTGTGTGGTATAGGTGTGTTGTTTATGGTGAGGTGTGGTGTGTAGCGGTGTTCTGCGTTCCAGTTGACTTGGTGGGTGCTATTTTAAGTCTGTTTGTGGTGAACCAGGCATTGAGTGTGTTGAGGTAGGGTTGGAGGATGAGGGTGGCTGTGTCTGCGTTTCTGTGTGTACATGTGAGTGTTATGTCGTCTGCGTAGGAGGCTATGTGTATTTGTGGTGCCTGGGGTGTTGGTATGTCGTGCATGTATAGGTTGAAAAGGGTGGGTGAGAGTACAGAGCCTTGGGGGACACCATTGGTGAAATTTTTAATGTTAGATGACTGACCAGCAAATGTAACATGGGCTACTCTTCCTCCCAAGAAGCTGGCCAGCCATCTTTTGGTGTTATTATGCATGTTTGTGTTGTATATTTTGTTTGTGAGGTTGTGGCAGGGGATGGCATCAAATGCTTTACTAATGTCTAATGTAACTAAGAGTGTTCTGTGTGGGGGTCTATCCGAGTTGATGCCATCAAAAATTCTTTGTGTGAGGTCTGTAAGAAGGGGGTTTGTTGAGTGTAGCGGTCTGAAGCCATGTTGTGAAGATGCAAGGGGGATGTGTGGTGTGATTAGTTTAATGATGAGGCGCTCAGTGATTTTGGAGGGGGTACAAAGGAGGGTGATGGGACGGTGTGATGAGGGTAGTGTGGGGTCTTTATTTGGTTTGGGGATGGTGATAATGTTTCCATGTTTCCAGATGTTGGGTAATGTGTTGTGTGAGTAGCTGTAGTTTGCTATGTTAGTGAGTGCTTGTATGCCTTGTGGTCCAAGGTGTTTAAGGTGTATGTTACTGATGTTGTCTGGACCACAGGCAGGTGAGTGTTTTATGTTGTGAATGATGTGATTTGTCTGATGATTTGTGAATGGTGTGTAGTCTGGGTCAGTGAGGAAACGTCTCTTGCGTCTAATGACTCGTCTGTCTTCAGGATGAGGGTGAAGGTGGCTGACGTGCGAAAAATGTTGGATGAGTGTGTTTGCTTGTTGTTTGTTAGAGGGTATAGTGTCTGTTGTTGTGATGGCTGCATGTGATTGTGTAGTGTTGCTGTTGGACAGTGTGATGCTGTTTAGTGTTTTATAGAGTTTGCTGGTGTTGGTTGTGTGTTGACAAAACTTTGCCAGTTAAGTGTTTTTTGTTCTTTAATTTTGTTGTTTATTTGTGTATTTAGTGCTTGTATTTGGTTTATTGTGTGTTGTGTAAGAGGAGTTGGGGATGTGTGTTTAAGAGTGTCACGTTGTTTGATGAGGTCTTGAATTTCTGTTGTGAAGTTGGGGTTGTGTTTTCTTCTGTTACCTCTAGGGATGTGCTGTTTGTCTGCATTTTGTATAATTGTATTGAATTTTTGAACAGCTGTGTTGATGTTTGTGATGGGTGTACTGTTCAGTGTTTCGAAGTGTTGTTCTGTTTCCATAGTGATGGTTTCCCAGTTGGCACTTTTGTAATTTGTGTATATGTGTCTGTGGCCAACTGGGGTGATTCTTGTTTTAGTGGTGATTATGATTGGAAGGTGGTCAGAGCCGAGGGTTCTGACCACTCTCCATGATGTTCTGGGGGCGAGGTTGGGAGAGCAAAAGGATATGTCGGGAGAGGATGGTTGGAAGAGGGCTTGGTGAGGGATATGAGTGTGTTGATGTGGGTTGTTTAATGAGATGAGGTTGTCTGTTTGTGCAAGGATTTCAAGCCCTCTGTCTGTGTCGGGGTTGTTGACGTACCAGGCCGACGTCTTGGCGTTGAAATCACCACCCAGGATGAGAACAGGTTGGTTGGTGATCAGATGTAACTGGGGGGAGAAGTTTTGGGGAACTGTTGGGCTGGTTTGGGGGGGGATGTATAAATTAACTATTGAGATATTGGATGATTTACCAGTGCGGACTTTAATGCTTTGAATTTCTGTGGTGGTGTCGTGGTGGGGGAGGAGGGATTTGAGTTCCGCACTGGTTACTATATAATTAAGGGATTTATGGACTAGGGTGATGAGTCCACCGCCATTGCCGTTGGCCCGGTCCTGTCTGATGGTGGTGAAATTGGTGAATGTAGGTGTTTTGTTTGTGTTGCGTAGTTTTGTTTCTTGTAAGATGGCAATGTGTATATTATGTTGTATGATGAAGTGTGCGAGTTCTTGTTTTTTGGCGTTTATGCCATCTATGTTTAGTTGAAGTATGTTAATGTTATGTGTGCGGTGTGTGTTAGGTGCTGCTGCACGGGGGAGAGGAGAGTGTGGGGGGGAAGGAGGTGGAGGTGTTGTTGGAGTTGGAAGTAAGGGTGATGGAGGTGGGAATGTTGGTAAGGGTGATGGAGGTGTGGGTGTTGGTAAGGGTGATGGAGGTGGGAGTGATGGAGAGGGTGGTGGAGGTGGGAGTGATGGAAGGGGTGAGGGACATGTGGAACAGGTCCATGTGTTTGTGTAGTGTTTCATGGATGCTAATGTTGTACATGATAAGTGGGTCCAGTTCTTGCAAGAGTTGCATTGAACTGAACCCTTTGTCTGCCTACTTGATGTGATGGGTTTAGAGCATGTCGGACATGTGAATTTGTTTATGGGTCCAGGATTGCTTTCAATGTCTCCGGCTAGAAGAAGAAGCCGAGAAATGATAGCCGGAGAATCATTCCTCGGTGATGAAAAAATGTGTAGTTGTGTGTGTTGTGTGAGGGTGTGGTATTGCCCGGGTGACCGAAGCCGTTCCCAGGGACTCGCGCCCCCTGGTGGGGGGCGGGGGGATGTTGTGACGGTTTGGCCCCCATAGCTTCCTTCCTCGGGAGCCTTGGGGGGTGGTCCCACGGCGTAGACGCCGCCACTCCAGGACCCCACTACACAGTTTCACCTCTTAGTGCTTGATCATGGTGGAGGTAAGAGGTGCCACTACACAGTTTCACCTCTTACCTCCACCATGATCAAGCACTAAATTTTCAACACTATACTAGAGAGATCTAATCTCCTATACAATGACTTTCATATTCCTGAATTAACTTCAGCATTCCGGATAAGTAAAATATTACCTTGTTCGAGCGAAGTCAAGAGGGTAGACAAAGCAGAGAGATGTGGCACCAGCAGCACCACCAGAGGCCAGGTTACCCAGGAAGAACCTCCAGAATTGAGTCTTCTTGTCTACACCTCCCAAGAAAACCTGAAATGATAATTTTTAAAATGTTCACTTAAGCCAAATCAAAATATTTTCCTATACTTGCTACATTACATGCAAGTAACTCGGTGGAATCACTATTCAAATTGTACCTACCATATTTACAAGAATAAGATTTTTCATTATACATAAGTTAGGGTGCATGTTCTACTAGAAAACTTCTTGTACCCTACTAGAAAATTTAATGCCATACTCCGCATGGCATCACCCTAGTATCAGTGAGTAAATCAAATGTAAATTGGCATGCATGCTTCAGCATCTTTCCTAAATATAATAAACTTGACTTTTCTGTATCTACTGAAATATTAA
Organism: Petrolisthes cinctipes; assembly: GCA_033782935.1. Classification (NCBI taxonomy): domain Eukaryota; kingdom Metazoa; phylum Arthropoda; class Malacostraca; order Decapoda; family Porcellanidae; genus Petrolisthes; species Petrolisthes cinctipes. The sequence goes on along the minus strand of JAWQEG010000136.1, from coordinate 103,532 downwards.
AACACTGCTTCCAAATCTGTAATTGTATCATCAATGGATTGGTAAAAAGCAAACCCAACCAATAGGGTCAGGGTTCTAAAACAATTCTGAAACCACTCACCTGCTTGTACTTATCCTTGAAGGCAAAGTTGAGGGCTTGTGTGGGGAAATATCTGATCACATTGGCCAAGTTACCACGCCAGAAAGCAAGGACGCCCTGTTCTTTGGGGATGCGCACAAAGCAATCAACCATACCTGAAAAGAGGAAATATTAAATTAATTTTAATTCAATTTTTCAAACACATGAAGTAGTCTAGTGTGTACAATAAAATGCTGTGCAGTAAGCCCTTGATACATGAATAAATTAAGCACCATCTTTTTAACACTGGCTCAGTAAATAACTAAATCTGTGTGGTAATAACAGAAACCTGGGAAAATATTTGGCAGTCTTCAATGACAGTGTAAAATGAAGTGGTGGATACAAGCATTCATTTCTTGTATTTCAAGGACGTACAGTAATGTGACCTACGACCCTGGAGGGGGTTATATGCCTGAAAATATTGTCACCAAAATAGAAAATACACCATACAGCTGACCTGAGCCAACCTGAAAAGGTGCAGTTTGTTTAATTTATCTTAAATACAGATGTCCCCAATATCTTGTGTGCTTTTCATAATTAATAACAAGACACAAACTCGACACGCCGTACACTTTGGCCAGCATGCCATGGGCATTGGACACGGGAAGGCGTTTCCAAACCTCCCTTGTATAGTTAGTTGGCAATCAAAATACCTTGAATAATACCTAGGAAAGGTAACTGTGGTAATTCCAATGTAGAGACCTTTTTATCCCAATACCTGTACTTTATAGTGGCCTAGGTAATTATGTTCAAGACCATTCATTCATATTATATTGACAATATAAAACGGTGTTAATGGATAGGCTCTTATGCAATCCTGACATGACCTAACCTAAACAGAGCCTGGATTAATTACTCAGAATTACAGCCTACAAAAATTCACCACAGGCTCAGAGGTCAATGTGATGAGCACCGTGGCACACTGTCATTATGGCATTTAATGGTAAATATCTACTCCATTGCCGGTTGGTTTCACGATGCTTTTACCTTCTTTACCCACTAATTTATATCATTCTAAGACACTTTTCTTCTGATGTGCTCCATTTCCAAGATATTCAAATGGGGCATTTTGAAATTAGCCTGACCATACTGCAGCAGACTACTGGGACCTAACCTGGTCAAACTACCGGGACCTAACCTTGGCAAACTACCGGGAAATAACCGTGGTAAAGTACCAGGAAATGCCCAAGGGTAAAATACTGGGACCTAGCCAGATCTGGCAACACTGCTACAAAACAGCAATAGTCTAGATAAATACCCAATTAATCCAATACTTTCACTTATCTTAGTTTTACATATTACAGACTTAATTATGAACACTTGGTTACTCGTTAGTACAGCATTTTAAATAGCTGAAATTGTGACCAAAGTTTCACCAAGATACTGAGGTATTTATTGAAAGAATTACCGTTTTGCAGCAGTGTTGCCAGATCCGGCTGGGTCCCAGTATTTTACCCGTCACTTATTGTACTTTATCACGATTATTTCCCAGTAGTTTGCCCAGGTTAGGTCCCGGTAGTCTGATGCGGTCTAGGTTAGGTCAGGTCAGGCTAATTTGAATATGCCCTATCTTAGAAATGGGGCATTTGCTGAGGAAATGCCATAGAAGAAAATAGTCTTAGAATGGTCTAAATAAGTGGGTAATGAAGGTAGAAAAAACTTACGCAATAACTGTAATTCTTTCAATATTTACCGATACTGATTTAACATTGAACTTTTTCTGGTCACCAACAATTTCTGCCATCTAAAAAACGTTACAAAGAAGTGTAGCCAAGTGTTCATAATTAGCCAGAAAAATGTAAAAGTATAATAAGTGAAGGTATTATGGGATTATATGCCATAACGACAGTGTGCCACAGGGTAAAACAGTAACGTTAGATACTGCCCATATTCCTGTTTGTCACTACCTAACATTCAATCGCGTTCTTGTTAGTATCTCCATTTTTGTCAATTATTTAAACAATACCTAGCAAAACTAATTCATACACGTAACCCCTCAACTTTTTAATGTTACTAATGAATCATCCATCCAAGAAGTTTGTGTAATCCGATAAAGAAGCCGCTCCCGTACAGTACCTTGCTTCACCCATTACGTAATCACAACCGGTGCTACCAACTACTATTTTCTCCACACCATTACCTGCCCCACCTTCCAATTTACACCATACAAACCATAATTATACTAGTTTCCCACATCGATGCTAACACTTACATCTAGCCCCCTGTGAAACACCTTGCCATTCACTAAAAATAAATTAAAATTAGGGCACCGGTGTTGGGGACTGAATGGCCGTCAGCTGATACAGGCCGGCTTCAGATCCCCAAATATGGAAATAAATACTTTCTATTAGACATATTTTGTAATAGTTCATGCTTTCTACACCATTCCCAGATCCGTAATCCCATGGACGGCTCGACAGGATCATACAGCCGCACACAAAAGTCATGTGTAGTCTAAATATATGGATCAAAATGGCGACTCACCCTTGTAAGCTTGGTCGGCAGTAATTTGTCTAGAGGCGGCCTGAACCTGAAGGAGCAGCTTCACTCGTTCAATGGGGGCCACAGCAGTCTTGGAGATAGCCGCAGCGATGCCACCAGCCAAGAAATCTTTCATAAAACTTAAAGGATCCATTGCTTTCCCCATCTTGGCGGTTGTATGGTAGTGTATCTGTCCTTGTTCCAATGAGAGCCGGGTGGAGAAAGAGGCCGCAGCAATGGAACGGGTGGAGGACTATACTAATACCCCTTTGCCTAGCCAATCACAGAGCTATATTCTTATGACGTCATTGCTACATCATACAACGTCACACTTCACATTCTAAAGGTGTATGGCCTGTACTACATAGCAGACGATGTTTAGTGCCAAATCTACACTGCTGGTAACATTTGGAAGGTACCATAAAAAGTAGAGTTTTGTCGTTCTATAGACCCTTACTTTGAAATAAGGTTAGAATTTACCAAATTTCACAAATATCAATACTTCAGAAATCAAGAAACTTCTTATTTACTTCAGAAAGTATATAATATTGAGTATATTGAGAAAAAATTGATTTGAAGAAGTATACTTCGCTGTCGTATAAACTTTCGTGTGGAAAATAGTATTATGGCATCTATATTGATATGCATGATATAATGTATGCATAAATGGAAAGATTCATAAAATAGATACATGTACTTTCCTCAGTACTGTACTTTTTCTCAGTTGTAAATTTGGCACCACTGTATGTATCTCCTGAAGGGACATCTTACGAATCATATGTCAGAAGGTTATTTCTGTGACCATCTTGGCATCAAGTAAAATTTGGTCACAAGGTATTGTGACGTATGTGAAGGGCGGGGAGGGATGATGTACAATAGAACTATATAATAGTGATATACCTTAACCTTTCTTCGATGAGTACGTCAAAGAATATAAAAATGATGCATTGCGCCACTCCTATTAGCTAAATGCATAATTAAAATCAATTGCATCTATTCCAATGACCCGGTGTTTCCTTTTATATGTTATCTGGAAAATAAATTAGTGTTAGCCAGAGTTTGTCTATCATCGAAGTGACGGAGTTACAGTCTTCCGTTAGTTTTATTTTAACAATCGATCGCGGTCGGGATGTCCGTAGAAAATTATGTATTGATGTAACCTAATACTTCGAAAGGTGACTCAGGTCAGGTGAGGCCCGTAGGTCAGCTGCAGACATGTGGACTGGTAAGAGAGGGGCTCTGGAGCATATCTACTTTGTCATACGCATTTAGGACTGAGCAAACGGAACAAGCATGATGCGAAATATAGTATTAACTCAATGAGGCCCCGGGGCTGACCCTGCAACCTTAATGACACAAAACGAAGTGTTAGTGGCAAAAATGAGAGGTGAGGTGGATGCATACAGTTCAAATTTTAAACATTTATGTAGCTAAACAGAAATATAATTATTACCTGAGATCTGTTCTGATCTTAATAAAAAAAAAATAACAAAAACTCACACACATTGGTAGTTCAGTCAATTATGAATGACAGTACTATAGCCTACTGGTGTGCGAGACAATAAATAAGAATATTCTTATAAGTACTGTATCTTGTGTCTAATCAGCTGACTGGCCACAGGCAGCTAGCTCTACAGTAGGTATGTGAGTAGGCCTAAGAAAAGTAGGTCAAAAACCCTGCCAAGGTCTTTACAACCTACTTGAACCAAAGCCACGAAAAAAGGAGTAAATGAAATAGGCCTAAGGTTTCGTATTTCAAATCCTTGGAAAGAAAAAAATTACTTCAATTGTTTTTCCTTTCCCTATATACTTCCTTGTACATTTGTGTTTCCTTCGTGCTGCTGTCTTTCCCCTCTATCTTCTCGTGCTACAGGGTGGGAATTCCTGTTTTTATTGCCCAATTCCTCTCTATTTCTTCACCTATCCATCTTTGTTTACCTCTTCCTATTATAGTAGATCCCTTCCGTACCTCATATAAGCCTTTTCCCAATCCTTTTCGTCTCTCCTAGCCTTCCACCCTCCACATCCTTCTCTACCGGTATCCTTGTCTTCACTCCATTTCTCCCCATCTCTCTTTAGGCTCCCGACCCCACCTACACCCTCCCTTTTCCCTTCCTATACTTACCCACACTACGCCCTCCCATACCACTTCCTCTCCTCACCCCACAACATCCCCATCTTGCTACAAGCAGATGAATGGCCAAATGTATGAATGTGTTCATCTTCCTCCATTTCATGTAGGCCTATGTTGGGTCGTAGGCATAGCCTATATACAGGCTACAGGTTAAAGATTTTTTATTTCTCTCTCTCTCTCTTACGTATGTACAGTACATGTTTTGGGTGCATTTCATTTATTATAAACTGTGGATAATTAACCACTTATATAAATGATTGGTATTATATGCCTTAATTAACCTGTAATACGTCGACCTAAAATAATTGGGCTGACAAATGAGATGGTAGAGCCATTGCACTTCGCCAAGTTAGAAAAAAAAATGTCGAAAACAACATACAATTAGTACAGTACAGTGATGGCGGTATTAGCCTACATATGAGCTCAGGTGAATTGGTGATGGTGGCAGGGTTACGCAAGGGCAAGGCAGCTAGGCACCACCCCGTCCGCCAACAGCTGCCCATCGTGATAATTTTGGCTCCACTTGCTCCCACCACCACCGCCGGCACCCTACAGGTTGTCCTCCACCTTTTTCTGCTTCTATCCTACCATATTCCCACACCACCCCTAGCCTAGTTACGTGAATATAGTTGAATAATTATTATTCTGGGGAAGAAAGAAGGCCGTGCTGGGCCAGATCAGACAGCATATACCACAAGGGAGAAGGAGCTAGATAGAGGGTCCGGGTAGGTTGTGATTTATATTGCAAAACAGACTATTTCCATCGGTAAAGTTATCAGGTTTAAAAGATATCAGTGGGCTCCAATTCACCGAAAACATTACATTACAGACCCATTTAATTGTTATATATGAAACATCTTTTTCGACCATCAAGTAGGCTCTAAGTCCTGTGGCAAGTCAAACTCCACACCACTAGCTCCGGTAAACACACATCATCTTATATATAATTAATTTACGGTAGCTAGCTGAGAGAGCTGGGGTATCTCTCTCTCTCTCTCTCTCTCGGTAGGGTTAGGTGGACTGGTTGAGAATAATCCCAGCTAATCATACTTGTTGAGATCATATACGAGCGTCGTCCAGTCACCAAGTTGTTTGTTTACATTCATCCACAAACACTACTGGCTGACTTTCCCCTCAGCCCTCATAGTACAGTGCCATAATGTTTACGTTAGATAATACGCACAATGAAATGGTGCATTGAGAAAACTGCTTCTCTGTTGTGAAGACTTTAAATAGATGCTCTAATAAGACTCATCTTGTTGGCGTCTTGTGATGGTTGGCAGCCTACGCCAGAAAGCACCACATACAATAATATATTAGGCTAAGAAATCTAAGTTGCAGAGGGCGACATATTCTATTGAGATGTGGCATATACATACACAGGTTTATTAGACGGCAGTACAACTATTTGACCCATCAATCGTTTCCTACTCATTTTTCATCATTATCATACAATATGCCATATAAGTGTTGCATAATAATAGCCTCGACATCAGCCACTTCGTCACAGAATGCACTTGTGGTTATAACAAGGAAGCCTATAACTATATGGTCATCTAAACACACCTACAGTAGCTCTCTGCCCTCGCTTCTGGTGGCGTCCCCTTCAGATTCCCTCGTGTGGTTCTTGTTGGTGGTGTCGAGGTGCATTCATGGTCTGGGGAAAAATATACAAAACCCTGGGACACAATTTCATTCCTGTTTACGGTATAATTGACGGTTTGTCTGTGTTCTTTTTATTATTATATTGATTTGAAGTGTTTCCTTTTTGTCCCATTATTATTTTCACATTACCATATCAAGTCATGGAGTGGCCTGGCGCAAATGTAGTGTCTATAATTTTTTGTTCTTCATTGTGTCAGCCCCCTGGCGATCTACGACTTCTATATCCCTCGGCATTTCCGCAGGTCATTGATAAAACCCTACTCGTATGGTTCGTGATAATAATAATAATAATAATAATTTAAAAAAACAACTGCATACTATGTTCAACAAGTGTATAAGTGATTTTTTACCGCAATTGGCGTAAATTATTTGGTTAACTACATATATAAGTAATGTAAAAATTTGGATATATTTTTGCGAGTATTGCACTTTGCCCTGGCCTGATTATCCCCATATACTGTGGCCTCACATGAATTGACACTGTTGATCTGCTGGGATGTACAGCAGTTGGCCACAGGAATTCATACACAGATAGGCTATAATTGTGGAAAGAGAGGTCATTACTCTGGAAATACTGCAATGAATGGTTTACCAAGTGACTCTGCGATTGCAATTAAAGCACCTGCAGAGGCCTAATGATAATATTGTATTGCCAGTATAATTACTATGGAGTCTTACACTTTCTAATGTTCTAAAATCTAAACCCTCGATAACAACAGCATGTTTACGAATTCTTGTGGCCAATAGTAGTTTACTTTGGCTTCATGTACAGTTGCCGTCGTAAATGTATTTTTTCTTGGCTGCCATGCATCAGAGGTCAGTGAAACAGCTTGACAGATTTAATGCAGTATTTCCATATGTTTTTCATCACCTAGATATGCGTGACAAGGGCTCCTGTTTACGCGTTCATAAGTGTGTGATCACATCTGCATGTCAGGCTGGTAAAATAGTTTGGTTTTAATACAGTATTTCCATGTTTTTAATCACCTATACGTGGCTACAGGGATCTAGTTTAGCGTTCACAAGTGCGTCACGTCTGTCTGGTGAAATAGCTTAATTGGTTTTAATGCAGTATATCCATGTTTTTCATCACCTATAATATTTATTATTATATACGTGAATGGGGCTCCAGTTTAGCATTCATAAGTACGTCTAGTCAGTCTAATGAAATGTAAACAAATGGCTAGAGATCACTCCACCTGCGGTCCAACAACCATGAAGAGATTACACTGATCTGTGGCGGCGGCGAAACAGAATTTTTTGAGGCAACTGTACGAGTAGATGGAAGTGAATAATACAATTATATAACTGGTACAGGTTGCCCCCCCCCCCTCTCTCTCTCTGTAACTTGGGTCAGAAAGACTACAATGTCATATACCTGTAGCAGCTTCATCTATAAGTCTTCACCTATCTGAGAGAGAGAGAGAGAGAGAGAGAGAGAGAGAGAGAGAGAGAGAGAGAGAGAATGTTCATTAGGATTCGGAAGCGTATCCAAATAATATCATCTTCTAATAAGTAGGCTATATCAGCATTCTCTCCACCTACACCACACCGTTAACACCCTTCACAGCCAGATTATGTAACAGATAAGACGAGTGCAGTGTTATCACTTTTATCGTACATGGATCAGTCAGTAGTGGCCAGGAGGCAAGTCTGATAACGCCCAGTAATCTACAGTGATAAAAAAGATTGTGTCAGCATGAAAAGAATGAGAATATTGCTTGCTGATAATTTAATTAAAGGGGTATAGTACAGTGTTGTTAAATCTGCAGCAACTATACATACTACTTCCTCCAAACTATCCTTAGCAACAGCTAGACCACCATCATTATTTATTAATCTGCTGGTCCTGTTTCTTGGCTCTTCATTTCACCAACAAGAGATTTTCCCTTTGAATTAAGCGAACTTTCCTTGCGTCCAAGATGGAATTGACGTGGAAACCGCGTACGATATGCCTTGAGAGACCCTGTAGCACGAGTAACAAATTAAGGGACTAAAAAAAAATATATCAAAGGAAACAGCTAGAACGAAGGAGGAAACTTAGAGATGCCAAAGGACTACAAAATGAGAGAGAGAGAGAGAGAGAGAGAGAGAGAGAGAGAGTGTGAAATAGAGCCTAACCAGTGAAGCATAGACCAGACAAGAGATAATCAGGCTGAGTACGTACTGTGCATACCTTCCTAAGGTACCGGTAACTCATTTTATCTGGTTTGCTCCCTCACCCTCTCCCTTCCTCACCCTGTACCTCGACCGTTGTCCGTTACCCTGTTCCTCCCTCACCATGTCCCTTAGCGTATACTGGTCAGGCTGACTTGCGTGTACAGGTCTGAAACAAACAGTTACAAAGTCTGGTATGTCGTGATAATCTCGAATTTCGTTGATATTGTGGCTGATAATAAATTATCTGAAACTCTGATGAACCTAATGCAATACTGAAGGTCATTTGTTATAGACGTATACATACAGAATATAAAAGTACCATTATCAGATACATTGCAATATTTTCCTGGAATTGTGTCCCGACTCGAGGCAAATATTCAAGTCGAGTACTCTAGCTGCTGCTTCCAATTACAGAAAGACACAAGAAGAAATAATTTAAAGGGCTACAAAATCATTCACATTATGTCACGAAACAGATTCCCTAATAGTAACATCATGGTGACTAGCTTACTGTGAAAACTTTGAAGGAATCATGTAGTAGCCCTCCATCATATTACTAAAAAAGAGGTGCTCCCCTTAATGAGGTACGTATATGACGATGAACTGTAATACACTCATTGAAAATATAACGCCCTTTCATAGTGTAGATTTCGATGTACCTGTGTTACTATGTAAAGGTATAAGTTGACAGGAAAGTACTGTAAACCTATAATGTGTGGTGCCAGAGCCGGTGTTCCCTCTTCACAAGTTCCCGGCTCCGATACAACTATGTCCCACTGACAGGTAACATTATCGGACCTTTACAAACAAACTTGCCGGCTTTTACCAATCTTGTACTTTGTATCAGCTTCATCTGTATTCCTGGAACTTGTCTTAGAGTCTGGTAAGATGTGTTTGTGTATATTATGTGCGATGATAATATGAATAAGGGTGCACAGTGTGGCGAGAGGTGGTGTGAGGAGAGGCAAGCATCGTACCCCCGCCACCTACACCAGCTGAGCGAGAGAATGACGCAATATTACCGGCTCAGCTGAGACCACCAAGGCCAGCAGGCCACTCGTCTCCCCTCCATTATAGACTCCATACTCCTCTATACAGTATACACGACTAACCAACTTTTGTCCATCCCTCCTCTTCTCCATCACACCTTTCCTCCCACCCTCCTCTATATCCTCCTACCTTATAACTTTCCACCAACCCTCTTCTTCTCCACTTTTTTCCACCATCCCTCAGGCCCCCAGGTACTCCCCTCCACCCTCTCTAATCCCAAGCACTTACCGTACTGTACGTTACCCTCCCTCTGTTTCTCATTCATCCCCAGCCTCTTTGCTGTGACGTAGGCAGGGGGTCGCAGAATCTCCAGCACTTTATTATCTTAGCATGACGATAGTGAATTCGGGAACATCACTTTTCGTCTCCTTACAATAATTCTTCATCATCCTGACATACGGACCATCTCAGCGATGCTAGGCAGTCTCTAATCATCAGATAAGGATTTGCCAAACATAGGCGTGATTTGGCTTAATTATTGAAAGCAAGGAAGGACTAAGGAGTTGTTTAATTACTTGATTCCCAGCCAGTGTGAGTTCGAGTCTCAGTTTTGCCAATGACACACACATATCCATACACACACACACACTCTCTCTCTCTCTGTCTCTCTCTTCACATCTAGAATTACAGGTGTTTAAATATATTCCGGCCTATGGCATAAAAAAAGTGAAATTAAAGAGGAAAATCTGGCTCAGTTGTTTTAATAGGTCAGTAGTAGTAGGCTTGATGGGCTAAGTGCCATGCTATTCTGGGCACTGGGCTGAGAATGACAGTGGTGGGTATAGGGTGGGGAATATGAGTTTGGAGAGATATGGGTATGGATGGAAGGGTGGGGAATATTGGGTTGGGGAGATATGAGAATGGGGTTTGGATAGGTGTGGGGTATGGGTTTGGATAGGGGTGGGGTGTGGGTTAGTATAGGGAGGGAGAGAATATGGGGTTGGGGAGATATGGGAATAGGGTATGGATGGATAGATGCGGGTGGGGAAGGGGACACAGAGTAGGGGACATGGGGTTGGGGAGACCTTGGAATGGGGTTTGGATGAATAGATGGTGTGGGGTAGAGGGGGGGAGGGATTATGGGGTTGGGGAGATATGGGAATAGGGTATGGATGGATAGATGCGGGTGGGGAGGGGACACAGAGTAGGGGACATGGGGTTGGGGAGAAATGGGAATGGGGTTTGGATGGATGGATGGATGGGGGTGGGGAAAGTAGGACTGCTGGTAAAGTTGAGGGAGGGAAGGGGAGAGAGATGGTAGGGTGGGAGGGGGTCGACTAATAATAATTGGGGTAAATAATGGGTCAAGTAATGGAGATTGTCGTGGTTGGTGGGAGGCGTATGTGGTGATAATGAAGGTATCTTATCCTACTGAGATTGTCCAGTATGTGAGATAAATTATAACATGTTTGTCAATGACCTGTTTATGAGGGGATATTGCAAAGACATTGATGGTGGAGACGATGGTTAAAACAGGTGATGGTGGAATGATACTAATTTGAATAATATATAGTGATGATAGAATGATAGGTATAGGGCATAGATAGTACAGTGTTGGTAAATCTGTATCAACTAATTCCTCCAAACTATTCCAAACAACAGGATACCATTAATTAATTATATATATATGTTCATCTGGCCCTGTTTCCCGGTATGCTCTGGAGGAATCAAGGCTCAGCTCCAATGTACCAAAAGTGTATTACCCCCATAAGTAATAGCAGGCAGACAGCTAAATTAGTGAAGAGGTCAAACCAATATCATATTCAATTTCGTTCGGGATACCTATATATATTTATAAGCATGACAAAAATGATCGTAGTGATAGTAGATAAGCAGTGATTGTGGGAATGGTGGTAAATAAGAAGTGTGTGTGTGTGTGTGTGTAATTAGTTTAGTGTTGGCAATAATTAAGCGATGATAGGGATGAATTATAGTAGCAGCAATGGTTGAAATACAATAATGGTAGTAGTGGTGGTGGTAGTAGTAGGTAATGACGGTGCTGGTAGTAATAGTAGTGATAGTGGTATAGGAGGAGGAGTGTTGGTAGGGTAGAAATTAAATCCTGGCATCAGCTGAGTGTTGGTATGATAGGAAATGTTGGCAGCAGTGTAGTGTGGTGTGGACTGGTTGAGTTAGTAAGGGTTGGTAGCACTGTCACCTACTAGGCAACTTTCACTATCGTCCGTCTCCGTGTGTGTGATTTTATACGCGTGTGAATGTGCCTGTGTGTGTTTATTAATGTGTGTGTGTGTGTGATTTTTGTTTTTGTTTTTTTTAATGTGTGTGTGTGTGTGTGTGTGTGAAGGGAGATATATTAACTTGTTCATGCTTTAGCTAATGAACAGCTATAGGCGGTGAAGCATAGACTGTATAGAGAGGCAACCTATTAATTATTATTATGACCATTTTCGGGAGACAGTATACGCACTTATGGTAAATCTGGAGTACCTGCAAGATTCCTCCAAACTGGACCAGAAGAACAAAAATAATGGTGTCCTGTTGCTTGGAATAGTTTGGAGGATTCAGTTGCTCCAGATTTACCAACACAAAACTTCCCCCTTAACCCTTGCGCTCACAGATATCTTGGTCGTGTGTCTCTTATCAATTACAACGCCGCAGCCAAATATATCAGTGTTTGAGGCCAGTGACTAAATCTAGTTGAGGGAGCCGGCGAAACAGAGTGTGTGTGTGTGTGTGTGTATGTAATTCAGTTTTTGGTTATATATAGAATTTTCTCAGTGTATTATTACTTACTGAAGAATATACACGACTTAAATTCTATGTACTGTGTGTGTGTGTGTAATTAAGTTTTTGGATTTCAGATGTATTGAAAGTTTTGTATTCTAATGGTTATACATTTTTCTTAAGTGTATTATTACTTACTGAAGAATATACACACGACTTAAATTCTATGTGTTTGTATGTGTGTGTGTAATATCAGCTGTCACTTGAAAGTATGCCCGGTTTTCCTAGTCGGGTTCAATAACCTCTTTCATACTGTCATACATGACCCATTCCTAATTCTCACACCCTTCACATTTAGTAGTTTCTTTCTGTTCGTCACTAAGTAATCGTGACTCATTTCTCATTCCCTTCTCCCTCTTCACATTTTATTACGTTTCTTTCTGTATATTACTAAGTAATTGTGACCTGAGATGAGTAGCATAGTTATAAATGTGACTTAAGGACCCTGTGATCGTGTATGAAAATTGGAGGCTTCTGATTCCTCCTGACCATGCCACAAAACAAGCTCCTTCCATACAGGTGATGTTTCGTGGCAAAATTTGAAGGACTCATTTCCCTCCAAATTTCTGACTATACAATATATATCACAGGGTCCCTTAATGAAGAGGAGGTTTCAGTACCGACTGAGCTTGCAGTACCATGCCTCTATGGGCCGTATGCAAGAACATTCATGGTGCATACGATGGCGTGGTATGTACCAGTACGATGACTCCATAGACAAACAATAGAGCCATCGTACCGGTACCACGCCATCGTCAACACCACCACCAATGTTCTTGCATACGGCCCCTTGTCATGCCATCAAAGGTTTTCAGGTGAATGAGAGTGAGTTGTTACAGACCAACAACTTTAATTTCGCATCATTTTTCGATTTCGTTTCATTCGAGAGTGTTTGCTGATTGTTGGGCGTGACTGTACTGTACCCCAGGCTGGTCTGGCGCCGAGGCTTCGATCCGCTTCCAGTCTTGGGGGAGGAGACTGGTGGACTGGAATGAAGTACAGCAAATGGAGGCTGCACCATCTTTCACCTCTATGCCTTTCTGTCTGCGTCGCGTTAATTACCTCTCTTATGGGCGCAGTGACGAGAACGCAGGTTATCTTGAATTTTGTGCTGATATTGGTGTCATTATCTTTTTAAAATATCTTATCTGTTTAAAATATGTGGGGAGGTGGCCGAGTGGTTAGTGTTCTGGACTCTTAACCTATAAGTCGGGAGATCGATTTCTCTCAGGTGAGGGCCTGAGAATCTTTACTCTTCGCTGGTACCATAACAGCTGCAGTATTTGGGAATTACCCTCGAGGACTTCCCTCCCTCTGTGGCTGGGTACCAGTTCGGAAGTCGTGACGTGTGTGTGTGTGAGTAGCAGTTGACCTGGGCCTATGTCCAATGTCGGAACATATTAAAAAAAAAAAAAAAAAAAAAAATCACCGTATCTAACTTTTTTCCTACGAGACATAACGTCTCCTGTCAGGCAATAATGTTTGTGTAATATACATCATCCAGGGACATTCATTAGTTCATTTACTTATTCATACAAAGAGGATGGAATGTCCTCACTTAAGCGTTATCCGTAATCATTCCATTTGGGCAAAGTATGAGCGCCGGAGAAAATGTCCTCACTCGCCTGCAACAGTAGTCAGTCATTCTTTGCACGGCGATCCCAACCCTGACTCTTTCTCTTCACTTGGTCACAGTGTCCTCTATCTATGTCTCGTGATTGGGAAGTGATGCATGGAATGACTATAAGGATAGTACTTCTAGGCGAATCAGAGACTAAAGTAATACTGACCATTTATATCCCAGGGGTTGTTTTCTTTCCATCGAAGTCGACAATAATTTTAGAAATATAATTACGAATAGTCCTTCTACATCGCCACTGCAAGTAAGGTCACTGTTGACGGTGCTTGCATATTGTGAAATGGTGTGATATGAAGCACACTTGAAGAATACTCAACCATTTGCACACGTAAGGCAAAAGGCAATGTGTCAAGGACACACACTCCCTGCATGTTAAGTAGTCTACTATATGAGAGAGAGAGAGAGAGAGAGAGAGAGAGAGAGATGACACACACACACGGCTCCTGACTAAAAAATAAATAAAAGACAACTTCATTATGATCATTATATATCATCATTATTTATCAATACTTTTCATCATTGTGTATGTGTTTCACCTCTCTCTCTCTCTCTCTCTCTCCAAACCTAATATTACACTTAACAATAACAACAACGCTAAAAATAATACCAATAATTATTATGATTATTATTACTATTAGTATTAGTAGAAGGTTAATGTTAGTAGCAGCAGTAGTAGTAGTAGTAGTACATATATACATAAACATATTACTTACATATATACATATATATTACATACATATATACAGTACAAACACTACTACTACTAACATTAACCATGCCTACTACTTCTACTACTACTACTACTAACAACATAATCCATACTACTACAACTACTGTATTACTAAAATTAAAGTAGGCTAATTACACTTTGGTAGATCCAGGTTACTGAGCTCCTCATCATCAGTTTAATCATACCACACATTCCCCTCGCATCCTCACAACATGGTTTCAGACCACTACACTCAACAAACACTTTTCTCACCGACCTCACACAAAGAATTTATGATGGCATCAACTCAGATAGACCCCCACACAGAACACTCCTAGTTACACTGGACATTAGTAAAGCATTTGATGCCATACCCCGCCACAACCTCACAAACAAAATATACAACACAAACATGCATAACAATACAAAAAGATGGCTGGCCAGCTTCTTGGGAGGAAGAGTAGCTCATGTTACATTTACTGGTCAGTCATCTAACATTAATAGTTTCACCAATGGTGTCCCCCAAGGGTCTGTTCTCTCACCCCCCCTTTTCAATTTATACATGCACGACCTACCAACACCCCAGGCACCACAGACCTACAGATAGTCTCCTACGCAGACGACATAACACTCGCATGTACACTCAGAAATGCAGACACAGCCACTCACATCCTTCAACCCTACCTCAACACACTTAATGCCTGGTTCACCACAAACAGACTTAAAATAGCACCCACCAAGTCAACTGTCACCCTTCTCACCAACTGGAACGCAGAACACCGCTACACACCACACCTCACCATAATCAACACACCTATACCACACACACACACACACACAAAATACTTGGCATAACATACAATACATCCATGACATTCAAACAACATATTACGACCATCAAAAACAAATGCATGCAAAGACTTAAAGCCCTCAGATCACTTGCCAGCACAACATTCGGACACAACAAAGAAACCACAACCACAGTGTACTACAAACAATATATTCGATCAGTGATGGATTATGCAAGCCCTGCCGGGGCCTCAAACCTCACTGAGACTCATCTCAACACCCTTCAGACCATACAGAATAGAGCCCTAAAGATAATCACAGGCTGCACAGCTACCACACCTACTGTACAGACCACTTACACCATGAAACCAAAGTCCTCAAAATCAAGGATCACTTTGACACGAGAGGCACACAAACACTTGCTGCAGCCTCCACAAACCCAAACCATCCACTACATTACATGGCAAAACACCCACAAATGCCAAGGAACATCAAAACACCCATTACACAATACCATACACAAATACTATCATCTCTTACACCCTGCCCACTGCCCAGGGGGGCTGACTTTATTCTCTGTGAATATTAGTCATCCTCCACAGGGCTAGAATAAAGATTGTTGTAGGATCTGGTCACTTTCTAGTGGATTTAACGAGATCTGTCCACATGGATTAAATATTCACTCGAGGTGTACTGCAACCGGAGGCTTTATTTTTTCACTGCTGTGTGGACCGCCAGCACACAGGGGGTGCATTTCCCTTTGCATGTAGCAGTGTAAACTCCCTCCCCCTTTTGGTCCCCTCAGGGCTGGTCTCATAGAAGGTGCGGTCCCACTTGTAGCTCTTGTGGTAACGTGGACTTGGGCCCACAGCACTGGCTGTGGGATCAAAGACCTTCTCCCCAATCTCCCTGGTCCAGTTAGCTCTGGTCCCATTTCCCTGGGATGTGCTTCGGTAGCCCAGGCATATAGGGACAGCCCGTCCTTTATTTTAATTTGTTTTTTTCACTGCGACCAGAGTGTACCAGGGGTCTGTGGGTCAGGAGGCCATTCTGCCCTGGGGAGAACATCAAAAACAACAACAACAACAACACCCTGCCCACCCCAAACCAGTCTTATAAACACATCCATACTCAAATCACCCACCAATCCTTCCAAACACTCAAAAACAACACACAGCTGCATGCACGACCTCCTGACATTCACTCATCTGAATCCTCCCTTCCCCGTGAGGACAGAGTCCACCTGGCCAGGCTGCGGTGTGGCCACCACCCGGCCCTTCTGACATATCAGAAGAAGCTGGATGGAGCCATTGTGGATGCCTGTCCAGGATGCAACACAGTACCCCTCTCTATTAAACACATTATGGAAGACTGCAATGTACACAACCACACTCGCCAACAACACAACATACACTCTCCTCCAAGGGCACTGTGGGAAATAAGGTGTTGTCATATAGTGGGACAGAAGAGAAGCTAAGGTACCAACATCATCATGAAGCTCCACTGTCTCAGCTGGTGAGACACCCAACAATCTCTGGGCCTCGCAAGAGTCACAAGCTACTGATAGCCTACAGTCCCGAGAATCAGGTATTAAAAAAAAAATATATATATATATATATATACAGTACCGGTATATATATGTATCATATGTCTTGATATATATATATTACTCTTGTCTTAATAATTTGGTAATGAAAAGTGCAGTTTGGTAATAAAAACGGGGTTTGGAACCCCGTTCTCTAGCAATGACCCCGCTAAAGGTTCATATAGTCTTGGGAACAGTGGACCCCTTGCTTGTCAGGGATCCTGCACTGATGCTATAGCCTCCCCACCCCTTGAAGAAAAGGGAAATGGGGTATTGATGATAATAATATTAATCTCTATAATTATATAAAATAGGAACCAATGTTTGAATGACTTGGTTCATCTGTAGGCTATGTATGAATGTTTGTATGGTACTGTGATGGTACAATGGACTACATACAAGAACATCTGTGGTGTTGACAATGGTAGGGGTACCAGTAGATGGTTCTGTTGTTTGTCTATGGAGTCGTCGTCCCGGTACAACACCATCGTATGCACCATGAATTTTCTTGCATACAACCCAATGGGTTCTGAAATCTTATTTGGTAAGTAATGTTAAATTACTACACTTATTATTACATACTCTTAAAACAGTAACAATTGCAATAACATATTCAACAAAATGAAAACACATCCATGAGGCATATGATTGTAAGAATGCCTGGTGTCATAATGATACATAAATTATAATAAAACAAGACAAAATGTCATTAAACCAGAAGAAAAAAATTATACTGTATTTATGTTATGTACATCAGTTTGTACTACAATACCAATATGTACTATACATGTAAAGTAATATTGGTAAAACGGAGTATGTACAGTCGGCCTCAGGAATTCTTACACATAGCATTGCTTAAGAGAGGTCTTTATTCTGCTGACTGATTTAAGTACTGTATTAGCCAGATAACATTACTAGAAAAGTTTGGTGTTAGAAAATTACTGTACTAAATTTTCTGGTTGTTACGAACCCTTGATGTCACAGTGGTGTATACAAATTCCTGAGGCCAACTGTACTGTAATGAAACAGTCAACTGAATAAACTCACTGGTGCAGCACACAAAAGATTTAAAAAATGTTTAGTTGACCAAGTAGGATTTCAGAGAAAAAAACTATCACAAGATGATCTAACAAATACTTTTGGCATCACAAATGACAATCAACATATAAAGAGTGAGAAAATTGTGTTAGTTAAGTTCAGTGAATGAATACAATTGTAATAGAATTATTTGAACACTCCAACACTAATTTTTCTCAAGCCACACCATGCAATATAAACAAACACATACAGTAACCTGTTAATACTACAAGACTAAGGGTCATATGCAAGAACATACGTAGTGTTTACGATGTCATGGTACCAGTACAACAACTCTGTTGTTTGTGTATGGAGCAATCATACCGTTACCAGGACATTGTATGTACCATAAATGTTCTTGAATATGGTCCTGAGTTCCATGCCTTAATGTACTACTGTACTGTGTAGCTTCTGGTTTGTACTGTGTTGTGTACAGTAGTCTTTTAAGTATCAAATTCAAAATCACTTCCCCACACCATTCACTCAATAATTAAAGAGTTACTTGATGGTCGTTAACAAATTATAGAATAAATAGTGTTCAACAGTAAGTGAGTGAGTGAGCAAGACAAGTTACTGGGTTACTGTCACCAACAATCTACATAATGTATTACTGTATATAAGAATAACTTCAAACAAGCTGTGGTGTGAAAAAAAATAATGAAAAGATTCAGGTACAAAAAAAAATATATATATAAATATTACTGGGTATATGGTACAATGTTGTTGGTGGTATATCTGGAGCAACTGATTCTTCCAAACTATTCCAAGCCACAGGATACCATTATACTTCTTCACAAGTTCTGTTTCCTGATATACTTTGGAGGAATCAAGACACTCCCAATGTACCTAAAGTATAACATACTCCCTATTTAAGTGTCAAAACCAGCCAATCACCCTAAGCCTACAAGTCACCCAAAGGACTACAAACCTCATTGATTACACACTCCAGATTCTCCCTGTCTTCCACTCTTTACAAGGCAAAGCATAGGTGTTTAAAGGGGTGCGGAAGTAGGGGGACAGGCTTGGGGGGGTGCGGGAATAGGGGGACAGGCTTGGGGCGGGTAGAAAGCCTGTCCCCTATTCCTGCACCCCCCTAACCCCAAGCCTGTCCCTTACTCCCGCACCCAACTAACCCCCCCCCCCACCAAGCCTGTCCCCTACTCCCGCATCCCCCTAAACCCCCCCAAGCCTGTCTCCTATTCCCGCACCCCCCTAAACCCCCCTCCAAGCCTGTCCCCCTCTTTCCACACCTCCTTAATACTGTATAAGTTAGGTACAAGTTAGGAACCTTTCTATTAATGTAGCAACAAATTTACACAGATTTACACAGATTTTTTCTTCATGTGTCTCATTGGTCTCCTTCTCTTATTATGGTCTTATTCTTCCTGTTCCTACATCAGTCTCTCTTCACTGTCAGCCATATGCTCATCACACATCTCTTACATCTTGTCTGGGTCATCTTCCAGCCCTGTGGTGGTGGTGATGGGATGGGATGGGTGTGTGGTGGAGGGGTTATGTTTCACCCACCACACTCAAACACTCTCTTTAACATACACACACACACACACACACACTCTTTAACATACACACACACACACACACATTTAGCAACACTTTCTCTATACAGTATACACAAACACACACACACCTACAATTGGTAAGTGTGGTAGGGGTTATGTTTCACTCATAAACTCAAACACTCTCTTTAACACACACACACACACACACACACACACACACTCCCACATTTGGCAACACTTTCTCTATACAGTATACACAAACACACACACCTACAATTGTTAAGTGTGTGTGGTGGAGGTTATGTTTAACTCATGAACTCAAACACAAACAAACAACAATAATACAGTATAAATATATGATGGTATACAGCAGGCCCTCGATATTAGATGATTACATTTAGCACATATTATATCCTTTTAAAGCAGGTTCAGTATATGGTAATAAATAACACACGCCTGGGAAAACATTACATTTGGTTGTGTTCAGTGAGTGTAAAATGAAGTGGTGGATAGAAGTATTTATTCATTGTATATCCTGGCTCTACGGACATCCTTAAATAAATTACAACAGTTTGCTATTCAGCACTGCAGTGTGTTGAATATTTTCCCAAAATTTAACAATAGGAAAAAGTTAATTTATTCAAACAGTTTTCAATATGTTGGTTCATTAATTGGGCCATTTGCAAGAACATTGATAGTGTTGACAATGTGTGGTACCAGTACGACCATCCCACAGACAAACAATAGATCCATCGTACTGGTATCACTCCATCAACAACACCACAAGAAGCTTTTGTTATTCATTACCATACAGACTAGTCTAAGTGATTTACTGAGCCTGTGTTAAAAGGATTAGAGTGTGTGTGTGTGTGTGTGTGTGTGTTTTCCCAGGCTTTTATTATTCATTAACATACAGTCTAAGCTATTTACTGGGCCTGTGTTAATTAAAAGGATATATATGTGCTAAATTGAATCATTATATCAAAGGGCCTATACTGTACTGCATTATATTTAGAGTAACACAGGAAACATATATTATTCCTTCTCTCCCTTTTCTTCTTCAACTTGTTCCACCTCTGTTTTGTGGCACTGGTTGATGTCTATTGAAATCTTCTGTAGTAGGCAAAAGTTGTAAACACTCCATTTTCCTGAAAGTAAAAATACTCCAATTAATATCTTTGAAGGGATAATATATTTATGGTACATTGGAGTGCCTTGATTTCTCCAAAAAGACCAGATTAGCAAAAATATTGATGGTTTGCTGTTTTGCTTGGAAAAATAATTTGTAGGAGGAATCAGTTGCTCCAGACTTACCAACCAACACTGTACTTATACCCCCATATATGGAGTCAATTTACAACAGTACAGAGAATATACAACTTCACGTACGGTATAAACAATAATATGCATCCCCAGTTTTATTTTTTATCTATATAATTATAAAACACAAATGGTAGTTCATTTCAGCATTCTAAATTAGGACCAAAATATTTGCTATTTATTTCTCCCGGCATGCTATCTACTTTTGGTAAATATTTACTCTATTGTTGTTCTCGAGTATAGTATTCTTTCATCATTTACCCTCTAATTTTTACTAGTACAGAATAAGATTATTTTTATCTACGGCATTTCCCTCGGAAATTACCCCTTTCCAAGAATGGGCATATTGCAGATGGGGAATTTGGGAATTAACCTGACCTTACCTAACCTAACCTGGACCACAGCAAACTACTGGAACCTAACCAGGACAAACTATCAGAACCTAACCGAGGCAAACAACCAGGACAAACTACAGGAACCTAACCATGACAAACTACAGGAACCTAACCAGGGCAAACTTCCGGGACCTAACCGGAAGTGGCAACACTGCTACAGAATGGCAATGGAGTAAATAAATACTCTACTTTTACCTGCAGCAAGATTGACCTGTATGCTAACGACACATTTTGGATTCCCAACCACAAGGAGAGAATCAAAAGGGAATGAGAATTGGCCATTGAGTGTATACCTCCACCTTTATTACTCTGCCAACCTTAAAACTCCTTACTAAACCAGCGGTATAACACTACAAATATAAAGAAATAACGGTATTTATTGACAGAATTACCATTTTGTAGCAGTGTTGCCAGATCCGGCTAGGTCCAAGTATTTTGCCCCGGTCATTTCCTGTACTTTACCACGGTTATTTCCCGGTAGTTTGCCCAGGTTAGGTCCCGGTCGTTTGCCCAGGTTAAGTCCCGGTAGTCTGCTGTTGTCTAAGTTAGGTTAGGTAAGGTCAGGCTAATTTCCAAATTATGTTTGTAAAATGGGGCACATCTCGAAAACGGGGCATCTCCGAGAGAAACACCATAGATGAAAAGTGTGTTAGAATGGTCCAAAATAGTGGGTAATGATACTAAAATATACAATATAGTGAACCCAGTTCTTCTGTAAATTTACTGAAAATAGTCTTAGAATGGTCTAAATAAGTGGGTAAAGAATAAGGTAAAAACATCGTAATAGAAAACGGCAATAAAATAGATAATTACCCAGCAGATCCCTTATTAATACCACTGAGGGCGTATATAATCTTTCTAGTATAGATTGGAGGATTCAATAACCTTCTAGTTCACCAACAAAAAGAGAATTTCCCCTTCAAGTCTGTATTAAAGAACACCGGCAGTAAACACCAACATATAATTATAATACTGTATAATAATAATATTTACTGTATTATAAATTGTTCCTGTCTTTCCTAATAACTCAATCAACGCTTCACATCATTTCTTTCATCTTTAATTGCTCCTTATAAAAATATGTGTTGTTGACATAATATATAATACAACTTAAAAAATAATCCTCTTGTAAATTGTAATGTTTGTTTTGATATGGACAGGGGTTGACAGTCTAAAATAATTAAACATGTATAAAATAAAAGAAAGATACCATTTAGTATGAAAGCATAATTTCAATTATTAACATTATATATAACTCACGAAGACAAACAATATAAAACAATTACAGGGCCCAAAAAAATTGAAATAGTTCGGACTGCATAATTATTATCATGGTGTGCATATTATTATTAGTAGTGGTACAGGCACAGGTGTTGTCTTGCCTTTCTTTCAGCTCTTAAAGAAATATTTTGTGTTAAATGAAGCATGCTGGTAAAGTTTCAAACAAATATTACCCTCAGTTTAATTATTAATGTAATTGTTTTGTGTTTTTCTGAGCACATCAATGGAAACGAACACAAACAATACTTGGTTCGGTGGGGCATGGTAGGTGGTAAACACATTACTATGGGTTATATTCAGGAACATTGATGGTATCTACGATGGTGTGGTACCGGTACGATGGCTCAATTGGTTGTGTATGGAGCTGTCGTATCGGTACCACGCCATCGTGTGCACTACAAATGTTCTTGAATATGACCCTATAATTCACGAACTAAGGGGCGGGAGGCAAGAACATTCATGGTGTATACGATGGCTTGGTACCGGTACGACGGCTCCGCAGACAAACAACAAAGCCGTCGTACAGTATCACACCATCGTATGCACCACCGATGTTCTTGCATACGACAATATAGGCCATTTTCAAGAATGTTTGTGGTGCATACGATGACGTGGTACCGGTAAGACGGCTCCATAGACAAACAACAGAGCCATCGTATGCACCACGGATGGGTATTAGTACAGAAGTGGACCTTAATTCAGCAGTGTTGCCAGATCCGGCTGGGTCCTAGTATTTTACCCCTGTCATTTATTGTACTTTAGGTATTTATTGAAAGAATTACCGTTTTGCAGCAGTGTTGCCAGATCCGGTTGGGTCCCAGTATTTTGCCCCAGTCATTTATTGTACTTTATCACGATTATTTCCCGGTAGTTTGCCCAGGTTAGGTCCCGGTAGTCTGATGCGGTCTAGGTTAGGTTAGGTCAGGTCAGGTAAGGTCAGACTAATTTCAAAATGCCCCATTTGCGTATGCCCTATCTTGGAAATGGGGCATTTGCGGAGAAAATGCCATAGAAGAAAATAGTCTTAGAATGGCCTAAATAAGTGGGTAATGAAGGTAGAAAAAACGTACGCAATAACGGTAATTCATTCAATATTTACCGTACTTTATCACGATTATTTCCCGGTAGTTTGCCCAGGTTAGGTCCCGGTAGTCTGATGCGGTCTAGGTTAGGTTAGGTTAGGTCAGGTAAGGTCAGGCTAATTTCAAAATGCCCCATTTGAATATGCCCTATCTTGGAAACGGGGCATTTGAGGAAGAAAAACCATAGAAGAAAAGTGTCTTAGAATGGTCCGAAATAGTGGGTAATGACAGTAAAATATCTATTATACAGTAAGGTCCACTTCTGTACCTTTACCCACGGATGTTCTTGCATACGACCCTATATTTGGTGAATTTACAGAAGTACTGAGTTCACTATATTGTATATTTTAGTATCATTACCCACTATTTTGGACCATTCTAAAACACTTTTCATCTATGGTGTTTCTCTCGGAGATGCCCAGTTTTCGAGATATGCCCCGTTTTACAAACATAAATTGGAAATTAGTCTGACCTAACCTAACCTAACCTAGACCACAGAAGACTACCGGGACCTAACCTGGGCAAACTACCAGGATATAACCGGTGTAAACTATCATAAAGTGACCGTGGCAAATTCCCGGGACCTAGCCGGATGTGGTAACACTGCGCTGCTCTAGCCAAAAACACAGTACTTCTGTAATAATACCCTATATTTCATTAACTAGCAGTATGTATCAGACTCTCTGATAATTTGGCATAAACAATAAATTTTCGGTAAATATTGAAAGAATTGTCGTTATCACGTATGGTTTTTCTACCTTCACTACCCACTTATTGAGACCACTCTAAGACCATTTTCTTCTATGGCATTTCCTCCACAAATGCTCCATTCAGGTGTTTATCAGGTGTATTTTAATTTTGGTTGTGTATTATCCAATAGTAAAGCTAATCTCGTTTTTTTTTTTATTATGGTTGTGTATTATTCGATAGTTAAACTAATTCCTCATTTTTCAGACAATGCATTCAAATAGTTGTGTACTTTGCCATTGATGATGGGCAAGATGCTCCTACAGTCATTACTGAGGGTGACAACTGCTGCTGGGTTTCGTCAGACCAGTTGGACGCCGGCAGCTTTAGTAACCACAACCAGTCACTACTCCACAATACCAAAAGGTGCAGGTCATGCGGATGTATGATCGGCAAAAAAAGTATTGGAACTTCCCTATGGATAGTTATAGTTAATTTTAATGTAATGGTGGTTTCAATACTTTTTTTGCCGACTGTACAATAGTGACTCCCTAAAAGCCAAGCTGTGACCAAATTGCAGTCTCTCTTGAACTCATCAAACATCTCACTACGTTGACTCCAAGTGAAATATACTTAAATTTGTCTGATAATAAAGTTAAGCCTTTATAAATATTTGCCCTTTGGCACTCTACTGCAGTGTAACATCTGCCCTGCATTGCTCTCTTAATAACGTAACCTAACCCTCTTAAGGGCTTAATTAAAGTTTGTTATATAAATGTTTTCATGGTAATTACTTAGTTAGAACTGTGAGTAGGACTATAACTAGTTCTTTCCAGATACCTACAAGGACAAATGGGAGAGTCTTTACCGACGAGAGGTGGCACGAACCATGGAGGAGCTGGGTAACTTGATGAGGAAAGAAGTAGACTCCCCACCAGATGCCAAGATACTCAAAGTAGCCATTGTGGGTGTTCCAAACTCGGGCAAGAGCACACTTATCAACAGCCTTCTTAGATGGAAAGTAAGTCATGATTTTATTTATGATAGTCTAAAATCATTACCCTCATCTGTCACAGGAGTTTTATGCCATACTTGTACAGTACTTTAAAAATTATGATTTAGGGGCATCCTCTTATAAAAGTTCACAATGCAGATGAGAATGGAATATTTCTTTCCCATGGATAAATGTGAAGTTTTTGTGTTACAGTATTCAGTTTGGGGCCACTGATTTCTATCGACTGAAAAAAACAGACAATCTAAGCTTGGGTAGTTTATGTTATGACACAGTTTTGAAGGTTCAGTAGAGGAACCAGTAGCCTACAATTCCACAGGCATCATACATGCCCACAATAAATATAAGCCATATGAATTTTTTGTGTGGTTGCAGGTGTTCAGTGTGTCTTCTAAAGTTCACACAACCCAGGTTAATGCTAGGGGAGTGATAAACGAAGGTGAAACACAGCTGGTCTTCCTCGATACACCTGGACTAGTCACACCTCTTGAAGTCTCCAGGTACAGTACTATACTATGTTCTACCCAACTTTGACCACCATTGTCCAAGTTGGTCAACCTTGAACTTGTATTCAATATAAAAATTAGTGTCAATCACTGGTTTCTTCTATTAAGATTGTGTTAATTGCTTACCAAATCATCTGCCCCTGGTGGTGTCCTTGTGGTATGTCATTTTGTATCACCAGTATGTTATCAGTACTGTCTTCCACTCCCAGACACAGACTAAACCGAACGTTACTGAGTGAAGCAGAGATGTCACTACTTGAGGTCGACTTGGTGGCTGTGGTCCACGATGTGTCAGACCACTTCACCCGGAACTTCCTTCACCCCAGAGTTCTACGCCTCCTGGCACTCCACCCCACCACACCTTCAGTTCTTTTGCTTAATAAGGTAGGCCCAGAAAAAGTTAAAATGATGTGAGTGTACAGCAGAGTGCTGCACAAACACAACTTTACATTTTTATAAAAAGCATTTTGCTCTCCACTTTCTTTGCTAATGTTTGCCACTACATCACTGGGTAGGTTCATGTGCTGGCTTTACAAGTACAACACATCAGTAATAGGTCTGTTTTCACACTGACTATGATTTTGCAGGTTGATAAAACAAAAAACAAGCAAACCCTACTGGATATGACTCGTAGCTTAACAGAAGGAATAGTGGGAGGACAAAAGGCATATGTTTACACTGAAAAAAAGAACCAATATTTAAATAAAGATTACTTAATTTCTAAAACAAATTTAAATGTAAAAAACATTGATGATGAACCACAATATTCAGCTCTTGACTCTGAGAACGAGAGGCTAGATAAATGTTCGAAAACTATTGACAAAGTGATGGATACGAATAGATTACTAAAGGGTTCAGACATTGACAGGATGAGCACAGAAGAGGGAGAAAGTTATAACACAAGCAACACCCAGACAAAGCGTCCTGAGGCAAGACAAGAATATATTGAGGGTGCTGAGGTGGAGGAACATGTGGTTGAACGTGAAATGAATATTGAGAGTGATTTGTCGGAAGGACAGGTGATAAGACTAGACAATATCAGTGAGAGTGATGTGTTGGAGGGGCGTGTGCGTCTGACGGAACACCAGGTACTGCAGTTTGTGGAGAGGCGCAAGTCATGGCCCAAGTTCCACGAGGTATTCATGATCTCAGCTTTGGATGGCACTGGGGTAGATGACTTCAGGGACTTCCTTGTAGCCTCGGCTCAACCCGGACCCTGGATCTTCAGCTCACAGGTTAGTACTGAGGACACACACTCAAGGAAATAGTACTGAATGCTGTCAAATGACTCATGGACCTGCCAGGATTCTTCTTCTCCCTGACATTACAGTCGATGCTGTAAAATTTCTCCCATTGCCTCACATTTGGGGTAGCAATCGGGGTATTACAATGTACTACTGTATAAAGAAATATTTATAGAATCTTCAATCTTGTAACCTTTCACATATGGTTTGTAATACAGCGTTCCCTCGTTGTCGACGGTTTCGATTATAATTATCGATGGATTTATTCTACCGTACTCTCTTATGACTAAAAATAATTCTAAACTTGAGTCAAAAGTATGGAAAATGTATGTTTTGAATGGTTGTTTATTCTAAAAGGGTAGGCCTAAAAGCGCGAGTGTAGTGAGTGAAAAGTGAGGGTGATGGTTGACAAGTTTAGTTATCACCAATAATACATGAGTTTCTACTCACACATATACATTTCCTTAGCTTATATTCATTATTCTTGATCACTTTCTCTTACAATCACTTGCACTTTTCACCATATCAAATGTACAGTCGTGGTCAATAATAATCATCCACATATGGGTAACTTTCACAATTTACTGTCTAATGTTTTCATGTTCACATATAATGTTATTATTTTAAGTACTGTAGTTTGTAGCTGCTTGTATTAAATTAAACGATGGTAGTTAACCTATTTATTGGAAAGTTTATCAGCTAAGGAACAGAGGGAAGCTGTCAAAATCTTACGTGAGTTACCCCTATATGGATGATTATTTTTGACCACGACTGTATGTTCCAGGATATGTGTTAAAAGTATGAAAAATGCCCGTTTTGAGAAGTTGTTCACTATAAAGGGGTTATGCTTATCACGAGTGTAACAAACGAGCGGGAAGGTAAAAGTTGTTCACACTAAAGGGGTTGGCTTATCGGGAGTGTAATGAGGGAGCGGGAGGGTGAAAGTTGTTCATTATAAAGGGGTTGGCTTATCACGAGTGTAACTAGGAATCGGGAGGGAGAACAGTTGTTCATTATAAAGGGGTTGGCTTATCACGAGTGTAACTAGGAATCGGGAGGGAGAACAGTTGTTCACTATAAAGAGGTTAGGTTTATCAAGAGTGTATCAACCCAGCTTGGGGTTGGTAGTGGGGTGGTAAGTTTACCAAAACTCATTGAATTTTTATTCGTGCACACACATTCCTTTGTATGTATGCATTAATTTTGGTAATTTTTAATCTGTTTGTTAAAACACATAAAGATGTATCTGGCATCCATCTTTCTGGAACAGATGGTTGTTTGTGATATATTTCCAGCTACCAATGTTATGCCTATTTCTTTTCCCTGTGCATTTGCCAGCATTGGTGGAAAAATAGGAATGTATTGATGGAGTGTTTTCAGGTGGTGACAGACCAGAACCCTCAGGAATTGGCATTAATGACAGTGAGGGAGAAGTTCCTTGATTATTTCCCTCAGGAGCTTCCCTATACAATGCACTTCTCCATTGATTACTGGGATATCACTGATTCCGGTAGGTATCATACTGCTCTTTGCAAACTGTGCCTGAGGGCTGTAGTTTCCGATCACCCCTTGTGTATCATTCTGATGTGTTCATGCCATATTGTCCATAGTTTGTCTATTCTCCTATTCTTGTAGGGTTTTGAGTTCTTTATGAACACATTTCCTAAGCCCATGACAGTATTACAGTGTGTTAGAGAGGTAAAGATAGGGCTTGTTCTTTACAGAATTGTTGAGCATCACCTTGCGTGTTGGGTGTCAGCGGCTGGGTTTGGTGAAGATGGTGGTAGGTGGTGGTGGTAGGAAAGTGGGTCGACTGGCCAGGGAGGCAGAACAGAGCCTTCGCAACACCTTCAGAAGTGAAGTCAAACTCCGCCTCAACATTGTCTATGATCCATCACTAAAAAAGAAGAAAGGGCTTAAATAATGTTTTATAAAAGAGTTTTTAATAATTTTTTATTATATTAATCATGAACACCTTATTCATGGGTGGGGGCGGTTCTATGGCCAAGGGATGGAAAATTGAATTCAGAAATAAGCAGAGCAGGATGGAATACCCAATGAAATGGGTCACACTCACTTTCACACTCTTTTCCAAACTCATTAAATTCTTGAATCCACAACAAAACCAAATCAAATAGGTACACTATCAAATCTCCCCCTCTCTGTGTTCTTTGTCCCTCATAATCCCCCTCAGACCATACACTTTTTTCACCATTAGTTTCATCCTTTTGTCAACATGCCTATACCAACATAGAGCACTTTACTCTCTGACAATGTGAATTATGATCATATCACATCTTTTACAGGCCAAAGTTTTGCAACCATAAGATAGTGTGAATATCATGCTTTTACAAAATCTAGGAATATATGATGTACATATGAACTGTAAGAACCCTAATTAGAATAAAAATGGATAATTCATTATCTTTATTGCTTCGCTCACCTTTTTCAAGGGGTGGAGGCTCTAGAACCATGAGTGGTAAACTTAAAGCAGAATACAGATAATAGAGACAAAATACCCAGTGAAATGTTCGTACACTCATTCACTCCCTCTTTGAGCATATTTAGGCTGATGAGTTAGCAAACACTTTCTGGGTGGCAAAGTCTTGTTTCTTCCCCTTATTGTATTGCTTCTCAATGGGCCACTTTCCAGTCAGTGGTGCAGCCCAGAACGACAATTATCAGAACATTGATTTCAGTTAATGTGGCTGCAATAATAATAATTTTAGTGATAGGAATGTGACAGTAGCTATCAATAATCTATAATAGCTGAGTAGAGTGGCAGTGTGCTTGTGCTCAGGACTCACGGCAATAGAGAGGGAACTATAGCCATTTTGTTCATAAGTAAACTCGAGAGCAAAAGTCCTGCCAGTGTATCAGATGTTTATACTGTATATTGAGATATTTGAATGAGCCTTACAACACCATAATAACAGCAATCAAGTGCTATAGTCCTGCATTATTAAATTTTTAATGTGAATTAGAGCAACGAGCGGCACTGAATGACTCAGTTTTTCGAGGAGCCATGTAATGACACACGCTACCTCACCAACATCCATGATAGAAATGCCTGTGGTTGCCAGGAAAAATTGGCCTGTGTGTAGGGTGTTTACAGTATCACACCACCAAACAGTGGCAGCCACCGTCCACTGAAACTAACCACTATCACGCACTGTTGATCATGTTGCTCATCATACTCATGCATCCTTTCGAGTTAGGCTAAATTTTGTATGAAATAATCAAGAGAGTTTTTTCTGTATCTGACGATTTATGTGAATTCCTGAGTACTGTATATGTTTACTTAAGATCTCTGAGGTTTTATTTGATGTATATGAGTTTGTTTGCTGTACGTGGCTTGAAATGTGAATCAAGGAAGATCTAAAAAAATAAGTTTTGTTGTGAACCTGACTGCTACTGTGAGTGTAAAGGACGTGCCAAGATGGTATACTTGTGGCTCATTTCTTCCCGCCTTCACCGTGCGTCATAATAGCTCTCACATAAGGTTGCGACTCACACTCTTTCATTTTTCCGTTTAGTCATCATCTTTTGTAATATAGATTCTCACTCGCTCAATTATCTTCAAACGGTTTCATGCAATACCATGATTATGCTAACTTGTTCTGTGCGATAGCACATCAATTCACAAATTGCATAATTTTATGAGTACCTTCTAATAAATATTAATAAGAATTCATGCTGAGGACTGTACATTATGTAAAGCAAATAAAGGTGAGATAAAACTACATCAGTAGTTAAGACTGACCGTAGCCTCATGACCGTTCTGAGAACGCGAATTTCCTCCAATGCCGATTAATAGTTTATTCCCCCAAATATTTTCAAAGTCTAAGGAGGAAACCACTAATGTTTCACCCTCATTCTTAACACTGCAAGGTAAAAAAAAATTGGATCCTGATCTCTACCAAAATATAATAACTTGGTAAAAATTTATTAAAAGTCGGCACGTAACTTTTTGCGTAATAATTCTGCTGACAAATACACAAACAGAAAAACCGAGCCAATCATATACCGTAACCTTGTTGGCTGAGGTAATGAGTGTTGTGCCAAGATGGATGGAGGAGGTCTGCCAGGGTGTACTGCTTAACTCTGAGACCAAAGTTAAAAGTTTGCATAGTTACACGCGGCCATGGCAATCTCTCTCTCTCTCTCTCTCTCTCTCTCTCTCTCTCTCTCTCTTAACGGTGATGTGGGCTGTACTACAGGGTCTTCCGGCCTATAGGGTGATCTTTCATCTTCAAATTAAATTCTCTCTCTCTCTCTCTCTCTCTCTCTCTCTCTCTCTCTCTCTCTCTCTCTCTAAAGAACCACCCCACTCATACCTCTATCATTTCCTAAGGTATGTGTTTATCTTTAACAAGTACAATTTTTGTATGAAAGCAGATGACAATATATTATTTTACTTAAGATATGTATCGAGAGCTGGCTCAAAGTGGTACAAAGAAATCTCATACTCGTTTATTTTGACATAGCCTGTATATTTGGAGAAATCCCAATGACTCCCATTTCTCGGATATCTATATTAAATAATAATAATGTTCATGTCTGCTCCCTCCCTCTCCCTTTCTTGTTCCCTTCTGTCCTGGTATTTCCACTCCACCCCCTCCCTGACCCTTACCCTTCCCTATTTTAGACCCACGTATATGTCACCTCTCAACGTGGCATACCTCTCCACCCGGCATGACCAGCACGTGGCCGCCGTGTGAACAGAGACAGACCGACAGGAAACGTTAGCAGGAGTTGTGCAACCCTCGTCTAGAGTTATGGTGAGCTTAATTCTCTTATTGATGAATTGGAATACTACTGCCTCCAAACAATGCCACAAAAGAGAGCCCATATTAATTACAATGAGGTTGTCTGTTTACTGACATAGTTTGGTAGAATTAGAAAACCTTCAATATAATAACGAGAGATCTGCACTTAAACACACTTCATACAGGGGTATTGCTTACAGAGATGTTGCCAGTGTTATAAGGGTTTTGTTTTGGCGCACCTTCGGACCGAGCCAATCCTTTTCCACTTTTATACCAGCAGTCCCTCCTTCCTATTTTCCTTCGTGCGTGGTGTCTCTTTTCTCTGTCTCCTTTTCCGTCTGAGACGGTACAAGGTCTTACTGGTCTAGCACAGTCGTTTCTTTCTCTCTCTCTCTCTGCAAAACTAGTTAAACCAGAAAACATCTCTCGCTGTCTCTGCAAAGCTAGTTAAACCAGCAAACATCTCTCTCTCTCTCTCTCTCTCTCTCTCTCTCTCTCTCTCTCTCTCTCTCTCTCTCTCTCTCTCTCTCTCTCTCTCTCTCTCTCTCTCTCTCTCTCTCTCTCTCTCTCTCTCTCTCTCTCTCTCTCTCTTCAAAACTAGTTAAACCGGCCAACATTACTGGGGAACCACGATAAAATTATACACTCCATTCCATATAACTCACCGACCGCCAAAACATTCTCCACCCTCGTGGAGGGTGTATACCTTCCCTCACACACATTATTATTATTTTTTAAAGCTTCAAGGTTGAGAGGGTTTGTGAGGAGAGGAGAGATGATGTGAAGTATGACGAATGTGACAGAATTAGCCAAGTGGTCTGTATGTATGTGTGTGTTCTTATGTATTTGTTCTTACCTATTTGTATCTTTACAGGAGTGAGTCAAGCTCGTAATGTCCGGTTTTTTTAAACCCAATTATCATATTTTTCTTTAAATTTGTGAATGTTTTTGGTACACACCACTTCTTGTGCGTGTGTGTGTGTGTAAAAATTAAGTCTCTGTAATATTTTATTCCTGTCATATACTGATGATGACTAACTTTGTCATTTATTGTACCGAAGGGTTAAGTAATATATACATTTTTAACATCATCTTGAAACCTCTCTCTATCTCTCTTAAGGACGGAGGAAAATAATTAACCATGTTTTCTTTGTCCACGGAGGCTTTCTGCGTCACTAAAATAATAACTCTCAAGGCGACTTTACGCGACGCATGGGAGATGGATGGGGCTTCAAGTGTGTGCAAGTGGCATGACATCAAACCAAATCAGTGATTTTCCTATACTTCGTGTGTACTCACCCCATAGGAACGAGGCCACCTATACGATCCTCTCACTATGTTCAGGTCTAATGTTGTGGATGGACGAATTAGGGGGATATCACTTCCTCCAAACTATATTACAATACAGACCCTGTCCCTGTTCGGATGATACATATAGACTGCACGTTTCTTTGACATCGTTTTGGAGGAATCAGCTATACAGTATTAGTCCTTCAATTTGGTCGTAACAGAGAACCCTTTAATGTATACAGAAGGACGAGATTGGCTGGCTTCCCTTTGGCACTCCCAGACGTGAAAAATTAAAGATCTATCATTAAATCTTGGGTTGATCGAGGACGGAGAAGTGGGAATATTCAGGTTTTAAAATGCGTCTGATTTGGGTCAGTCTGTCTCTGTACCAGTTCTCCCATATAGCAACTTGTATTAATTTCTCCCACGTAGAAACTCAATTGTATTAATTTCTCCCACGTAACACTTGTATCCACTTCTCCCACGTGGTCCCTTAATTCTTGTACCCACTTCATCCATTTATTAATTCAATTATTTATACATTAATTAATTTATTAGGACGAGATATAATAGTTTCTGCGACTTCAGCGTTGCCTCTGCTTGTCCCACTTTTAAAATATGGCCCGAATCATAAATCTTTCTGGCGGGAAATGTTCGCGCTTTTTATTGATGCTCATTTGGTTTGTTTACTGTTTGGTTCGTGTTGCCATTTGTGTTTTGGTTGGTTGATTGATTGGTTACTTGGTTGGAAAGCTGGTTAGTTGGTTTATTGGTTGGGTTTGTTGATTTATTATTGGTTGATTTGTTGGAAAGCTGGTGAAAGTGAGCCAATTGGTTGTATGCATATTATGGTTGGTTGGTTGGTTGCTGAGTCGCTTGATTGGTTTCTGTCATGACCTAGCATACTGTTCTTCCTTCC
Source organism: Petrolisthes cinctipes (assembly GCA_033782935.1). NCBI lineage: Eukaryota > Metazoa > Arthropoda > Malacostraca > Decapoda > Porcellanidae > Petrolisthes > Petrolisthes cinctipes. Next base: position 69,355 of record JAWQEG010000136.1, on the reverse strand, counting down.
CTATGATATAATTTTATAAATTATATATATATATATATATATATATATATATATATATATATATATATATATATATATATATATATATATATATATATATATATATATATATATATATATATATATATATATATATATGGCTTCCACGTGGATATCGACGAATGGCAGGGAGGCTACTGATTCCTCTAAAATATGCCTCGAAACAGCAACGCCTACAATGGGAGAATCTGTTTCTCGGAATGTGTGGACCTTGAATGAACCAGAAAACTCCTCCAATCAGTCTAAATGGCCGGCAACATCACAAAGATTCCTCAAAGTATGCCAGTTAGGTTTTTGAAGGATGTGTTGGGGCCTTTCGCTATTTATACTGCTACTGGGTGAGTGGGTTAGGTTTTTGAAGGATGTGTTGGGGCCTTTCTCTATTTATACTGCTACTGGGTGAGTGGGTTAGGTTTTTGAGAGATATTTGTTGTGTGTTCGCTATTTATCTACATTGCTACTGGATGAGTGGGTTAGGTTATTGAGAGATGTGTGGGGGCCTTTCGCTATTTATACTGCTACTGGGTGAGTGGGTGTGGGGGCCCGGCATATGGCTGGCTGTCCACTTTTGTCCCTGTTGGTCGTCATCACTTTCTGGGTCGCCTACCACAATACCATCAACGACAACCATCCTTCCTCCCTTCCTTGCCCTCCCACCCACAACACCATCACCGATACTTCTCCTCCTCTTCCCTTCCCCTCCCAGCCATCTAACTAATAGTAAAAATGTACAGAAAACTCATACGTAATCTTTACTGTTGACTGGCCATTGCAAAGTAACACAAAACACCACAAACAAACCCGACGTTTACCGCACTGGCTGTACCTACGATCGTGATATGGAGCTTAATTACAGACCCGATCGTGAAGGGACCAGGAATACGAACTAGTCATTAGAAATACCTCTAAATAGAAACAGACACAGTGAGAGTGTGAGAAGGGTCAGGGAACTGATACTGACGGAAGCTGCTCAGAAATGTGTTCCCGTGCGAACTGGCACACACACACACACACACAAACTCCCCAAGTATGTTAGGTTTGGGTTCTATAAGGTCTCTAGGTCTGGGTACATTATTCTCACTTAGGAATTCGTGCGTTAAAATGGTTGTTTGCCATGGTTACATTAGATTAACACGGTATATATTAGGTCAGGTTTGGTTCGGTTTGATAATGAGTTACCTCGCCTTAACACTGTAAATTATATATTGAACGCAAAATATTCTGGGAAAATATATCACTTAATTAAAGAACCAACAAGCCTCAAGCCGCACACTGTTGGGGGATACGAGACACTGAGAGATGTAACTCACCAAACGATAACCACCATAATGTCTTAATTAAATTCTCCACTATATTTAGGACTCCATTTAACAAGATACAGATAGATAAGGAGAGATGTATACCACCAGTAGAGTAACTATATAGGCAATGAAATGGGGATGTGTGATAAGCTAATAAACGATGTGGTCTACTCTAAATACACTGTACTGTACTTCCACTTATTTTGGTGCTTGGTTAGGTGTGTGTGACTGGGCGGTGGGTATGCGGTAGGTAGGTAGGGGATGGACGCCTCTAATTTTAAATTCGTCCTACTTGGTCCCACACACACCCACCTACAGTACACAGTTGCCGGCACAAATTTCCCACCACGCTTTGGTTATCATTCACACGTAATTATTATATTCATCGTGCATATACTTATAGGGCGAATACGTATTACTCACTACATTATTAAACCGTACAAAATATGCATTCCTACACGCCATAGTTGCGCAACCTCAATAATAATAATAATAATAATAATAACAACAACAATAAACACAACATTTTCTTACAGTTCATAGATAGACGTTTGTGTGAGATTGTAGTGCATTCAGCCAGACCACGCTCGCTTCACATGATTTATTATTTTCCTCCGTGCAGTATGTGTATCCGTGGGAAAGGATAATGAGTTGACGTGGCAAAGGGAATATTTCTGTTCAAGGTCGATGTCTGTCTGTTTGTTTGTACTATAAGCTCGTACTTGAAAGGAAAACTGGGTTGGTTGGATTGGCAGTGCAGGTGTGTGTGTGTGCCATGGAATGAGTAGTCGACTGTGTGTGTGTGTGTTGGAAATTCTGTATGTATGTGTGTTTGATGAAATGAGTTACTGTGTGTGTGTGTGTGAGGAAAAAAATCGAGCCACCAAATCCGTCTCACTTCCCAAACCCCCTCCACTGATAGGTCTTCTCTCTCTCTCTCTCTCTCTCTCTCTCTCTCTCTCTCTCTCTCAGCTATTACTACACAACGCTACCTACTTGGCAATGATGTGCTTATAATCCTGTGTACACCACATACAACACGAGCCCCTATGTGTGTGTGTGTGTGTGCTTATATGTGAATCTGTGTGTCAGTGTGTGTGTGTATGTGTTTGTTTGCGATTGTACTGTATGTGAATCTTGTGTGTGTGTGGGTGCTTATATATGAATCTGTGTGTGTGTTGTTGTTGTTGTTCTCCCTGGGCAGAATGGCCTCCTGCCCCACAGACCCCTGGTACACTCTGGTCGCAGTGAAAAAAACAAATTAAAATAAAGGAGGGGCTGTCCCTATATGCCTGGGTTACCGAAGCACATCCCAGAGAAATGGGACCAGAGCTTACTGGACCAGGAAGTCTGGGGGCCTCCGACCGCCAGGGAGATTGGAGAGGTCTTTGATCCCACAGCCAGTGCTGTGGGCCCAAGTCCACGTTACCACAAGAGCTACAAGTGGGGCCACACCTTCTATGAGACCAGCCTTGTAGGGACCATAAGGGGGAGGGAGTTTACACTGCTACATGCAAAGGGAAATGCACCCCTGTGTGCTGGCGGTCCACATAGCAGTGGGGAAAAAAAAGAGCCTCCGGGTGCAGTACACCTCACGGGGATTTTTAATCCATGTGGGCAGAGCTCGTCAAATCCACTATAGTCAAACTCGCCTAAATTTACGGCTGTGGTGTGGCTTTCACCTCATTACAGTGATGCCGCCAAATTTTCAGTACCGTTCTCTCTCTCTCTCTCTCTCTCTCTCTCTCTCTCTCTCTCTCTCTCTCTCTTCTTTTATTTATAACTGTGCTTTCATTTGTTAATTTGAAGACAATTTCTTTAGCCTGGCTGTGTAGATGTGAGGAATGAGTTGAACTTTTTGCCATGCTGTCTGTGCAAAGGGCATAAAGAAAGTGAAAATTGAAAAGAGGTCACCGCCAGGAAGCTATCCTGTGTCAAGGCCACCAACTGGGTGTGCAAGTGTTGCCGCTCTCGAGTGATTTTTTTTTCTTTTACTTTGGTATTGGCAAATGACTATTATTTTGTTCCACATAATAGCTTACAGATTATGAATGTGATTATTCCTCACCCTTGAAATTACGGTAAAAGCCAGTAAATGTGATCATTTTATTCTACAATTATAGCAACACCTGGGGGGTCTGGGTGTAGGTGTGGGTCTGGCTATGTCAGTATTGCCGACACTCAAAAAAATTATATTGATTATTTCTTTTACTTTGGATAATGGCATATTTCTTCTTTTTCAAGCTTATTATGTTATATCTATAACTGTGATATTATTACCCACCCGAAAACTATTCTAAATTCCATTAAAAGTTACTACAATTTCTTTTAGCAACACTGTACAATATTTATGCCATGTTTCTTTGTAACTGTATAAATGTTTTATGCATAATAAGATTACTGTTGATTAATCCATCTAAATACACAAATGGATGTTGTATATATCTGAATTTATTATATTTGTGATGCCTTGTACATAAATAGCTTCCGTTTCAATACGCAAGTTGGGGAAACGTGGCGCCGCTGTACAAAATAGCGGGACACACCACACCCGTAAATTTAAGCGAGCAAGACTATAGAAAGTGACCAGATCCTTGTATTCAGAGAAAATAAAGTCAGCCCCCCTGGGCAGGTACACTCGCTGTCAGAAATTGTGTCCTGATCCCTTGGGACGATGAATCGCAACTAGCCAAGCTTTGATGATTCGAACAAATGTGTGTTGTAGGGAGACGCACAGTTGTTCGAACCTTATAAAAAAACATAATATTTTTTTTTTATAACAAGAAAATTTTATAAAAAAAAAATTATAAAAAAAATTTAAAAAAAATTTTATAAAAAAAAAATTTATTAAAAAAAAATTATAAATTTTTTTTTTATAAAAAAAAAATTATAAAAAGAAATTTTTATAAAAAAACATTTATGAAAAAAAAATTATAATTTTTTTATAAAAAAAAATTATAAACAAAAATGATAATTTTTTTTTATAAAAAAAAAATTTTATAACAATTTTTTTTTTTATTTATAAAAAAAAATTATAAAAAAAATTATAAAAAAAATTATAAAAAAAAAAAAAAAATAAAAAAAAAAAAAAAATAAAAAAAAAAAAAAATATATAAAAAATAAATTTTTAAATAAAATTTATAAATTTTTTTAATAAAAAAAAATTATAAAAAAAATTATATAAAAAAAATAAAATTATAAAAAATAAATTATAAAAAAAAAAAAAAATTATAAACAAAAATTCTATAAAAAAAATTTATAAAAAAAATTATATAAATTTTTTTTGATAAAAAATAAAATTTATAAAACAACATTTTTATTAAAAAAAATTATTAAAATTTTTTTGTATAAAAAAAAAACATTTTTTTATAGAAAAAAATTATAAAAAAATTATAAAAAAAAATTATAAAAACAAATTTATAAAAAAAAATTATAAATTTTTTTTATAAAAAAAATTATAAAAAACATTTATAAAAAAAATTATAAAAAAAAATTATAATTTTTTTTTATATAAAATAATTTTTTATAAAAAAAATTTATACAAAATTTTTTTTATAAAAAAAATTATAAAAAAAAAATTATATATATATATTTTTTTCATAACACACTGTACACTCAAAAACCGACCAGGTCTTGGTCTCTCCTCGCATGTGCGTGTTGATGTAAATATGGCAAGGAATTCTCTCTCTCTCTCTCTCTTTCTCTCTCTCTCTCTCTCTCTCTCTCTCTGTGTACCCACCTATATATCACAGTTTACTTATATATCCATCAATCTGTCTATCTATTTATATATCTACCTATCTATTTAACTATATATTTTATTAATCATACTGTATAGAGGTTCTGCAAGCCTCTGGTGATGCGTGATACTCTTTTATATTATTATATTGTGCTCAGCGTTGTATCACCAGAGATGTAGCCTATTAATTTTACTGACGATATGGGAAAACATCTTATATACCCTTTTAGCTATACTATACAGGTTCTGCTTGGTGATGCCTATATATTATTACTATGTGCATTCTCAATGTTATCCCGTGTTAGGAGTAATGTATTGAGGAGGTTGATTATCTTACGACTCACCAAGATATAATTATTTACATCAGGTGTTTAATTCACTTTTCATGCGGCCAGGTATTCAAGTGTTGGGAGTGATAATAGCACACCTGCAGGGTGGACATAAGACTGTAATTATCAACCCTGATCACATTACTGTATATATAAGTCTTCTATACACACACACACACACACACACACACGGGGAGATAAGTGAAGTAATTACAGCAGATTTATTCTGGGCTTCTTTTTTCTCTCTGGGTGACCTGATTGTGTGGCTGTGTGTTTATTGTATGGGGAATATATTAAGGAAGGACCTATATACTCTCTTGCCACATCTGACTTCATTTAAAATAGCATAACCTAACGTGGTGGCGGTGGTGTGTGGTGAAGTGAACGCCACTAAGCAGGGAGTGTGAGGTGATTCAGGTAAAGCAACACACCTGCAGCAGGGAGCCACGTCATTGATACAGCTGTGTGTGTGTGACTCGCAGGACCTATGGAGAACTCTGGAGAAACTAGTTGGGAAGGAAGAAGTGGTATTTTTATGATGATGATGATGATAAAAATAGAAGTACTTCCATATTGCCAGAAAATATCACATACACAGCGATAACGATGATACACATTGATTTCGTGAATTATTCTTAGTGAGAAGGATGCACTCACATAATGTTTTGCAGTACCCATTTCACACAGCTGTGACGTGAGACTAGTGTTATGAAATGGCAGCCAAACATTATATTTCTGCCTGTGAGTGTGAAGGCAGGGAATTCGGGGAAGGAGAGCTAAGGGAGAGTTTGGTGACAAGTTGGGAATCACGTGTAATAAGCAAACAAGGCATGAATTGGACCGTCAGCTTTGAGTTAAATGATTTGATATGCATGGTTGGATGATAATATGACGTTAGTATGTAATGATCAATTACATCGACGTCTCAGTTGTGACTATACATTATCATTGACCCTTATAAGTGTTACTGTGAAGTACATGAGTAACTTCTCAGACACTCCCACCCAACCCCCTTCACCTATAACCCTCCCTCCCTCCCTCCCACTTACAGATATGGTTTGTGGATTTATGGTTATAGTACAGGCCTACTTCAGGATTGATTGATTGATTGATTGATAGTAGGCGTCGCAACAGCGAGGTCATATAGCGCCAGAGAAAGGTGATAGAGAGGTGTGACAGCAAGCAGGAAAGAAATAAAATGAAAAGAGGGGCAGTTGAAGAACTGAAAGGGAGTGGCTGTGGCCGAAGGGGTGCCAAAACTCTTGAAGTATTGCTCATATCACTACAAGGGACCTACTTCAGGATCATATATTAATTAACACCAATACATTATATAATAATATAGTTCGTGAGGTGGGTAATACTGAACATACAATGAATGTACAGTACAATTCATACACCCTGCATGTTACCTTCCTAAAGTTAATTGGCTCGGCTTGTATAATATATCCCTTAGTGGGGTTTCATCTGTTGCTCTACCTCCGGGGGGAGTGGGAGGGGGGGTGAGGCAAGGTCTTGGTCCCTGGTAAAAGATAATCAATAGACATCGTCGTTGGTGTCATCAAGAGAAGCTCCACACCTGCTGCCTCTTGCTGCTGCCTCTCTCCTCTGTGGATTGACGCTCTATCCCAAAAGAACATTTTCCTGAATCAAGGCAGACTTTCTCTTCTACAAAAAGCAAGATGGAAAACAGATGAATCCATAGTTTGGTCAGAGTACCTCCCACTCTGGATTATATTGAAATTTGGACTCGTTGTTGTACAGAAAGTAAAACTTCTTTATTGAAGACAAATTACCTAGAGTTAGTTGTGATAGAAGTGAAGAGACGGAACTGCTGAATAAGAGATCAGTCAAGATGCCTTCAGCTATTTCTGCCTAACATAATAAAATCATCGGGAGTTGGTCAGAAAAGTGCCATACTTTATACATCACACTGAACTAAAAGTGGATGCTGGCTGCTGACATGCATGCAGTCCCTTGAGAGACAACAAGGCTATTCTGCTTGCCGGTGTTATGGGGATAGCCTACTATTTAGATGGTAAACTAGAGAGCTATTGATTCCTCCCAAACAATACCACCAAACAAATCCCATCTTAGTAACACTGAATTCGTATGTTTCCTGAAATAGTTTGGAGGAATCGATCATCTTCTAATTTATTCACCAACAAGAGAATGATATCCACTAAGAGAAAAGAGCCCGGCGGGTTGGCAGACTGGCTGTGTGGGAGTGTGACTGACTATATGTGTAGCTACTAGAAACTGTGAGTCATCGTTTCATTTCCCTTCTGAGATGTCCTTGGTATAATGTATTGTACAGTACACGCCAGGGGAATCGAGTGCATGGGATGGTAATGGCGATTTAAAAATTACAGACACACAAATATAACACTGAGATGGCCTTTTTCCTGGTACGTTTATCTAGAGCAGTGGTTCTCAACCTTTTTCAGACCCTTCCCCCCTTCATGAATTCTCAACATTCATGTGGCTCCCCTGCATATTTTCCCAAATCCCACCCCGCCAAAAAAAAAAGGTTTAAATAAAGTAAAAACAAAATGTTGATAATGAGAACACTTGCTTAATTAAGTCTTCTGCCAGGACAGAGTGATGCAAGTTTTTTTTTTTTTTTTTTGTCCATGGCAAGAATTGTATAGTTTGTGACAGCCCGCCATTCCTCCCCTAAAGCACCCAGGTTGAGAACCACTGATCTAGAGGAATCGGGTAGCCTCTGAGTCGCCGGCAAATCACTCCCTCCTACGGTCTTACCCCATGCAAGACAGTATAGTGAGTGACCCTCCCTCCTACCCCAATCAACACAGTATACGGTAGTGAGTGACCCTCCCTCCTACCCCAAGCAACACAGTATACAGTAGTGAGTGACCCTCCCTCTTACCCCAAGCAACACAGTATACAGTAGTGAGTGACCCTCCCTCTTACCCCAAGCAACACAGTATACTGTAGTGAGTAACCCTCCCCCACGTAACACAGCACACGGTAGTGAGTGACCGTACAGACAGGGGCCCTCGTCATCACTCAGATAATTAATATTCATCTTTCGTGTACTGCGGTCCGTGCTATGATGTACAGGGACTCAATAAATTATAATGAAGAAGAGGTATACAGTATATACATGAAGCTGAACATCAATTCCCTTTTCTATGGTTGTTTGTCTTTCTATACACGATAAGAGAATGGATGACAGAAAAGTCTCTCGTCTATAAGCAGGGTTTGATATTTTTCATTATGTCCGCTACATAAAGCAAAAATGCACCATGTACCTTCATTTCGTCATGTTCAATTTACTTTCTCAAGGCAAGGTTTTGTTTCCAAGGTCCAAAAGAATAATGTGTGTAGATGTTTGCCAAGACCGAACCTGTCCTCACACTTAGGAGGGATAGAATTCGTCTAGACTAGAGGAAGCTTATGTAAGTGTATATAATTATTATCATGTGGACTGGTGGTTACAATTTTAGGATTTCCAAGGCTCTATCAGTTGCTAGCAAAGACTCTCTCTCTCTCTCTCTCTCTCTCTCTCTCTCTCTCTCTCTTGTGGCCGTGGTCAAGTGGTAGCACTCAGCAGGTTTTGTAATATGGGTACTTGCGTTAGATTCCTTATCTATGCACTGGCCTAAATGACGAGAATACAGAATAATCCAAACCAAAATCACTTCACTATACCTTTCCACTATACCTATACCACCCAACAACCTCTATTATTTCTCACCTCTCCTTCCTATAATGATTCCACCATTCCTCAACGATAATCTCGAAGTTGGTACACTCATGGGGTTCAATAATTCTGTCCTGAACAGAGACATGTACAACATAAATCTCTGTCAACTTCGCATCAGGACAAAATGACTGACCCCCAGAATACAGCGTTGGAAGAATGAAGCAGCTATATAAGAAAAAAGGAGCTGAGTCTGTGATTGGAAATGTCTTTGCCCCCAACAGCCCCAACTTGTGTCACTCCCAGCAGAGACCTCTTCCGTGTTACGTGGAGCCAGGCCGGGCAAAGCTCTTCAGGAATGTGTGTGATGGAACGCTCTCTCTCTCTCTCTCTCTCTCTCTCTCTCTTGTAAGTTGTTCCTCCCCAGCAGCCACATACTTATATCAGTCTCCAGCAGCACCACATAAACAACACTATCCCCACTACATCCATCAAACATGTATACACTTTATAATAAAGATGGAGGCATTATATTACGTAGTCCGACTATGGACATAAATCAATACAAATTTCAGCTATAAATCACTACTGCAGTCACTTTTATTTAAACTGAGTGGCTACAAATTATTCAGCCATGGACCACTATATGTGTGTAATGGAGCTAAAATCCCAAGTCATCTGCTGATCCCGACCGTGTGGGACCGACATGCTGTTGGTATCCTGAATGTGAGCCTGAGAGAGAGAGAGAGAGAGAGAGTTATAATTGAGAGAAGCATCGATCTCTTCTTTGATCCATATTGGTTGTCTCTATCCTATAATAATATACAGTCCTATTCAGTAGTTCTCCTCACAACCAACAGTAGCCTACAGCAATTCTAACGTCACATATATATTTTGCCATAGTGATTTTTTCAAGACTTTATTAATATTATCCTATCTGCCCACTAAAAGGTCCAAAAGGGATTGTGGGGAAGTTATGGGATAATATAACAACTGGAGACGTGACAGGGCAGGGCAGAGTGAGGCGAGGCAAAGTGAGACAGACCATAAATAATGTGTGGCTGATCTAAATCCGAATCTCTCTTAAAATTGAATAACTTGTTGCCAGTCATGGGGTTCACTTTTGGCTAAAAAAATATTGTAGTAATACACACATATCCTTTTGCTTAACCCCGCTGACAAACAGACACGCAAGGAAAAGAACCCAAACCATAATCTCCTGGCGAAAATTATAAAAGAATACACCGCCCCCCATGGGACTGAGCACTTTCAGTCATTTTAGTTTTAATTTGATTTCGACTACGAATTATACCCTGCATTATACCCTGCAGCAATTAAAGCATCAGACAGTCATGGTTTGATATCGACTGTGAATTTCTATCATCAGCAAACGGCAAGTATATTAAATTTATACACTACCGGCAATAGAGTATGTAGGGTACGATAAAAGTAAAGGGAAGTAAATAGGCCACTGTCATAGCACTTCGGCTCTTGGGCAGCCACAAGGTCGCCATCTCCTGTCTCCACCTGGCAGAGTTAAAGGTGGGTACAACGTGCTTCAACACCCCAGGCCAGGGAGGACATACCCGGGCCCTTGATGGGACCAAGTTGGGGACTGGGGGTTTATCTCTCCTGCCACGCACCTCATCATGTTGGCTCTGCTTTGTTTTAAAGAAATCACACACAAGCACATACAGACTATATTTTATTTTCATATGATAGAATTATCGAGTGTGTCCTTCATACGTATAATCTGTATTTGGAGTCTTATCAGGCGCATTTCCATGTAGTGTATTAATTTTGTATAAGAAGTAGCCTATAATATTACCCTCGACCAAGCTGCAATGTGTTGGACAACGTGTTTCATTGTTGACACTTTGTTCCGAGGATTTTATGACATATGCAATGGGTATCTTAGCCAAAATTCTTTGGCAAGTAGAACCTGTCTACTCCCTTTACTATTTTTAGCAAATAGTGCGCCTTCTAGTTTTCTTTAAACTTCCCGCTTCCCGCGTTGCTTGGCAACAGGTGTATGCTAAAAGAAAGCTATGTTTGTTAGCTCTATCTTTTTTTCAATTTAATTAATTACTTTCCTTATTTCATAAACATTAATCATAGAAACATATAAAGAATACGATTATATTACATGATAATCCAAACATATTATTATGTAATAAATGGTTGTGGAACAAGTATAGATCTTTTGTTGGTAAATTATTGTGGCAGCTCAGTTTAGAGTGAGGGAGGCAACGCTACGCCGCTACGAACGTACAGACCCTGCCAAGGCAGATGAGCTCAGTGTGGTCCACGCTGCTAGTCTGAGTGGGTCACAGAGCCAGATAGAGGGCTGTACACTTTTGTTCCAAGTGCCTGTGAAGACTTGCATTAGTATAATTATATCTGTGGTATCCTGGTGTAGTGGTATATCAATATGGCTGATTATTTAATTTGTGGAGGGACGAGTTATGTACCCGAGGATGGCAACACGGGGGCTCAGATGTTTGCCTCTGGGGAAGGTCTTACATACCAGTAAGTATTGTTAACACATACGTAGCACTTTGTTAGCTTCACCTCACTCAATATATTAATGTATAAATATACTTACACTCATTATAGCTTTATTACAATCATGGATAGCAGTAGGGAGAATAATTTGGTAATGGAGATGAGAGAGATTGAGATAGTGGAGACATTCCTCTCAGCCTCCCATCACACACCAGTAAATACTATAATGTTATAATGGTAAATATACAGGTTATGTCACTACATTGATCACAGTCATATTAACCTTCATTTTACTCTGAAATACAATGTTTTGTCAACATACCATATTAATTATGAGTTGTGTTTATCCCTGATTTGTTGATGCACAGAATACAGATGCACCTGCTGACAGCCTAAGATAGATGTTCTCATTATGAGTATTGTACTGTACATATAGGATAATTCAGTGAGCCACAATCAGTGATGTGTGGAAAGGACAACTGCTACTAAATATTGGTTGTGTAGGACAGCAAGTATTTAAAGTGTAAGAACATTAAGTGATGCTCTCTGGTGTTGTGGACAAGTATATTGAAACATTTGTATGTGTTGTCTGGTGTTTAAGGGTTAAACGATATAACTATGAATGTACAGTATCAGTTTATAAGTAATAAGTACAAATAGGTAGTACTGTAAATCTCTTGGATAAATAAATATCTACTTTTGTTTTGTATGGAATCATAGCTACATTTGTTACTATAAATGCCAAAAAGAATTAATTATATGGTTCCAGTTGTAATAACAGTATTCTCTGGCCTCTCAGATTTACTTTAGCTAGTCCTGGGGATAAACCTGAGAAGCAAAGTATCACAGTTATATATGATATGCTGATTGTATTGCTTGATAGTAAAACTGTATTAATAATCACACCATTGTAAATATATGTTGCATAAATTTGCAAAAGGGTGGCATGTTTGATTAACGAGTGAGATACAGGACCATACTTTATTATAGTACAACTACGTCATGGGTATGAATTGTTTTAATAAAGCATCATTTCATCAACAATGGTGAATTTTTCAGTCATTGTGACAGTATAATGATAGTTTATTATATAGATCCTTTATTGTTTGGCAATGGTTTCTTGACTGGAGTTCCCAGCTTTAAAGCCTCTATGGTAGACTAAATAATTTGGTATTTGCACCAAAGTAACCCACTTGTTAAATAGCTTGGAAACTAGTTTTATTTTTATTTGATAGCATTATCAGCTAAATTCTTGGCCATTCTAGTGTTATACAGTAGATTTAATGTCTTCTGGCAAATCTTGATATCATGAATTAAGTATATAGTATCTGAAAACTTACTGATTATTGTCTTAATCTCCAGTGACTTCATCATTCTTCCTGGATTCATCGACTTTACTGCAGAAGAAGTGGTGAGTGAAGCATAATTATTTTGTTATGTATTGCTTTCTGAAACCTACCGGACAAAGTAGTGTACCGTAACTGTATCATCAAAATGACATTGTATTTTGGACATTAATATACTAGTATAAGAGCTATAGTGATAGGGACAGCTAAACTTCTTCAGAAGTAACTGTCACAATGACTTGTGAACAGACTGAATTTGGCAAATCATGAATTTTGATTGCCATTGAAAGAGTGTTTATCATTATGTTAATCAGGAATGTGATGGTAGACCAAAATTTGTCATGATGATGGTTTGTAGTCCCCAGTTATAGTATGAAAGACTGTAGTGCACATTTTCTCACATTCTGATTTTGTTTCAGGATCTGACCTCAGCTCTGACAAAGAAGATCAGTCTAAAAGCTCCCTTAGTATCTTCTCCTATGGACACTGTCACAGAATCTGAAATGGCTATTGCAATGGCGGTAAGTCTATATAGTACACTTAGTTTTGACCACCTGACAGTTTTCCAAGTCTAAATTATGCAAGAGTATCTGTTATTTATTGGTCATTATAGTATGTGCAGTATGGTATCTTGCAACATTAAGACCATTATCTATTAATGAGAGTAGTTGTCTGGTGTCCATAAGGTTTTATTGTTTAAATGTTAATGGTATTAATAACAATGTCTACTTGGCAGCTGTGTGGTGGCATTGGGTTCATCCATCACAACTGCACACCTGAGATCCAGGCTCAAGAGGTGATGAAAGTCAAGAAGTATAAACACGGGTTTATCCGTGATCCAGTCTGTCTCACACCTTCCCATAGGGTAAGTTGTGAGTATTATGGTTTGATTTTACTAATGACATCATCTCATGTAGGTTGATCATGCATGTCAAGCAGCTTCTTATTTGCTTGATTACTTCTTTTGGCTGCATTTCTTTGATTTTTCATACTCTTTCAGGGCATCAGTGCATACCACTTGCATACTTGTGTTTTTCATTTCTTGCTGAATATTAATCTTTACCTTTTAATACAGAAGAAATGTTGAACTGATGTAAGTGAACATTTTGTTTTATTATTTTTGGTCTGTGATATTTATGGGCATGAATATTTATGAATTTACTTACAGGTATGTGATGTATTTGATGTTAAAAAGACGCATGGATTTGGAGGCATTCCCATCACAGAGGACGGCAAGATGGGCAGCCGGTTATTGGGTATTGTCACATCAAGGGATATCGACTTTCTTGAGCCAAACTCGGACAAGCTGCTCTCAGAGATCATGACACCCTTTGATGACCTTGTCACAGCCCCAGCAGGAGTCAGTCTGGACAAGGCCAATGAGATTCTACAGCGTTCTAAAAAAGGTAGTTATAATTGCCCTTATTCATTCTTAAATTTTTTTTATTTTCATTTGGTTTTGGCTTTTAATCAGTAACCTATTTCCCTTCTTTCAAGGGGTGGGGATAGCTTATAAAATACCTTGGTGTAACTAGAAAAATATGAATTTACTTGGGAACGCATGGCAGCCACAAGGAATTGCAGTCTGGAAGTGATAAATTTCATCTCCTTAATCTTCATTCCTTACTGAATGAACATGTACACAGTTAAGATACTTTGACAAATTCATCCATACATTCCTTGCTTACTGTGAGCATTTTTTTGCAGGTAAATTACCAATTACAAATGAACATGGGGAATTGGTGGCACTGATAGCTCGAACAGATCTTAAGAAGTCAAGAAACTTCCCTAATGCCTCATATGATGCTAACAACCAGCTGCTTGTCGGGGCAGCCATAGGCACCCGGGACTCGGATAAAGCTCGGCTTCAAATGTTGGTTCATGCTGGGGTGGATGTCGTTGTCCTGGTAAGCAAGCGTCAATGACTATTTTCTTATGGCTTGTTGCTATAAGACTAGATTGTGTAATGCCCTGAAGAACTTGTTTTATTTGTCTTATGCATACTGCAGACACTGTATAATAAGGAGGTTGATATATGGTATGTGACTGGTACTTATAACTTCACATGAACCTCAGTAGCAATCTGCATTAGGACAGTCAATGTAAAGCAGTGTTTCTTTAAAGAAAAGAACCAGTTTACTGAATAGGGCTGCTGTTTGATTTATTATATTTTATCATATTTTGTTTGGCTTTTGCTGATTAAGTGCTGGCATTATATATATATATATATATTATCAGTAATGGATTCTCATGGCTTACAGGATTCGTCACAAGGAAACTCAATCTACCAAATAAATCTCATCAGATATATAAAAAGTACCTTCCCAGAGCTCCAGATTATTGGTGGAAATGGTAAGAGATTAGTTTAATTGCATTAATGGTTAAATTATAGGTAAAGGTATAAGTTGCATTATTTTGTTTTTCTGCATTTTTATAAATGAAATTGTGTGCTCCTATATGTAAGCAAAAATACTGAGGATCACTTGTATGTGTAGTGGTGACGGCAGCACAAGCCAAGAATTTGATAGACGCGGGTGTGGATGGACTGCGGGTGGGGATGGGGTCAGGCTCCATTTGCATCACACAGGAAGTCATGGCAGTTGGCCGGCCTCAGGCTACTGCAGTCTACAAAGTAAGACACTTTTTTCAACTGCATGTACTGGCTTAGAATTCTTTATTAATGAAGAAATGTGAATGCTGGTGAATCCACTTGAAGAATTAGTGCTCATGGCAGATACTCCCCCTGTGTTGTTATTATTAAATACAGCTTTCTGTAAATGTAGTGGAGTAACACCCCTAGTGTTATTTCTCCTTTAAGTGATGGTGTACCAGACTGAAAATATTGTTTCAGGTTGCAGAGTATGCACGAAGATTTGGTGTACCAGTTATGGCAGATGGTGGAATCAGTTCTGTTGGGCATATCATCAAAGCACTTTCCCTTGGTGCGTCAACAGGTAAGACTTATTATACTGTATTTTATTATTGAGGTACAGTACCCTGTGATATGATCAAAGCTGAAGATTTTGATAAAATTAAAGATAGTGGTAGTAAAGAGATTCTATGAGGGAGTGTAAATGCCCACTTGTTTGTGCCCATCAGTAATAATTAAGATAAGGCAATGATACACTTGAAATATTACGACTACAGAA
Organism: Petrolisthes cinctipes; assembly: GCA_033782935.1. NCBI lineage: Eukaryota > Metazoa > Arthropoda > Malacostraca > Decapoda > Porcellanidae > Petrolisthes > Petrolisthes cinctipes. The sequence continues at coordinate 53,280 of JAWQEG010000136.1, read as the reverse complement.
TAGCCCAATTTTTTTTATGTCCCAGTCCTTAGTTGCTTAGACATTGAAATACTCACCTGTATCTCAAGTCAGAAGTAGGTGTTATCACATTTCACAAGGTTTCATTAGATTTCCCTCTGACATCTATGTACATTGTCTCCACCATTTTGTGCAAGGAAGAGTATAGCCTCTTTGCAATGAGAGAGTAACATATTGCTAAAACATGATAGGAGATTTGGGAGTGAGTATATATTATATACAGTACTTCTTTATCAAGACTTTTACCTTTTTGTGGGGAGAGAAATAATATTAGAATTAAATTCCTTTCTTAACAGTGATGATGGGTTCAATGCTGGCGGGGACATCGGAAGCACCGGGGGAATACTTTTTCAGCAACGGTGTTCGGTTGAAAAAGTACCGTGGCATGGGGTCACTGGAGGCCATGGAACGCAAGAACACTCAGGGGGCAGCGGCAGACAGATACTTCCATGGGTAAGTCCGTCATCACACATTATTTTTTGCTAAAATTTTTGCACCAGAATATAGAACTCATTTTGATGGGAGATTATTTATTGACTAAGTTTTTTGCTGCTTTTTGTGGTCAGAAGCAGAAGTGATACTTTGTCAGTAAACATTCTTTCTCCGGAAGTGTTTTCCTATTCTGTCTAGTTATCTTTCAGTTCAATATTCCAGTACTGTGTGTAAAAAATCAATTTAAGAGGGTAAGATGCTTTAAATGCATTGAAGACAACTTATTTCTCCAAACTGTGCCAGGAAATAAACTTTGAAACAATTTAAAGGATCTATTTTGTGACATGGTTTTGAGGGATGAGAGGGCTGGCATCCCCCCCATTATAACAGTCATAAGAAATAGATATGATTTTTTTTTTTTTTTTTCCTGTAATGTCAGTGGGTTACTTGATGTACTGTATGTGGCATAGCTGGCAGAATGTGTTTTTATCAGTTCTTCTGTGGTTAAGATGAGAGTTTTAGAAGCATTATTAACATTGACTTTATAAACATTTGAGTGTGGCTGTATTTTGTCTGCAATTGCACTTGTGTGATGGCTGAACTGTTGTTGATTGTGTTGAAGTGGTGGTGGTATCATTAGATGCTGGTTGCATTCAATATACAGTAATAGATGTTTGGGCACCACACCAACCTTAACATGCTTTGAAGCTTCTAGTACAGTAATCCTGTGTTTTAGGATCAGTTTCTCAGTAGCTCCTCCACAACCATGCCATTCTGTCTTCACTAATACCATGTACTTCACTATACAAATTACCCATACTCATCACATAGCCCTGTTGCCACAATCAGTGCACTTTACTTTCATCCAAATCATTATAGGTTAATCACAAATTAAGATACAGTACTGACAAAAGTTAGCCTACACACTACTGGCCTTATGGTCATATTCTTAAGCAAGTAGTGTTGATGTTCACAGTTGTAAAATCTATCATACCGGTATGTCTTAGATGCTAGTGTTGCACAGAAGGATACAAGTTGCAATGAGAAGCTCTGATGTGCTACATATGAGGATTAACTATAATTATATAGTTGAAGCCCATATTTCAAATAAACTCTATCTGTTCATAATTGTTGGTAGATATACTGTATACAGTAATTGTAATGCTTGCAAATTATCTCATGTTAAAACCTCCACTAGGCATATAGACCAAGGCTGGACAAAGACATTATGGTAACATAACATCATTGGCTCTGTGTGCTTCATCACACAGAGATCGGCTAAGTCCAGATTATTCACCATATCTTTGTACCGGGTAGGTTGTTTGTCACTCATCATCTTTTTAATTTGTCAACTTTTACTTTTACTGTAAAGTTATTGCAGTTCAGATTAGCTGATTGAGGAGCTATGATTAGCTGTTGTAAGCACAAATTTTTATTTTTGTTTTTAACTTTCCAAGGATAAATTACCTGGACTTAGGTTCTCTGTTTCTTGTCACCAGTAGCTACCAATTCCCAACAAATTCTAGACCCCTTAATCAATTTAATATGAAAATGCCAATTTAAATTAAACCTTTGCTATTGCTATAAGCTAAACTGTACAGTGAATAGAGTCCAGCTGGTATACAGTAGCATTTTCTTAAAGAATTTCTTATTCTAATCATAGTGTACCTCAAGGTTATGACTCATTTTAAGCCTCATAGGCATTCATTTTCATGGAAATTGATGCCGTGTTCACTTGCAGAAACTCCCCTTTTTGGGGCTGACAGAGGCATAACTATATATTTTCTCCTACTACCTCATTTAGCAAGGCTTTACTGTGGGCCTGTCTATTCATTTCTGAATGCCATTAACACCTTGCCCCCAGAGGGGATCTGTATAGCAGTAAAATGTGTTAAGAATATGGTCTTAATTGGTGTATATATTGGTAGCTGGTAACCGGATAGACTTGGTAGACAGATGATCATCCTGAAATCCTACACCATATCAACCCATCCAACCTTAGTTAGCTCTGTAGGAATACTATAATTATGACTAACAATGCATTCTGTATAATTATGTCCACAGCTTGTATCATAAAGGCTAGCTGTGAGTAGCTCAGATTCACTACATACTGTTTAATAGACATACATCATCCAATCAGGTGCAAATTAAAAACTTTCTGATCTAGGCTGTGGCCATTTATAGTAATATAAATGTAATTTACCTCAGCTGCCTGAAGTGAATGAGTGAGGATACTTTTATGTCACTTGCTTTAAAAGTCCTGAAAGTGTACCGGAAAGTAATCTTTTTAGTAGTGGATAATCTTGTATACTTAGCTTAAGTACTAAACAAGACTTTAATTTCATATAATGTACTATGCAGTACTGTATACCTTACACAGAATTTTACTTTCCTACTGTTAACTAAGAAAGTTAATTTTTCTTACCTTCTGTATGCTAGTGATGACTTACAGATGCAGAATTATTTTTATAGAGAAGTTAGTTATTAAGATGGTTTGAAGATGTTAGTATTTGAGTCCATTTTTCTATTACTGATTGTAAATGTCCATAGGCAGTATTGTAAAAGACTAACCATGATTGGTTGAAGCCTGCCACCTAAAATTTAAAGTTACATAATCACCCAGTCACAGATAGTGTATTTGATACTGACTGTGACCACTTATAGTTAACTGGAAACAATGAGCTCTAATTACATCAGGTTTTATGAGGAAATATTGAGCTTAACATGACAAGCAGTGTGTTGGGAGAACTAACTGGTGTCGTTGTAACCAGGGGCCCACCTAACCCGGTGAGCTGTGCATGCAATAAGTCATCATCAGGGCCAACTGACCCGGCATCAGTGGCCCACAGCCCAAACTGTGTCATGTATTTGGGGGGGTAAGACTAACCCTTAGAGCACCTCACCACGTAGGTAGAATGTGAGTGTTTCGCCACCTGTTGCTGCAGACCTATTGTACCTGTCTCTGTGGTGTAGTGTTGGAAGTATACAGTGTATCGTGTTATGTCGTATCCACTGAAGCTTCCTCTATCATTGCTGCATACTCATACAGTCACAGTCCAAAGTTTCAGTACCTTCATGTATGAAGGAGCACATAGAATACTGTATTGTAGTTGAATTATGACTGGGTACTGGTCATACATTATAGTCTGATCGCTCCACAAAGTCCGTTTAGAGTGGGACAGGGATGTCATTTACCACTACCCACACTGCCAATTTTGCCTCAGTACATGTCTCTCTCTTATTTGCTAGCTATGTGCTATTTGAAATAATGTTTCATATATTCTATATATATTAAAGGAAACTGTATAGTGCTATGGGTGTGTCACTTTTTAGGATTAAAAATGATTTGTATAAATTCTACAACACGTGGCAGAGCTATTTTCCAGCATTGCCTATACTGTAGGTCAGGTCACTTGCTCGTTGGTCACCACCCATGATGGCAGGTACTACTCCAACTCGCTCTCGCTCCCATGTACTGAATAGTCGGGAAAAGGAAGTGATTTCCAACGTGAACAAGTATTTTTCTGAAGAAAAGGCTTGTAATGGATTTGTAATTCTACCATCAAGGCCTCCAGAGGAAAAGCTCTTTAAAAAAACATGCCGAGACTTTTACCTCCAGGGTGGTATGGAAAAAAGTCGAAAATTAATAAATAAATGCATAAATAAATATAAATTATATAATATGCAGATATATAAAGATATATAAACAAAGAGAAAGAGAGAGAGAGGTGGCATGTAGGGAAACAGGTGATAATCCAATAATTGGTGGTCAGTTTGGCAGTGTCTCAGTCAGGGGAAGGGACAACTTTGCCCCACCTTGAACGGACTTCGTGGAGCAATCAGACTATGGTTTAGATCTTTTGTATTGGGACAATAAGAGGTGGGATTCATTTTTATTGTTAGTACTGTACCAGAGTGTAGAATTATTTATAGTATTATTTTTATAGTAGCCAATATGATACTGAATCTTTGAATGATTATTTTACCTTACAGTATGAGCACTATAGACTAAACCTTTAGCAGGACTAAAGAAGTACATCAAAACAGTAATGGTAGAGTTCACAAGGAAATTCAGTAACAACACAAAACATCTGTTTGAACCACCCCCTTGTAGTTATTGGAGTAGTACAGTACTTGAATTTTATTAACTAGCACCTCTTCAAGCCAATTTATCACCCACTGTTAATGGTACCAAGTGTTACTCTTCCTTATTGCTGCATTACTGGAGCAGAAAACTAAAAGAAACTGCCGTGAGTCATAATTTTGAGCTCATCAGAGGTGAATAAAATAGATGTGAGAGATGCATGTTGTCTATTTTTGCTATATGTTAAGAAGCTCATGATAATCTTTATTGGTTTGTTTAGTGAGTAGTCAACAAAGAGGACATCATGCATTAACTTCCTTACATCCTGACCTTAGTGAGCTTGAAGTTATGACTCCCTTAGTATGGACAACTATTATCAACATTGTTTATTGTAGTGGGTGGATGGTTGGAGGGAATTACTTCTATATTGCACAGTAGTATTTGATTTAGTGTAAGCTTTAATTACAGTACATGTATATGCACATTGACCACAAGTCAGAGGCTTTATTAAGATAGTTTGTGTAAATATTATTCATAAAATATTTTCTTAGTACTGTAATTATATTGTGTATATTCAGAAATGTTATGAATGCAATAGTAGAATTCTATCACATTCGATGCTATGGCCTTGTTAAAACAGATGGCTTTAGAGGAGAATTCCCATGCAGCTCCAATACTGTACTACATTACTTGGTCTTGTAGGAAGTGGATTTCAATATATTGTCAGTGTTGTGAGGTGTTAATTCCAAATGTATCTATTACAGTACATACTACTCTGCATCAGTTACAAAAGGTTCAATATTAAGAGCATTCATAAGTTTTCTAATTTGAGTTTAGTTGTATTGATAATATAATAATCTTTGAAGCTACAATGATTGTGTTAAATAATATTTTTGACTGACCTCATTTCATCACATAGTTTTCTTAAAATTAGTTTTACAGCATTTTTATTTACTGATACAGGGGGTGACATTGAAAGTTTAATTGACATAAATGGAATGGTACCACAAATCATACTTCTGAATTATTATTATTTTATGATTCAGTGAAATTAAAGTTTAAACCTACTGTTATTACCTATTTGTGCACCTTGAAGCAGGTACACATTACCTATGTACAGTTACCTCAAAGTATTTGTTAACCCCCTGCGGTGGGTGTGGAGTGCATGTGGCATCGCTGGACATGTTCGGATCACATTTGATATACTGTAGTATAATATCACATCTTTACAGTATATACGTAATTATAAAGACTTGCACACTTGTAAATGATGACACACATGGTTCTGTACTCCTACAATACAATTCCTTAAAGTGGTGCATATATCTCATTACGAATGATGCATGGTGGAAAATTCATACATTATTAACATTGAAGATTCCGATATCCGTAAATATGATTCAACAGGGAGATTGGTCTCATTCATAAATGTGACTCTTGTATTGCTACACTGCCACATCTACTCCAGACACAAAAGATGGGGTAACAGAATACCTTGAGGCAACTCTACATTCATAACCTATATAACAATTATAGAGTGAGCAGTGGCTGGCCTGTATTTTAATATCTGTGTGATCAGTGGAAATCGTTTGAAAATTAGGTCATAGTGTAATCTCTAAGAGAAATGTCAAATAGAATGTAATGTTCAAAACTAGAATTTTATGTGGTATGTGTTGAGTTTAAACAGGCATGTGTTGGAGAGAGGGAATGTAGCTTTTAGGTTATTGTGAGTTTTGAAATATTAGATGTCTTGAGGTGGGTCTAACCCTGTCATTGTTAAGGAAAAAAGAGAGTGAGTGATACAAAATCATAATAAGTTGTGCCTGTTTGCTGGGAGAGGAGTACAATTGAGATGTAGAATATGATCTGTTGCCTAGTAAAAAGTGCAGATTATAGATACAATATTACACTTGTACTGATATAGAATAGTGCACATTGTAAGATGAAGGAAATGTAGATGCCAATGGTGTGTGTGTGTTGTTGCAGGGAAGGTGACAGCATCAAGGTGGCACAGGGGGTGAGTGGTTCCATCGTGGATAAGGGTTCCATCCTCCGCTTTCTCCCCTACCTGGTTTGTGGCATCCAACATGGCTGTCAGGATATTGGATCAAAGTCCTGCTCCATGCTGAGGTTAGTATGTTTTCCAAAGTACAATATACAAATGGTTCATGAACCATCCTGGTGCATTACCGATTACTGATTATAAATATTGATACCAGAACAATTTATATTACATTGGAGGGCCACATTTATTTACCCATCATACCAAAAGTTACGAAATGCATCAAATTGAGACCAGGAGTGTGGTAAGTAACCAATTGTATAATATATATTTATATATTGTTATTATTATAATAAGCAATGCGTGAATACTCAAGAGCTTGTCACTCAGCTGTTGGGTATCATGCATACCTATCAGATGTAGGGTGAAATATTTAATGATATTTGTTGTCAACTAGGAGAAAGCAAGCTACAGTTAAGATACCAAAGGTTTGTGTGTGGCTGTAATGATGGATGTGTCAAGTTCAATAACAGCTTCATATAGAACATATATCAATACTCCATAAAGCATGTGCTTGGAAAGTATCAAATTTAAGGTATGTGGCAAGGGAAGCTCTAGTGTACAATGGAAATGTATTTTTGCAATATATTTTAATTGTAAGTGTTGTGATAATTGTTCTGGCAAAACACTGGGGAAGTGGTTGCACAAGTTGCTTTTTCTTTCTTTTTTTCCTTAATGTTTTCTGGTATGTGGCATGTTATTTATATTTTGTTTTTGTATTGTAATGTTGTCATCAGATGTCGAATTTATAGTACAGTACTGTACTGTCTTTTATTTGATATTTATGGCTAAGACAAGTGATCAATGTACAGTTGCCAAAATATGAATTGCAACACCTTTTGATGGAATGGTAAGTAGTATATTAATGTCCAAAGTTATTTATAGGGATCATATGTATATAATAGTGCATTTGTCGCGGCTTCCAGCCGCTTAAATTGTATTTATTGGTTTGTGGAACCAGCACAGCTGGATTGCTATAGAATCCTCAATCTACCCTTTGTATGGGTTGGTCGGTAATATGAGTACAGTACAAAGTAACAGTGGTATGAGTTTGGAGATGTGCATTGTGGTTAGGAGTTGCCCCTCGTGATGGCATTGGCTGTGGACATGAACTGTTAGCTAAAAAGAATAGTTTTTTGTGTATAGTTGCCTGAAATTACCTTTATGGTACTTTATGTAGTAACTACAGTATTTCAATAGCTTTCTAACAGTTTGGTAACCTTTGGTTGATTGCATGGTGAAGCTGTGTGTAATATCTTCATAGATAAGAATATTTATGCAGTGCTAATTCCAAGATGTTTCAACATGTGTGCCTGTTTTTTGTTTTTTATTGCTTTTTGTATTAACTTGGTATATAAGAAAACTAGATGTGTTCTTTGGTTGTACCTGCAGAGTTTGAACAGTGTATTCCATATTATTTTGAGTGCCACAGTAAGGATGAAACATATCAAATACCTAATGAGTGATTTATACTAACAGTAGAGGGTATTGTTGATTATTTATTTTATGCATACCATCAGAGGTTGTAGTAGCTCTTTCGTCTTATAATGTTGTCATTTCACATACCTATGAGTCTCAGAATTTTCCATCAGGTAGGAAAGGTGACAGGACTTGAGGTAGAGAATGTACATTTGCTTTAATAGGTAAGTTGATGTAGATTAATTTTCTTAGTCACACTTTTAAAGCTATTGCAAAAGCTGCTTAGCTTTGCTATTAAGAGAAATCTTACTCAGTAACCTAAGTTATGCTGTGTGGCCTAAAGATATCTCTGCTTCTGTGTGCAAGTTGTTCCCATTAAACTCCCAATCTGGCAACCCAGGCACCAAATTCAAAATATGAAGCAACCCCTCAGCTCAACTGTAAAACCAAGTCAGAAACTGAATCATGCAATCTAGTTCGTGTGTGCTAGTGTAATTACAAGAATTTGACTGTATATTGATAAAGTAGAAGAATTGGCAGTAACTTCCCTTTTTTCTTAAGTATCATGAATTGTGAGAGCACAACATAAAATACTGTACAGTACAGCCTTTCCAAGGTGTGATAAGCCATGATTTCAGGAGGTTTAGATGAAGACATACATTGCCAGCAAATTAATAACATGATTTAAAGAGGAGCATAATTGAAAGTATTAACATTAAAAGATATTGCTTTCTGGTAGCATAAGGAGCAGTTAAGTAAAGTTAAGTTAAGCTTCCCAAATAGAGAGAAAGAATCATAGGTTTATTTTTTTATCAAAGGAATTGACTTGGATATAGACTTGAGGAGAGGATATTGCTGTTTGAGCTAGTGAAGAGTTCTTTGCTAAGACCAGGCTTCTTCTTAACAACCCAGGGCCATGCTGTATAGTGGGGAGCTGAAACTAGAGCGTCGCACGGTCTCGGCTCAGAGAGAAGGAGGCGTTCACAATCTGCACTCATATGAGAAGCGACTCTACTAAGGAATTTGCTGGAGAAATACCTGAATGCTCCCACATTTTTATTATTACCGTTGTATTTTTTATGACAACATTCTGAATTTTTTTATGATGAGAAATTAACTGCTGTGCCATCCCTCCTTCCTTCCCTCTGGCAGTTTGTTGCATATTTTAATTTCGGTTTAGGGTTACTCTTGATGGTGTGACTGGGATGGTAATGATATTACCTTTTTGTTATCTGGAGGTTGACTGACAAACAGTAGTGTGTTTCTCCTTACACACACACACACACACGATTACTGGAACTTGTTAAATTACCAATAATTGAAGGTGTAGCGACTTACTGAGCTATCTGCCATATCTGCTTTGTGGGAAAGTTTTTAATATTAAGGTGAATGTATCTTAAAGTATATATTAGTTTATTATTTCACCAGTTGTAAGGTCAGAGGTTAAGAAACACAAGTTTTTATGTAATTCAGGTTTTAGGTTCAGTATTATTAATGATAGTAGGCTGTTACTCCTCCCATTGTTATGAAGTCATATTCCGTACTGGATCATAAAATGTCTACTGTGATTGTGAATGAGTGATTGAATTTAGTCACACGAACAAGCCGTCTAATACAGGTTTAGATGGCTGGCTGTGTAAATGTCAACTGATTGTGATTATGTCATCATTAATATCTCATTACCCTTTTATTAAGGGTTGGGGGCAGCAGGGCCTGGGTTGGAAAATTGAAATAGAAAAGTAAAGCAAAATACTGTACCCTGTGAAATGAGTAATTCACACTAATTTTCCCTTCCACTCCCACAAATTTCTCAGTCAACCCTTTTACACCTTCCCACCCCAACACACAAGTTCATGCATCCATGATAAAAGTTCCTTCACTTAACCTTGGTGAAAGGAACCATTATCTGAACTGTAAAAGTTAATAACTAGGTTTCTAGCCCTACCATACCCTCCATATGTTGAAACTCTTCCTCTGCTACCCATCATATACAGTTTCTTTTGTTTTACTCATTCTTAATACAATCATTCACTCTTACGTGCTTCACAACATCTAATCATCCAGTTCATTTCCTTTCATCTTTGTTTCACCACTTTCATCCTCCTCAGATTATCATTTCACACCCCTTATATTCCACAGTCATATGTGCCTCTACGAGTCTCCAAGACTTTAGACAGGCAAGTGGTCCAACTTGGAGGTTCTTTATAACCTGTAGTGGGGATATTTTGGTGATAGCAGGGTCTCCATCCCACACTCCCCTTCCCTTGTACTGTGAGGGATAAGGGGCTGACTACATAATACTCAGAAAGAATATTGTCATACCCAAACACATACACTTAAATATGGATTTTAGGAATACAGTACTAGGAAATATACTAAATTGAATTGGCAGTTTTAGCTGGAACCCAAAGTTGTTAGTATGGTTAAAGAAGCACACAAGAATATACATGTACAGATACCGTATTGTCTCATCATTGGACTTTTATTGACCACATGTTAAGGGGCCCATACACTCACAGGCCAGGCAGGCCACCAGTGGCTGGCCTCGCCCGCCCACACACGAATCAGTCCATGGGTGAGTAGTCCTCACGTCTCTAGCTCAGTGTTAACCAAACTCTGTAAAGGGATGGTGGCTATGGATGCTCCTCTAACCACTTTCCCACATAAGGAAATACTTTATAAGATATTCATATACCACTGACAATGAATAAAGGCAGTTTTTCTGTAACCTGAGGCAATTATATTACCCATTACGCTGTCTGAGTAATGATGGTAAATTTATGTTGTCAGTCAACCACAGAATTAAACTGTTAATTTTATGTATTTTTCACCACACAAAACTCTTGTTAACCATCACCCCCCAGATGAGTGTTAGGTATAAAGGGGTATCTTCAGAATGAAACGATGCCAAATGAAGCGAGTGTCAAAATCGTTCAAAGCGTAGAAATATACCCTACTTAAACACATTGGTTAACTAGGGTTGTGTATTGTCCAATAGTTAGTTTGAATAATCTTTGCTTTTATCTTCCAATGCCAGTGATTGTCTCTATAAATTTCGATAAATTCCAACCAGAAACTGTGCTCATCTTCGGGAGTGGTCATGGTGGTAGGCTACACGATCTAATGTATTCCACTAGTGACTGGACTGACAGCTGACGGCCTGAGGTACCCACACACACTCAAATGGCTTGAACCTGACCGGAGCCTGAATTTTAAATCTGTCAGTGACATTCCACGGCGACGGTTAAAACCAACTGCACATGCGCCCGTTCAGGCTGATATTCTCCCCAGACAAGCTCAGTTCTGCCTGCATGGACCAACTTATGCAGGCCGCCAGACAGGCTGGCCTGTGCGTGTATGGACCCCTATAGGGATCTTGGCAGTTTATTATTTTCTTCAAAATCAGCTTTTATGTCTTTTTATCATACATTCATTCAGCTTTTCCAAATAATATTATTGTGATAGCAAGAACTGCATTGTATAAGAGTGTAGTGAGTTATGAATCTGTCGGTTTCATAAAGGCTAGTGAACATTCAAACTTTGACAAAATATAGAATGCTGTATATTACTATAGTATTGGTGGTCTGTAGTTTGGAGGAATCCAGAGGCTCCAGTTCCTCGTTATAGAAACCCTCGAATCATATTGTTGAATTTTATTTCTGTCACTTGGCAAAATGTCATCGTTTTGGAGACCTGATTTCTACAAGCTGTTGCAGTTATGCTTGGCCATCAATGTTTGTTGGTCTTTCACCATTATCATCTTACCCCTTAATTGATATGTCCTACATATGGCAGCATTTTGAGTTCAAGTAAAATTATATAGCGAGTTGTTTATAACCAGCATTATATCTACTGGTACAGTATTATTCTTTCCTTAATTTATACTTGGTGTGTATTGTATTCAGTGTGTTTCTATTAATGTACTTTATTTGTTAACATGTTCGAAGATATATTTTTTACCTTTTTATAACTATATTAAAAAAGCTTATGTTTGCATTATTTACAGTCTTTAGTAACACTGCCATTCTTATAATGTTGTGACTTTTCATCTGAATAAGTATAAGTAAAATACCCCCCTTGCTGTTTCCTATCAAAATGTGTCATTATGCTTTAAACTGCATATTTCATGTAGGTATGTACAGAATCAGAATTGTAATTTTTTCCTTTAGATAAAATTATTGTAGTAAGGAAGCGCTTGTAACATTCAAATTTAAAACAAAAAGTTAAATCACTTACAGGATATTTACTGTCATACAAGAATTTACTATACACCAGTCTTTATCAGAGTGACGGCCCTGAAAAGTGTGAATTTTTCTCTTGACATATGTGCTTTACAGACAAGGTAATAATGATTCTTCCAAATTGCACTATAAAGTAGACCATAGTACAGTACATAAACTGCTGTGTATGTGTTGTTTTTAAAGCTAACTTTAATGTAAATGCCAAAGTAATTGTATAATGAGCAATGTACAGTTGCCAGCACTTGTAACTGGTACACTCCTCATTGTCAGTACCTTTCTCCTGTACCAAATATAAGTGGTGGCAATTGTACTTTCCAATTTTAGTAAATGATTAGTAGTCAAGATGCATAACTTGAGATTTCTTACATTGTTTTGATAAAGAACATGGATGGTACCCACACCAGTTTTTTTTTTATCAACTTGGTACTATATTATTATTTGTGTGCAGTATGATGCCAATTGGTAGTCAAGGCAGGAGGAAGCCTGCAATGAATATGATACTTATGCTGTGTATGATTTAGACCGCTGTTTCCTCCCGAATGTTTCGAGACTGAGAACTGTACCTCAGTTAAGGGGGTTGTTGTTGTTGAAGTTCCTCAAGCTGTCTGGCCGAGCACTCAGAGAGTGTATGTTGTGTTGTTGGCGAGTGTGGTTGTTTGCATTGCAGTCTTCAATAATGTGTTAAGGGGGTAATGTACTGTATTGTGTGTTATTTGGATGTAGAAATAACATACAATTCACCAACATCTCACTGTTTGAATGAAGTTAATGAAGTTCCTGGTTCTTATGGTTGTTGCTTTCCTCTCCCCAAGCAGGAATGAAACCATATGAGCTGAAATGATTTCAGATTATGTCATATTAAATTAATAGGTAAAAACTAGAGAATTCTTCCATAATATATGTATGTTCATGTTGTAGCTTTTAAACATAAGGAAATTAAAATATATTTAACAGTCTTGTGTATTTGCTTACAGATCCATGATGTATGCAGGTGAACTGAAGTTCGAAAAACGCACAATTTCCGCTCAGCGTGAAGGGAATGTGCACAGCCTCTATTCACATGAGAAGAGGCTCTTCTAAGTTGACTGCATTTTTGCAACTTAAAAAATTAAAAAATCCAGCTGTCATGCTAGCTTGACATATGGATGCCATATTTTTCCACTTTCTAGATGGAAGGTTTTGTATGGAAATATTTTCAAATTACAAAGCATACAAAGGTACAGCTTTTGTAAACTGAAACATATCTATGAAGTTTGTTAGTTTCTTGTGTGATGGTGTAAATGCAGCCGTATAGTGTGTGAATGTACACTGTTCTTAGTTGTTCAGGAAATCTTGAATTTTTTGTTTAAGAGAACTTCAAAACATATTTTTATATGGGAAAGGTACAGTACATATTGTAAAGGCCTGTCCACACGAGCGGACAGCCTCGACGGGGAAACAAGTGTTACCAAATCACGGTGTGGACAACACAAGTGTGCCCATTACTATAGGCAATGGTCGATGGGATCTGCCGATCTGGTAACAGTGATAAAAAGCGAGGGATATTTCTCACCGAAAGTAATGCCCGTCGGGGCTGCCTGCTCGTGTGGACAGACCTTTAGGTGCAATATACTGTAAATATTATGTCCTTTTTGTGAAATATTAGAGCAAATAGAAAACTTATGATGCCTGAAACACTTATCTATTTGAGTCTGAAGTGATTACTTATTATTTCTGTTAACTGAACAATGTATGTCATTTTAACCTTACATGCACTCAGATCTGTGATGGAAATTAGAGTGATTGTAAATTATAGTAATGGACATTTTGCCTTATAATGCAACTTCATTCCAGTTACCTGTATCATGCTTACTTTTTCTTTACGATGCATTTTTTATTGGGATATAATTTACGATCTTGCCAAGCCATAAGTTTCCACTTCCTCTAAGTACTATAAAAATTTGTATTGTTATTAATATAACGAAGATACTGTACCTGCCCCTCCTTGTGATGGGAATGTGTAGTACAGTATTGCACACATCACTTCTAGGTTCAGTACCTTAATATCAAATAGGAGCAAAAAGAGGGAAGATATGAACAGAGCAAACAATAGTCACTGGATGCTAGATTATAGTAATCAAGTATCTTCCACAAGAGCTGTGCCATGAATTTAAGTGTGCTATTGAACCTATAGTTCATTCCTGTTTTCAGTAACACCATAGTAAACTTTTAAAAGTTAAGTAGCTGCCAAGCCAACACAAATGTCTTTTTTAAAAGGAACAGCTTAATGAAAATAGCAACTCAATTGCATGAGAGGAATCCTTGATATTTCCAATTTAAGGAACTCTCTACCATATTCCTGAATACCTACTTAATTTTTCCATCTCCATGACCCTTAAAGCTTTTGATGCATCATTGTGATCAGTTTCTTGTCCATATACATTCTACAGCATATGTGCCTTGTCTACGGAATTGAATATTTTTGGGTTAAAGAACACTGTATAAGGAGGAGCCTTTATTGATATTCACTACTGCTTCTCTAGTTTTATTGATGTATGGTCAGTAACGCATGTTGGCCTGGCACTATGATTATATTAATCCTGTCTTCCCATTTCATAAGTCCCAGATAAAAATACCATATACTGTACAGACACTTGCTGTTGTGGTTTGGCCCTTTCTCATGCATGAGACGCCACATGCATTGCTGAGTACCCACACCTAGTGATGCCACCCAGGTGCAATGTGGTACTCTTCAGTATTATTATATCATTAATGTTTGTATATACTTTTAAGCTACTTCTATATTATATAAAACATTGTATATTCAGTGGTGCCAATAATTTCCTGATATTGGTTGATGACTAGTTCATTGAATTTTTATTAAATTTAGATAAAGAATACTGTAGTTGACTCTCGGTATATTTTAAGTTATTATAATTGATGTTGTAACTATCCCAGATATATAGTTTATGCTGCTCAATGATGTAATGATTATGATAGTTTAGTTAAAGTTTTATCGTGTTACTATGGTAGCCCATACTGAAATTTGGTCCATGACTTAATTAGACCTGTATAGAACCCTAACTGTTTCATGAGGTTTTAATGACATTGCTGAGTTTTAGTGTTGTCAAATTGGTGACTACTGATCACTACAAGCTGTACCACAAAGGGACCTGTACTTAATCCATCTGTTTCTTCTGAAGGAATAACTAGCCTCTAGAATGTCACACTCTTCTTCTTTTGACGATACTGGTACACTTGCAGTTGTACGTTTTTTTTTTTTATGATCCAATGGTATCCTGTGACCTTCCTGGATAAACCCATTAACACATAGCTTAAGCTATTACTAAAACTCTGTAAAAAGAATTACGGGTTTAATACAACCACAATATATAGGGTAACAGAGAGGAGTAGAAACATTTCTCGTTGCCTCCAGTTATTAAGAAGGTCAGATTGAAGATGATCAGATTTTTAAATTGGTGTGTGCTGTGTATGGTGATAATACAAGAGACAGTGTTGACTGGTAGTCGTAGTAGAGTGAAAGTTGTACATTGGTGTATTCAGTTTTCTCCAGTCTCTCTCTTTAACATGGGTCCAAGTTATTGTAAATTTATTGTATACATTACAAGCAAAACATTTTCCATCCTGTGTATATGAGATGTATTGCAGTTGGCTATATCTTCAGTCTAAAATGCTGTTTGATTTAGTAGAAATCTGCTTTCACTGAAAGAAAGGCACGCAAATGAAGGAGAATGCTCAATGTGCATCTCTGATAGTAATTTTGCTCAGACAGCATGACTTTAATTCACAGTAAGAGCTGACAAACATCAAGGAAAATTTTAATGTTGGAATTAGAATACAGTACAGTACTTAAAACAAACTCATTAATGATCCTTTGAACAAGTATAGGTATAAAATATGAAATATCATGACTAATATTATGCTCCTTTGAAAGGTTAATAAATGGCTGACATTTGCTCTGCCATCAGGTGACATTGGAAAAAATTATCCAATAGTAGATTGCACTTCCTTATCCCACAATACAGTACTTGAATGTTATATTAAGAGTCGGCAGCTGTATGTGGTGTAGCAATCTTTTTGCTCCGTCATCTAGAAAAGATTACACTAACGAATTATTGTTTCAATGTAGCATACAGACATAGGGTCTATTACAGGGTTTATATTACTATTACTCTTAATTATTGCCATTATATTACTATTATATATTATTGCAATGACGGTAGCAGTTGCTAGATAGCACTGTCATGTATTGTTGTTGTGGGGGGTATGGTTGCCACATAGCATTTGTTTCTCATTAACAGTATGCTGGCAATGCATATATAATTTTTTGTTTGACACATGAAAACTAAGTAACTTTAGATAAGTGTCAGACTCTGAAATAGGAAAGTAATATACAGTACTATCTTCTGTTACTATTACAGCTATAATTATTTTATCTTACTATTACAGTACTTAGAAAACCTTACAATAGTCTATTACTATTACCCCATGTCTGGTAGCACATGTATCCCTTTAGCAATTTTATGTTTTTAATTATGGACAATAATAACGAAAAATTTATTACTCTATATTATTATCCTTGGGTTTATTACTATTAACAACTTCTGCCAGGGCACTGTCCTTCCCTCCTACAATGCTGATTGACAAATTTCCTGTTTATGAAATACTGCTGTATAAGGAGGAACTGCTTCTTGGGCTCCAGTGCTTTTGACCAGAACCAACAATAGCAAAATTTTGTCAATGAAAACTATTGATACCGAGTGGTTCCTTGATTGCTTAACATCATCATATTTCAGGGTTTTTTATTTAATGGGGTTCTGGTGAGGTGCTTTACCCTCCTTCAGACTGAGTTTGATGTATTTAGATGGGGTAGTAGACTATGGGTGTCTGTGGTGTAAACAGACACTATTGAGCCTTGGAATGAAATATGAGAGTGCCATTATTGCTTTTCGAAATTGAGCAATTAACAGTAGGACTAATCTAAATAAACAGTACAGTACATTTCAAATTTTAATGTGAATCAATTGAAATTAGGAAAAGTAGGATGTGTAGTGTTCCCAGAAATGACGTAGATTTACGAAGACTTGTGTTCTGCTTTGATAGCATGATGATTTTAATGATATAATAAGTCAGATAAGATACTGTAGAGAATATTTTCAGACCAAGTTCCAAAAAGAAATACTGTAGAGGCTAAGTAAAATTACATTGTAATCTTTCTCATTATCATATTAGGGCATATTAAGCTGAATACAATGATTTTATCAAAGCGCAGTCTTAAGCAATTTACAAGAGATAGATAATAAGTTAGAAAAATCTCGGTACCGTAGAAAGTTTAGAACATGTGGTGGCGTCATCATAACAATAATACACTACATCTGTTACCATGGCAACACATGTAGACGCTGAACCTAATTCTTGGAGTGTGGGATGGTGATGCTGCCATTCGTAGCTACATCTTCAGTTAATTGGTGGGTCTAATTATAAATGAGAGGACATTAGGTTGGTATAATGATAAGCATGGTCACCTTCCATCCAAATGAACTGTCTTCGATACTTGTTATATCCCTTTTTGGTAGAGGGGTCTGAGGGGATGCTCGGTCAGTATTTGGGGAAGTTTATGATTGCTGAACGTAGGGATTCTAGTTATGCTTGGTTTTACATACAGTATAACAGAAGGTTATATTATTAGCTCCACAAAATTTCAATATATAGCAAAAGTAAAGTCAGATGTAACTTACCAGAGTGCTAACAAGCCAGATAACACACATGTCAGTGAAAGGTGGTGATATATTATTGTATTAGATAGGCATAATGTATTTTGATTTTAGATAAACAAATACTATCGACCTTCAGTTTTTTTAGATGATATTATTGGGGAATTTTATATAGAAAATTCCTTAAAGAATTTAGTTTGAACACTGATGCTCAGTATGGATTGTGTGAGCAATAAAAGACAAGAGAGAATATTCTACTGTACACATATGCATTATATATTTTAAATATGTTTAATGAGTATAGTATAATTCAATACAGGCATTGATTATTGTTATGTTTTCTAGGTCATTATAGCCTAATCTAGTGTCACATTTTTGGGGGGACAGGATTCCTGTAATGATATTAATTTTTATTTTGCATCTGTGGCACTCATTCAAAGGGATAGAAATTTGATAGGTTTCTTCTGTTTGTCACTACCCTTAGCTTTCCCTATTTAAAGAGTGCTGAAGACTGGGAGCCATTGTGTAAGAACTCTATTTGTAATTGAAGCAGAGTATTTTCTCTTCAGATGTTTTTCCTATCGTCAACTCGATTTTAGTAACTTACTATGAAATGCAGGATATGTTAGGCCTATCCTTGAAAGGCCTATTCTATTTAGGTTTCTGCAGGAATGCTGTATACAGTACTAAACTCTTTTTATATTTGTTTTTAAAGGCTTCACACTTGCAAGCATGTGTAAGTTTCATTTTACATGCTGATGACATCTTTTATGACTGGATCTATTTATTCTTACTAAAAGTCAACATTATTCACAGAGTTTAATGTGTTTCACTTTGACAGGTGCTGTTTGGCAAGATAAATCTGTGTTTACTGGTGGAGGTCATTGGTGATGTCTGAGTTACGGAAGCAGGATAGTGTTGATGAAACTAAAAAGATTGTCCACACTTACCCTCTCCTCAGGGTTGGTTGATTAAGGTTTTGTTTGTTTACTGTAGTGAAACCTATAACATAAGTTTGAGTTTGGAGCACTTTTCATATAAAGAATACTGTAGTTCCTTTTATTTTTCCCTTAAATTTAATGATTGCCCTGTATTAGAACTTGACATCATGAGAAAAGTATATATATCATACATAGCATCAAGAAGAATAAAATGAGTAAATACTGTTCAGTGTATATATTTTGTTTTTAACAGCACACAGACATGTCTGAGGAGATGAAGACTGAGACTATGGAACTGATTGTTGTATCATGTGAAAAGCATCAGACTAATAATGAGGTAAGAACTGCATCATGCCCAGAATTATTTTTCATTACATTTGGAGAAATACCTAACCAATACTGATACTGTAGTGGTAGAATTTTGGAAATTCATATGGAAGGATGAATGAGGATTTGCAAAAAAGGTGATATATGAGTTAAAAGTTATTCTGATTGGGAAGTGAATAAGAACTGAGAGAATGTATAGCTTCTGATTATTACATAGTGAATTATTTGCTATGAGTAAAGGAGGAATGGGAAGAACACAAAATGTGGAGACCTATTATTATCAGGGAAATGGCATGACCATCATTGATTGAGGGGGAAAATGAAGGTCTTAGGGCAGCTAAGAATGTTTGAGAAGTGAAGTTGAGAGTAAAAGTGGGAAGGGTAAGGTGAGGTAGGCAAGTGGCACTTTATAAAGAGAACAGGCTGCAAAAGAGTAAGGGAGTGAATGAGATAAGAATGCAACAGTATAGATTTAAAATGACCTTGAGTCTTTCTGCCATAGCTAGGGCTGGGCAAGAATTGTTAAATCTGGAACCGACGGTTCCGGTTCTGAACTGCTGGAACCGGTACCTAATATTAACTGATAATGTTATATAATTGCCCTCTAACGCTGTTTTAAAGCCTTAATTTGCCGACTTGGAACCAGTTCGGAGGTGAGAACCGATTCTAAGATAAGTCATCAAGAATCGCTAGAACCGGATCTGGTACCGGTTCCTGCCCAGCCCTAGCCATAGCCAGATAGATTTATTGAACTCTTATTCCTATTATTAATTATTTGATGTGGTGTGGTTGTGTTGCAGGGTGCGGCACGTATGATTAAAGAGACGATGGACAAACGTTATGGTGCCACCTGGCACTGTGTCGTTGGTGAGGCATTTGGGTTTGAGGTTTCATATGAGGTAAAAAACCTGCTTTACATGTTTTTTGCTGGAAATCTTGCTATTGCTGTGTGGAAATGTTGCTAGATATTTCTAAATTTATATTTAACAATGCAGTTTAGGAAATAGAATCTATTGTTTTAATAATTGCCTTGTCAGGATGGTGAAGTAGTCTCAGCAAAGTACTGTATACTTTCTATTTTTATAGTACCCTATCAGTTTTGAATCCTGCTAAGGTCAATATAATATTTCATCATATAGAAGCATTTATGTGTACATGTAGCTGCATCTTTTGTCCATGTTTATGGTATACTGTATTTGCCATATTATATATGGATTTAATAACTGCTTTGATTCAAAGCAAAAAGAACTGTGCAATTTCTCAGAGACTATAACAAGTTTTCTCAAACAAGCTTTAACTTGGTGCTACTGAATAATGCTTGTGTTCTATTTATTATGTTAAACTTGTTGAATATACATACTGTATACTGTGTGCATCTGTCACTACTAACAAAATATATACTGTATATGGAATTAGAGTGATATCTTATCCAGGATCTAGTATTACTCTAACCATATTCTATTTAATCATTCTAATTTCCTTTTCACGTATTATCATCTCATTTTTATTTAGCCTGGTATTGATATGTCTTGTCTTTTTCTGTAGGATTGAGACCTCACCCAGATTGCATTTTTTTTTTTTTCAACAGATCTAGTATTAAAATTATCAGTGAAGTGACACTCCCTTCATGACAATAAATGCTGTAGAACCTGTTGAAGAACATTGCATCAATGCTTTCATTTTCCAATTCTTCTATTAACTTTTATAAAGTTCTTGATTTCTCTTTATCCTTATAACTTAATTTAGTAAGGCAAAGTATAATAATGAGTGATAAAGTGTGACTTCAGAATGGTTTCTTGCTTTTTATAATGCTTTCCTGTAATAATAGCTTAATAAACTGCAATCTATTATTGATATGTTTGAACACTTGAATAACATGAAAGGATCCTTTGACTAAGTGAAGGAGAGTTGCATATAGGCTACTTTGATTCACCCATGCATTTCAGATTACAGTATTGATATGTTTGAACACTTGAATAACATGAAAGGATCCTTTGACTAAGTAAAAGGAGAGTTGCATATACTTTGATTCACCCATGCATTTCAGAAATGGATAGAGTTATGAATGAGACTTTTATAAACTCTGTCATTTTTAGACTTATAAAGTCATAGTTGTCTATTTATTAAGCTATGAAACTCAAGGTTAACTATTTGACAGGAAAGACAATTGGGTTTGGTTTGAGTATATACAGTCAGGTACAAAACTTTGTTCAAAGTTTTACCTAGAAATCTTTTCTTCTATTTCCTCCTCTCTCCAGAAGTAAATCATATTTATGTAAGGTGTTACAGTATACTGTACTTTATTGTGTACAATGTAATGGTGAAATGTTAGCCAAAACATTAATAGAAAGTACTGTAGTGTAGTACTGTGTAGCCTACTGTACCATATTTTAAGCATTCTTAAAAGTACAACAATTTACATTAAGCATTTTTATTTGTATTTCTACTACATTTAAAATAAGTATACATTCCTGTACACTAAAATGAATACTATTAGATGCTAGTGTATTTGCTGGTAGTTTCATATAATATTGATTACTATAGAAATATTGTCAAGTGTAGGCACAGTACAATATTTAGTATTATTGACACAATTTATTAATACTACTACTTTGTAGTTATTGTTCCTCTACTGTAGTAATGATGGAATAAAGTAGACTAACAAGTTGAACATTTTATTTCATGCTTATGACCAAGTTTGGGTTTGTCATAAATATTGATATATATATATATATTTTTTTTTTTGTATATCAGTCAATGAGAGTGGATCCAACATGCATGTTCTAAGCTGCTGGCTTTGTACTGTACTGTAATGTACTGTACTTTATAATATTATTCTTTATATATACAAGATGATAAATATTGTGTGAGTATAAATGGGGAACCATTTACCAAGAGAATTTTTAAAACAAGGTCAGTATAGTGTATGTATCTTTTATTATTGACATTAACAAAAAAATGCATTAATTAATTGCCGTCAACCACTTCACACACAGGCGGTAGCACCATCTACACATAATAACCAGAGTAGGGTTGTTGATCCAACTTGATGGGTTGGAACCAGTGGATGGAACCCACACTCGTCAGTATTGGACATTCTTGACTTTCCCATTCAGCTGTCAAGAAAGGTATGTTAGAGGAATAACCCCAGGGTCAGAGAGGTCACCTGATTAAATTAATTTGATAGAAGGGGATAATATGAGACCAGTGTTCAGTATTATGTGTCCGTCCAGTAGTCTGTAGTATCATCCATGAGGCACAGTTATAAGTGACGCTAATAGTGAACATGAGATAAATTTTCCCGCCAAGCCTCGTGACTACACGTTGATGCCTCTCAACAGGTGGTTCACACTGGCTGTTTTTTTAATACACTCTTTCTTGCGTCACTCTGTTTCTCAGTGGCTCTCAAAATATATTATATAAAACTCTTCAACAGCCAAGTTGTCCATATTCCATCAAGGTCGTTTTTGACTCGTTTAGCAAATGTGAACGATATAAATTTAACATTACCAGAGCCCGGAAATTGCAATATTGTGCGCATTATAATGTAGTACATATATTGCAGTATTATCGCTTACAGAGCACAGGCACTTTGTTGTACCTTGTTTACAAATATACTGATTGTAAACATAGTGTAATCAACGATATTTATAACAGTGTGTTTGAGTCTCCCCACTCAAAAACTAACGGGTGCGCGAATGTGATATGACACAGCCAGTTGCGTCACCTCTTGACACTTGTGGATTTGTTGTGGGATTACAGTCAGGGAGAATTTTTTAGGATTAACAGTATTTGTGCTTGTATTACATACCCGCTATACCCACCGTTAATGTCAAATACAGTATAAACACGTTATTTACATTCATGCTTACCAAACTCATGTCCTTATAAGGCAACAGCAGCATACTATTCAGAGATATTTGCATAAAACCTATTTTTTTGCCCACTTTTTATCCAGGACTACAGGCTACTGTTATCCTTGGTCTTTATGATCAGGAACCTGGCTTTAATATTTCAAACAAATTATTTGTATTATGGAAATTTTTTTTTCTCAGTACGTAACATGCTCAAAAGACGTCACTCTTATTCATCAGTATAGAGGGAAAAACTTCAGAGAGTCCCGGAAATTTGTGGAAACGTTATAGTGTGTGCGTGTAGGACAGTGACAGCTGACAGGACAGGCGTCACCGCCCACGCAATATCGACCAGTCCCGCTCATACCACAAACACACCTATTTGTTGGCCAGGTTGTCATGGGAAAGTTATGAAGTATATAGATGATGAAATGCTGCATCATCACCGACTTCATCATGTAGGAAAACCTTGGCCTTTATGCCACATCCCTGCCGGGGGTCGAACCCGGGACCTTTGGATTAGAAGTCCAACGCGCTTTCCACTGCGCCACAGGGACAGCTGAGCTGCAGAGTGCCGGTGTGCAAGTACAAGCCAGTTATAGTCAGCACTCAGCACTATCCTGTTGCTGATTAAGTTTAGAGTGGGTGCCAAGACTATATATAGGGCAGATTACATGACCTATAGTCGTAACATAATGAGGAGGGAAAACTGGGTTGTTTACAGCCTAGACTCCACCTCACTATGTATGGCCACGGGAGCCAGGCAGCTGCCACGTCCAGCCTACTGCTTGCCACCTGGCCCCTGCTGCCTCTTGCCTCACTGGACACGCCACCAAAATAAACACTCCAGCCAGCCTGACAACGCGGCCGCCCGCACGTGCCGCCACGCCTCACCCCGCCCGCCCCCACTCACCCACCCCAGGGCTGAAGCTGATAAACCGTCCCCTTCCCAAACCCTCCCCGCATCACCTACCTCTCCTCGCCCCCATCACCGTCTCACCTGCTCCTTCCCCAACCCCAACCTGGCCCCGATACCCAGGAAGAAAGGGAGGATATTAAGTAGATAAGTCATTATCACTCTTTCAAGTACAGAGTTGTATAGGAGATGCGGATAAATGGACTGACACCACTTTACTCACAATGTATCTATCACCCATACTGACACCACAACATATCAATGCCCACAATGCATCATTTTTAACAATATCAACACCACCACACTCATATAAACACCAACTAGGGCAACACTATGCACCAACATCACACCACAACATATCACATCACACATGTAATATTAATGTTGGTATACCTTGACAGTGAATCGTGTCGGTGGGAATGATTGTGGGTGTAATTGGAAGGGACAGGAGTAACTGGTAATATTGTGTAGTTGTAAGTGAGTGTGGGAGGATAGTGTGGGTGGACGTGCTACTAATTAATGTATAAGTTTGAGCGAGTGTGTGTGTGTGTGTGTGTGTGTGTGTGTGTGTGTGTTCTTGGTGATTCAGTGCTGGTTGAAAATGCTATACCAAACATAACGTGTCATTGGGGATATAAGTTTCAACATAAAGATATCGATCCATTAGTATGTATTGTATGTGGTAGTAGAATAAGTGGTGTGTTGTATGGGTTATGTCGTCAAAGTAAAGGGTAGTATGTTTTGTATGTAGTAGTAGTAGTATATAATTATGTGGTGTGATGTATGGGTTATGTCGTCAAAGTAAAAGGTAGTATGTTTTGTATGTAGTAGTAGTAGTAGTATATTTATTATGTGGTGTGATGTATGGGTTGTGTCGTCAAGGTAAAGGGTAGTATGTTTTGTATGTAGTAGTAGTAGTAGTATATAATTATGTGGTGTGATATATGGGTTGTGTCGTCTAGGAAATTATAGTATGTGTTGTATGTGGTAGTAGTATATAATTATGTGGTGTGTTGTATGGGTTGTGTCGTCAAGGTAAAGGGTAGTATGTTTTGTATGTAGTAGTAGTAGTAGTATATATGTGGTGTGATGTATGGGTTGTGTCGTCAAAGTAAAGGGTAGTATGTTTTGTATGTAGTAGTAGTAGTAGTATATATGTGGTGTGATGTATGGGTTGTGTCGTCAAAGTAAAGGGTAGTATGTTTTGTATGTAGTAGTAGTAATAGTATATATGTGGTGTGATGTATGGGTTGTGTCGTCTAGGAAATTATAGTATGTGTTGTATGTGGTAGTAGTATATATGTGGTGTGTTGTATGGGTTGTGTCGTCAAGGTAAAGGGTAGTATGTTTTGTATGTAGTAGTAGTAGTAGTATACGTGGTGTGTTGTTTGGGTTGTGTCGTCAAGGTAAAGGGTAGTATGTTTTGTATGTAGTAGCATAATATATGGTTTGTGTTTGTGTATGCTAGTCTAGGTACAGTAGGTGGAGTGGGTCAATATGTCAATACGAGGGTCGATTCTTCCCCTCCCCATCCCTACTACTACTACCGACCACTGCCTTCCTCGTGACTCACCTGCCTCTGCCCCCTGTGAGTTCCGTACCCCGTTACCTCCACTCTTGGTATAATTGATAACGTAAACTCTTTTAAACCTGTCATTAAGAGAGAGAGAGAGAGAGAGAGAGAGAGAGGGAGAGAGAGAGAGAGAGAGAGAGAGAGAGCGTCAGCGTCATTGGGGGAAGGGACACACTTTACCCCCTGGAAAATAAAGAAATTGACATTTGGGGAAAATAATTCTTCACCTCCCTTCCTTTTATTGAGAGAATAGAACATTTTTAGTTATTAATGTTGCTGGAAATTTTGCACTGTGACTGTAATGCAGGAGGGTGTGGTAGTGGACATTAGTCCTCAAATAACGTTTGTCGGGTTCAATTTACAAAAACATATATATATATATCGTCTTACCATATCCTTCAAACTCATTTGGTCAGGTCTGCTTTCTAACCCTATTATGGTCAAGGAATATAATAAGGTGAATACTCACGTTTTTCCTAAAAGTAATTAAAACTAATCATGGTTACGTGGATATTTTTTTTTTGTATTTTTATAATTTGATTTAGGTTTGAGAAAGAACTAAAATTCACTCGTGTGTTGGACATATAAGCGAAGATGCGAATGTGCTCGAAGGGAAATTCACTTGAAAACCATATTAACATTTTAAAATTTTCTTTTTAACAACAGCAAACGTCAAGAATTTAGGTACTTATGAGCGGGTCGACTTAGCACTTCCTTCACTAAACACCCCAAGAACGGTACAATGTTTACATAACTGGTTCCATGCCTCAAGAAGGGAATTCAACCAACTCATCCGGGTCAGCTTTTAAGGGGATAGTATACTTTTGGTATATTAGAGGACCTTGATTCCTCCAGAGTATGCCGGGAAACAGGATCAGATTAACAAAAGCAATTGTGACCCATTGCTTGGAATATTTTGAAGGAATCTGTTGATCCAGATTTACCAACACTATATATTACCCTTTTAATTAAGACATCACCAACATCTTCCAGTACTCGCTACCAAAACTGTAGGTATATTTTTCAGTTTGTTATTCTACACTGTTTTGCAAGTTCATCCTTTTATTTAACTTGCTTTATTAAAACCTGTAGGCTAATCCAGACGATTATAAACAAACTAACAGTATGTGAATGTCAGGGTAAAAAAAAAAAAAAAATATTATTGAAAGTACTTACATTTTCACAGCATGCCTTTGTAAAACTGCCTACCACGTATAGACTTGTACAAACTCGTGATATGTTAAAACATTGTATGCATTTCTTCATTTTCTAATGTTTTTAACTTCTAGGTTTTTCCACATTTGTCATGTGTTTCGTCGCGTCATCAAAAAATTAATATTTTAATTAGAAAGACATAAAGGGTTCCACTGTTGTGCCTGGAGTCTTGCATGATAAAGCATTCTCTTATCATGATCAAAATTGATCATCTAGTTCTTGATATTTCTAGCAAGTTATTCCCCATGATCACCCACCACACTGAGGATCTACTCTGGCCTCCTTCACTAATTTCCATTAAACACATTTGTTTTGCATTCTTTCATAGATTTTATCATCCCAGCTTTCCCAGTACCTTCTGTGCTATACTGTATCACATTCAAGTGCACAATTTCAAGGCTGGGTGAAGGAAGCCCTGCTGGTGGTGGAGGCCAACGGCACCCAACTTTAACAAAACGTTTTCGATGATCTACATAATATTAACCTCTTGCTAAGTTAACAATACATTTACTTACAGTATACATCATTACTTTAATCCTGTGTGTAAGTGTATTGCTTGTGGACTGGCATGCATGTGTTTAACGTATATATACCAGTAAAGGGTAACTTGTAAGGTTGGAGAGTAGCGGCACCTTGGTTGTCTGATGGCAGAGGAACGTTGTTGGGACGCTTCTCCACTTCTCGATAAGTTTAGTGCCAAAAATACACCCCCCTCGTATTTGAATCGTCTACTTGGGTAAGTTATTGTTCTAATGATTACCTTATCTTTTATGGCTATTGAAGTTTAGCCACGAAATTTGCTTGCTAGTCAAGAAATGTTTGGAAAAATCGCGAGGTTCCTAGAAACGTTTTCAGGTTCAGCTAAAACGGTGTAGAATTTGTGACGTGGCAACTCGCCGTGAGAAGCCCCCCCCCCCTCCCCCCAGCTGCTGATGTATGTTGGCGCTGTCACAGGGAGGTGGAGGTTGCATAAGGTACCCTCTCCAATTATATATTATGAGGTTGACACCAAGTACATGATAACGGTGTGTGAATGGATGGAGTAATGAAAGGAGTTAGAACAAGAATATGGTACTCGGTTGTTAAAGGTGATCAGTTTTGAGCCTGTAGATCTTATTATAGTATGCAGATGTTGTGGTGGTATTGGCAAGCAGTGAAAGGGTTTTAGAGAGATGAGTGAAGAGGTGTTTGAACGTTTAAAGGTAGGCGTGGGTAAAATAAATTAAAGGTGATGATAATTGTTAGGGAGGGGGCTGGTATTGTATGACGTGGATGTGGAGGGTGAGAATTTCGAGGTGGTTGAAGAATTTAAGTACCTTGGAATGTCATTGGATAAGAGAGTGAGATCAGTAGAGCTGAAACAAGAGTAGTGGAAGAGTATGAAAATAATTCTGAGAGTCAACTTAGGGGAAGATCTCAGAGATGATGGTATGGTATGGTGAGTGATTGTGTAAGAAAGCCTGGATTAGGATTTTTCTAAAGCAAAGACCTTCTGGTGTATAACAAAGAGGAGATGGGATGGCACCTCGGTTTTACCTTGACATTGCATGGAGTGGCTACTTGCACTAATTTTAACTGAAATTACTTTTGTGAGAGGGAGTTGACAATTTCCTGAACTTGAAAGGGGGCGCGATTGTGAGTGTTACTCATTTGCAAAGTATTTCTATCCCACTGTTCTTCTGATCATATAATTATCCATCCCTGGCTCCGGAACCCTCAACCCTTGAAATTAGTGAAATAGGGTGTTGATGATGATAACATCAAGTAAGTTACAGGGACCTGGAGGTTGCAGAACTTATTGATTTCATAATGAAACCCTAAATATTGAGTTTCCATTTCAATGGTGCTCGTACAAGTAGTCGGCAGTCATAAGTTCTTTTATCATATTCCAAATAAGTCATCCTTTGAGATCTTTTCAATTCTTTAGTTATACATCTTTTCCTTCTTTTCCTTTGTGTTTGCTTCCCCTCCTCTCTGTTACCTTCTTCCTTGTCCTGCAGGTTCTTCTAGGCCTAGGACGGTCTTCTGTCTTCTTCCTCAGTTCAGTTTATCCTTTAAGTCCGACTCTTTAACAGATGATAGGGTGTAATAAGTGTAAATTGGGAGGATTCGCATGTTTCAACAGAATCGACACCAACTCACTCATGCGTTGAAAGTGTTTCACCGTTTAATTATATCATTATCTTTATTACCAAAGAATAGGGAAACTGTATTAATGGAGTCTATTGGTTAATTATTACTGTATCACAAGATTGTAAGCCTTGGCAGGTGTAATTTGAGGCTGCTATTATACAGTATACCGTACAGTTCTTGGAAGGGATAGAATATATTTTTATGTAAAACTATGTGTGCAGAGAACCATTGTATGCGAATACATTAATTGTATATTGCGAGGTAAACACGTGGCGAAAATGGAAGAAATACGAGTCCGTGAAGTGAACGTGGAACATTAACTATGACGTCACAGGGTGCGGCGTCATGACTGGCCCAAGCTGATAAGCGCCAGTGTTTACATGTGTGACGTCACCTCCAGATAACACTTCCCCTCTTGGTTGAATCATCTTTACTCTTGCAATTTTCCTATAAGGTATAGAAAGGAGTTTCAGTTAAAGCAAATTAAGAATGAAATGTACTTTTTTCTGGTGCTTACATTGATTAAAAACTTGTAGAAGCAACAACAGTATTGAGACTAACGCAAGAAACTTTATTACAAGGCATGTGACCTTTATGTTTATATATAATTAGTAGAACGGCTGTAGCCATGAACTATGATCATAATAACTCGATGCCTGTTATAGTTGTATGAACAGTTACATGTACAGTATATTATTGTAACACACTATACAAACAATATTGATTTGTGGAGTATTACCAACTCACTCCCTGGCAGAATAGTACTCGTATATTACCTCCCTTTTGTCACACTGTAAAGCATACATAGAATTTAACATATTATATCTAATGCTGTACATAATGAAATTTTTATCAATATACGTATATAACTCGTTACTGCTGGATGTCTGCCATAAGCTTATTTTTTTTTAGCATTACAGAAAATACTTGCAAGACCTTATCAATACAGAATTTGTTTAAAGGTTACTCAGTTAATGAAAATGGAGATAACAGCACGACCACTGTCAATACCGTTACTGTCCCAACTCTGTCCCTACTTTCCCAACCCTTACACACAGTCGAGCTCCTTTTTTACTACACAGAAGAATATGCAAATGTTGATCTCCAAGAAGTGCTCCGTAACCATTGAAACGGGACAGACAGAAATACTGACCACCAACCACTACACATTTACAATATTGCGACATTCAGGAACTTAATTGTGCTGCAGATCTAATGTATTACCTTTATTCACAATTGAAAAATCATAAGAATCCTACAGATGAATTATTTTACGTTAAGAGCACCTATAATTCGTTGCGTAAATTGCTTGGCATTGTAAAGTTGCCTAGAATACGGCATGTACTGTACCACCTCCCTATCCCAGCCTCTCCCCTAGTCCCCTTGTTGGTCGTGTTTAGGTGCATTCAACCCTCGATCCCGAACAGCTCGCCATTCATCTTCCTTAGGTCGGGTAATGGGCATTGTTTATGTGGAGTTGCGTCATCACCACGTGACTGTTTGCCTCTTCGCTCCCCATGATTGATGATGTAATATGAGGAAGCAACTCGCCCACTACACCTACACTTTTCCCCTTCAGCGACAACACTCAATCACTAAAACACCTTCCTGCTCTCATGAGGTAGAAGATTCTGGGGTGATCAGTACTTTCGCCACGCACATAATACATTCCAGACTTATCGTACTACAGCGTAATGTATAATCCTATACGGTACAGTATAATAATGTCTTATCCTTGTAGTGAAGGATAATAAAGTAATAATCCCATCTTACATGTTACGGTTACTCGGGCATGAGATTATATACGTGAATGATCAGTTGCTTTCAGTAAATTTCCATAGCCTCATAATATTAAGAAGTATGTTATGCTAGCACGTGCGTCACAGCCCGGGAGCAGAGATAATGACGTCATTGCTGCGTCATCACCATTGACAGCTTGTCGTCCGCTTCCACCAATCACACTTGTCTACCATCACAGAAAACGGACCTACCACTTAAATATAATCTTAAGGCTATTGTTTTAATTGATACATCCTTTTAAGCATTTATACACGACAAACAACTCAGGATGAAGCCGCATGCAACGTGGGAATAGCATATTTATTCTAATTAATAGATTAAATGGTTAATACATGGCTGGCAGCGCTGTTTAGAGTCCGTGATCATTTTTTTGTAGCCCGGGATCTGCGCGGCGGCCATTTTGTTATGTCTCCGCTCTTTGTTGTGTGTGAGTGATGTCGTGAAATATTTGTGATTTATCGCGGATACACGCCCTTTAGCAGTGATTTACTTTGACTACAAGGAATTAGATATCACAGCGAATACATAGGGAAGGCGATAATGTATTTGAGTGAATATTAAGGTGGATAAATAGAACAAGAAGTGCAGCTGGCCCTGTCGCCTCCCAGTGGACGGGTAAGCTCCGAGTGTCTTAGTTTGTTTCCCTTATTTTCTCCACCTCCCTCTTCGATTTGGCTCACTCTTGCTTGATTATATGCAGCGACAGGAGTGGAGTTATGCCTCTGATGGCCATGTGTTGTGATAGAGTGTATATTTTGACTTGAAAATAGAGGAAGATATACGATGGTGCTAGGGTGGGTGAAAAATGGCGTCGCTCTGTGAAGGTTTTGGTTTGATTTCCTGCGGGGCGCGTCACCAGCAGCTCGGCCTCGTGTTCCATTACCTTCTACATGTTATTTACCACCTTTGTCTTTGGTTATGGGGGTTGTGCAATGTTGACAACGTTGCAGGGATTGGAATAACAAGTGTCGTCTGTAGGTTTGCGCTGGTGGAGGTTTGACCCGCGCCTTATTTACCAGTCTAGCATTCCTAAATTTATTCCTAAGCTTTAAATTGTATGAGGCAGGATTAGAGTGTAGTGTAGTGGTGGCCTGTGTATACAAAACAGTTCATCTCAGGACGTTTGTCTCATCGATTTGAAGCTCGACAGGACCAGTGTAGGGCGGGTGTGTTTCGCGCGCTCTGCCTGCCTTGCCTTCCTTCCTTCCCCCCTTGACGCTCACCCAATCCCTCTCCCTCACTCACTCATACCATCACACTTACTTATACTTCCTTCACCCACGCATTCCTCGTCCTCTCATGACTCAAACCTTGGCCATGTGTCACCCTTCAGTATCTCAGGAATGTCTCTCTCTACTGCTGTACTCACCCTCTGTCAGTCCCATAACTTCATTCACCCAGACATTCCTCCTCACCCATCATCAGTCAAAACTTTGGATAGACAGACTAGCTTGGTCTCTTGAGTGATGACAACTAACTTATATTTAGTATCTTGTGTTCCTGACAGGGTGGGTTTATTTTCGTGTTTTCTAAAGCTCACGTGCCATTGATTTCCTCCTGTCACCCACGATTACGTCAGTACGTGTGTTGCTCCTGTGCTCACCCGGTACTCCAACTTCAGACATCATCACATGTTCGTTCATTACCAGACAATCATCGTACTTTGCTTACTTCTTTTTCATTATACAAACTACACCACCCTGTTACTTCCTTTACCCTCTACCCGTGTTGTGTTTCCTTCACCGAACTTGACATACCACGTCCTGTCCTTTGCTTTTAGTTCAACAATCATCCTACTTCGTGTTCCTTTGCTGCAATATTAGTTTCGTTTTCACCGCGCCTTTTCCTTGTTCTGTCAAGTTTTATCTTTTCTCTCCTTCCTTCACCCGTTGCATTTATCCTGTTTTCCTCGTCCACACCTCTTCCTGTTACCCGGTACCCTGTCTCCCTCAGCCGCTCGCCTCACATCCTGTACGAACAGAACACCTCCCTGAGTTCTATTTACACCTCTATCTCCTCTAATGTACCATCATGTGTGTCATTTTTGCATCTGTTGTTTGTAGATATATTATGAGTATATATCGAGCAGTTGCACTGTGTGTGTATTGTGTTGGGACAAAAATATAGTAGTGTGAGGGGACGTAAGAGTATGAAACACGCTCACCAAGAAGCGAAATGTTTTGACACTCGCCAGTCACACAGTGAAAATATTGTAGACTGAACTAATATGTATTGTTTAAACAGTTGAAAGTTGTTTGGTGTCACCGAGTTGGTGTCGGAGTTGTGTATGGAACATTGGCCCAGAGGCTTGATGTCGTTCTTAATGTTTGAGGAGTCTTCTGCTAAAAGAGAAATCGTCAACTGGCGAGGACACAGTTGTTAGCAGTGTTTGGCGCGAAATTCAAGTCAGCTGTCCTCCCCGCTTGTTGGCTGTTGCTCAGGGATGTTTGAAGTTATGAGTGTGGTGCGCAGGTTGTGGTAGATAACTTGATGTTTATGTTTCATGTACACAATGCAAATGGGGTAACGCTGTATTGAGTGGCGTTTTACTCGAAAATTATAAGCGAGTTTAACCCAGCCTATTTAACTAACTCGACCTGTTTTTAATTGTATTATGTCTACTGACGATAATTATTCCAATTGTTTATAGTTTTTTTGTGTTAAGTATGGCGTATTTAGAGTTGGGTAATTTTGTGCGATGTAGGCTATAGTGTTTCACAGCCGAATGTTTACAGCCTTTTAATGAAGTTGCTTTTTATACTCGAGAAGGTGAAGTTAGATGGCGTTGTGGGGACTGGGGAGGTCTGGTAGGTATGCAAAAACGGGCCAGCAGGATGTATGTCTGTGAGACCCCTCTTCACTTCCGGCTTGACCCCCTCCCCACCACCTCTCTCATTCCCCCCATACGAACACAGTTCATGCCGCGCCTGGGGTTTCGGACGCGGCCATGTCACGTGACTTTCCCCCGCTTTTAACAGACATTTAATTTCGCGGAATCGGTGTGCAACACGCCATGGTAACTGGGAATTAAACAGTATTGCATCGATTGGCGGTCAGATACATGGTGTTAGTGGTTGGTGTTGGTGTGTGAATGTGGTTCGCGCGGGACTGTGATTGCTCTTCCAAGTTTATTGGTAGTGAATAGTGATGTTCTTACGTGGTTTGTTTACTACCATATTGTAGAGTGGAGAGCTCGTGATGTGTTGGCCGAAAATTGTGCTGCTGCTTTATGCAATTTGTTTCTTGTGTTAGTTGCAGTTGGCCATATAGATTAATCAGGATTTCATCTATGGTTATTGTGAAGTGTTATGAAGAGTATAATCAGGATTTCATCTATGATTATTGTGCAGTGTTGTGAAGAGTATAATGTTATGTGAAAAGTATAAGTGACTGATATGACAGTACGGTATGGAACTAAATAATCGACTGGTTACGTGGCATCAAACTGCAGAAGAAGGAACGTGAAACAACGATACATTACATACCTTATGTACATGGTAATACTGTGTTGATTTTTTTTATTTTTTTTTTATTTTTAAGTGCTGAAACAGGCCTATTGGAATAGTGTGTACCGTATCATAGGAGCTCCACCTGAGGTGCTGTAGGCCTATGTATATAGTGAATGAATCATCCACGCATGACTGGAACAGCTTATTTAGAGTTTCCATGAAAGATGTATTTGTTTTGTGTACAGTAAACAAACCATGTGATTACGATGACCTATGGTTGTAGCCAAAGAAACACTACTTCAGAATCTGACTGTACTCTGCATGTTGAGCTCATATGGATGGTAGGCTATATCATATTAGTGCAGTTGTCTTCAGCCTGTTTACCAAATATGAAAATGGTACCTGATAACACCAGATGCATTATGTGTTTATGCTGCCTTCTGAGACATTACCGTACTATTGATAATATATAGAAATAACTCCTGTGCAATTTAACTTCTAGTCCAGTGGGATGAGTGTTAGTGTTAGGGCAGTAGCTTGATTTTGCTGTGTTGTGATTGTTGCATCTGGCAATGAGGTCAAGTAGGCTACTGTACAAGAAAACTGACATTAGAATGAATATGCTTTGAATTCAGCATTTTCAGTATGTCAAATCTACAGCTATGAGAATTAGATATCAAATATTGTCATCTGTTTAAGCATATCTACATAGCTTATATTTTGTTTTTTCAATGGACATATTCTATTTGCTAGTACTGGGTATATATTGTTTTAACAAATTTTTTTGTCTTGATCCTGTTTTTGTGTTACTTTAAATTACAGTGGTAAACACACCATATTCAGAATACAGTACCGGTACTGTACTGTACACAGTTTTAAATTGGTTTAAATAGGTGAGGTGGTCATATGAATAATTAAAGATGGCAGTTCCTAAAGTACAGTACAGTACTGCACTAAGTAGACAAACAGAGCTTATGTAATGGCAGAAAATTTGTGAGGTAAAAAGCACTTTTGAATACTCGTAGGATAGCAACCATGAGGAGACAGATGAGTCGAGTCTGTGAAGGTGTACATTAGAGCTTGAGGAAAGATTGTAGCTTTTATGATAATGAGATGCATAGTATTATTGCCACCACAGTAAGTTACTATCGAGTAATTACAGCACCAGTACTGGTATTCGAGGTGGTACACGAAACATATTTCAGCAATGTATTTTTAATATTTATTCTTTTTTGTATATGCACAAACCACCAAAAATGAGGGGCGATAGTGGCAATCCCCTGCATGACATTTTACGGTTATCAATGTATCGTACAATAATATCATGTCAAAGTGACTGAACATAAGACATCATGAGGTGAGTTTAGGAGCTGGAGGGATAAGTGAAGAGTGCATGATGATTATAAACATGAGACAGACAGCCAGACAGAGGGAGGAGAGGCACGTTGTGTTGGGCTCCAGCCATCAGCAGTCGTGCGCATGAGGCCGGGGACCTGTGCATTGCGCTGGGTATTCCCAGGCACCATGTTTGGCTTTGGCGTGTCATGTGATCGCTTACACAGGCAGCTCCTTGCATTCCCCAACTTGTATATACACACAGGTTCAGTCAAAAATACAAATTAATGTGAGTGAATAATTCATTGCTCCTCATGAGAGCTTATTACTTTGAAATGTGATCTAGGGTTGGTTCATATCACAAAGCTCAGGAGTATACTCAGTGTTTAACTTTACAGTGGGTTCATATCACAAGATTCTGTAGTGCTATACAGTAGTCTTGTCAGTATTGGTCCCAAATCATTAGTCTCTGAAATACAGTACTGTATTGATGTATAGATTGCATATTAAAATGGCATCAAAACATACGGTATTGGTTTGAAATACTTGTATACCAATTTTGTTTTGTAGTGTGGGTTTTAACTCGTGACATCTGGTTAATTCTTCCTCAACTCTGGAAATAATTGATGTTTGTACAGGACAGGAT
The DNA here is from genome assembly GCA_033782935.1 of Petrolisthes cinctipes. Lineage (NCBI taxonomy): Eukaryota > Metazoa > Arthropoda > Malacostraca > Decapoda > Porcellanidae > Petrolisthes > Petrolisthes cinctipes. The sequence goes on along the minus strand of JAWQEG010000136.1, from coordinate 17,121 downwards.
AGCTAACCAGTTCTTTGTGTACGTATTCATTTTGTTGGGTGAAGGTTAGTGTGTCGTTCCATGCCAGCAGTACTGTATTATAATGTATACTGTGGTACTTAATACAATCCTATTTATAGAGATCTCATAATTTAACTAATTATCTCAGGACTTGTGGCACACATCTGTGGTAAGTCAGGATTCTTTTTATTTTCCCCCCAAAGAATTTACTCGAGAATCTGCAGTGTTCATCCTAGGTTTCAAACATTCTTAGTACCAGTAATATTTATTATGCAGTACTTTTGCAGTGATGAATATCAGAATATTTAGGAAAGTTTATCGACACCAGTACGGTACCGGTATAGGTTTGTGTTTTGTGAAGGAAAGTTCTCAAACTTCAAATGGCTGAGGTGTGGCCTTCTGGGCACTGTATATTATTAGTGAGGTGGCAGCCGGATCTCTGGCTGTTGCTATGATGACTTCCTATTGAGAAAGCTGTAAATATATGAAAGATTGTTATTTTTTATGCACTAAAGTATGTTTATAGTTAACAAACTATCTTGCTATTTCATTTTTGGGAATGGATGTTGGCCGATATCTGGAATAGTTAGCTAGCCAGTAAAATATTTGTATGATATATATAGAGTCCATCCTGGGATAATCTTTACCAGAGATGATTAGTTTTGATTTGATTAAATTCTTGTTATCTCATTAAATGGAAATTACCCTTTCAATTTTGAAATGTTGGTGAGACAAGGAAAATTTGATGATCCAACACTCTATTAATGTTCGCCACATGCATGTTCAGGTAGCTGGGTAGTCGGTGCCAAGTGCGCAGCGCACTTACTTGTGATTGGTTCTTGTTAGAGCTGCTGTAGTGATGCCAGATAGTTGAACATAAGTGATTTGTTGTTGAAATTACAGCCGATATTCAATAATTGCAATGACAGTAGATGTTTTATATAATATCACATGACTACTGGATGCTAATTGGTACTGTTGATGCTGGCAGGTCTGCTTACATGGATGGCCAGGTTATGGGATGAAGCCCTACTAATATGCTCTACTTGGGCATTTTTTCTTCAAACACCAATTAATATTTAGCTTATTTAGGTTGCCAAAAGGGTAGCTGATTACATTGTTGTTGTATACAAAATATATCATAAGTGTGGAATAATATTAGTAGTGGTAGTGTGACAAAACATGGCCGCATCACACATTTGGTGTGAGAGCCCAGTCTGAGGTGGGTCATTTCAGGCCTGTGCCAGACACAGTGCAGTCGTGCCAAGTTGTTAGTAAGCACACTTGTGAAAGATCATGTCTTGTTAACATTGGCAAGAAAACAGTTTGCAAATCATTTTAGAGAGTACATGACAATCAGTGATTTAAAGGATCTGAAAGGTCCACTGGCTTGGTAAACAGGTGTATTTACCATTTACCTTTGAATTACATTAAACAATGGTGTTCTAAAATAACAACTCATACTGTGCTTTTCACAGTGAAGTGTGCCCTTAGTGTAATACTGTTTTGAGAAGTCATAGTAGCCCCTGGCAGTAGTGTAAGTTGGCTACCTACTGGGCACACATTCAAGAGTACAGTACTTGGTCGTGCACCACTCTGGTAAGTTTTTCTTAGCTCTGATGCTGGAGCTGTGCCATATTTAGCTCATGCCGTCGGAAAGTGTTTGTCTGCTTATATTTAATGTGGCTGATGTCTCATGATTGTCTCGCCGGTGCCTTAGAGTTTTGGGATGTATCAGTCTCAGTATAAATATGGTAAAGAAATATCTAAACAGAGGCTAAATTGCTAATGATTTTCATACAAAGTTCCTGATGTCTTGCTAAGGTTGGTAGGCATTTACAGTTAGTGGCAAAAGTCCTGTCACCTCATCCAGCATTTATTCATTGAACTAACAATTTCACCATGCAGAATGCAGTATCCAGCAGGCATATTTATAACTTCTGGTGCTTCAGTTCCCAAGCCTGTGACTTGATAAATTTGGCAACGGGATATTTGCCACCAACTGTACTGTACTGTACTGTATTTGAATGAGTATGAAGCAAGTTCTCTGAATATTTGTTCAGTATTGATAGTGTACCAGATTGCAAAGTGTGAGGTAGGACACACTACAACTCTTTGAGGTCAGAAGTACTGGTATCTTTGTATTATGGCTTTGAGGCTTATATTTTTAGTTATTTTATTCAGCCTGTTCAATCCATTGCAGGACAGACACCTACAGTCTCATGATTCCCCATTCAATGTTGGTAGGGTAATTGCAGCTCATAGTGTCTGTACCATACTATTGATTTCATTTTGATGGATAACTCCCTGTCTTCTTCAGCTTCATGTCACTTGCAGTTGACCCCTGCTATTCGCAGCGGTTATGTGTCAGACCCACCCTGGAAATTGGAATTTTGCTCCCCAAATCACGCATTTTACTGTTGAAATTAGAGTACGGTATTGAATTACCATTACCATTGTACTGCATACATAGGCTACAAGTAGTTTATGTACTGTATTGTAGCTCTTTAGGTATATTTCTACCTATCGTACTAACTACAGTAGTACTTTCTTATCTTTACAGTGTTAATGATGTGAGTGTGAGCCGCAATGGGTCCTAAAGACCGGGACCGCAGTGGCGGCGGTGGAGGTGGAGGTGGCAGTAGTGGTGGCGGTGATGGTGGTGGTGGAGGTGGTGGGTCATCCTTGATAAGCTCTGAGGAGTGGCTGCAGCGCCTCCTCACTGCCATAGCCAAGATCAAGTCTCAGAAGCAGCGGCCGAACTTGGAACGTATCACACAGACCATGAGGCAGCTGTACACCGTGTCTCCTGACATTGTGGTCACCAACCTTCAGGCTCAGGTAAGTTTATGTTCAGTACATAAACTCTTTTTTTTCTAACAAACAGTAGTTAGATACCTGTGTAGGTAAGTTAGTACAATGAGTATTTATGCAGTTGTTTTTGATGTTATTGTGTCCACTTGTTTGTACCTTATACTGTACTGTGTTTAGGGCAGTAGTCAAGGAGAATTGTCAGACGGTTTGATGCTCGGAGCTGCCTTTGTATGCAAGTTATTCATGGACAGATGGATATAGCCTACAAATTTAGACTACAGCCATTAGTTAAAATATTCCATTACACTCTTGATTCGCAATAAATAATCTATTTTGTTATCTGAAAGTTCTAACCTTGGTTGTATTCCTTGATGTATTTTGCCTTTGCAACATGAATTTGAGGAAGATTATACTCTAAAATAGTATATGGTAATTATTCATGATTGTTGGATAATCAGCAAGATATCTTATAAATGGATTTTGGGGCATTATGAAACCAAGAAGTTGTTAAATATTGGATTATTTCATATGGGTTTGTGTGAGATCATTGCCTTTGTGATGATAACTTATAGTCTCATGGCTCCACAGATAGGCTACCATGTGGAGTTATCATACTGGTCTACATCACAACCTATATAGCTCAGGGCTTGTCCTAAATTTTTCAGATATTTGTAACCTCAGCTTGGTCACCTGTTTTGATCTTTGGTGAGAGGTTGTAAGTAGAGAACTAATGGAATGGATACATATCCACAGTCTACAGTGGCTTAGTGAAGTGCCAGTGCATATTTTATCCAAGAAAATTTGACAGGAATAATTCATGGACTCCATCCAAATGCAATCAAAGTAGTTTTGTTTATTTCCACATTAATCAGACTTCCTGCATTGATAATATACTAGTTCAGTCACACTACATTGTTAACTTCCTTTGTCTTGTTATAGCCATACACTGGGGAGAGAAACTGGGAGATGGATGGTCTAACTGAAGGGTTGAATTGTTGTTGTATTAAGTACAAGCTGGTAGGTATGTTGAAGGGTGGAGATTAAGTAGATAACTAAATATTAACTGAAGGGTTGAATTGTTGTTGTATTATTAATAAGTACAAGCTGGTATATATAGGTAGGTTGAAGGGTGGAGATAAGATAGATAACTAGATCTAGATACGTAAGTTGGTTGGTTATGGGTATGACATATGAACAACTAAGGAAAGGAGGTTTAAGGATGAAAGATAACGAACGCATGAGAGAGTGAAAGGAGAGCAAGAGAATGTAGTAATGAGGAGGGCAGTTAGGTGGTGTAATATAGTATAGTAAGGAGAGACAGTACAGTTAACTATAAGAAATCATACCTGCCGTACCGTTAAGAAGGACAAGAGAGTGAGAAAGGGGATTCAGGAAACAAAGGAGAGGATGGTTGTGCAGCCTCTTACAGTACACGTGGGTTTTGTTTATCCCAGCCACCCTTATCCCCATTCCCCACCCCACCCTACCTTACCTTCCTCCCTCATCCTCTCCTACACCTCCCACAGTCCCACTTCCATGCCTCCCACCGTTAACCTCCCACCTCACTCCTTGTATCTTCAACGAGTGTTATATCTCCCTATTTCCCTCTCTGTGTGTCTGTCTATCCCCGTCCTTGCGTCTCACTTTTCTCCCATTCCTCGTTGTTGGTTTGTTGTTGTACTTCTCTTTGTTCGTATGTCTTTTGTCGGACTTGGGACTCTCCACCTTCACTCTTTCCCCCCTCCTCCCTCCTCCCTCCTCATCTCACATACCTCCCCCTACTTGGGTATTCTGTCCTACTTGAGCGTACTCTGTCCATTTCTCCTTCCCACCCTCTTGTTTATTCTTCCAACCAATATCCCGCTTACTCCTCTAATTAGTGTTTTTTTTTTTTTTTACCTTCCCCCTCATTTTAGTGTCCATCCATGTGACTCTGTTCCTCGCACAGTTACCACAACCCCACCTCAAATACACTTGTTTACTCTTCCTCCATTCCCACTTCTCCTTTCATTCCTTGATCTCCCACACTCTTATAATGCTTTTACTCTTCTCACCCACTACCCAAGGCTCATCTACCTTTCCGTCCCCCCCCCCACCCTCCATACTTCCCACTCACTCTTCTACTTTAACTCCTCTCACCCACTACCCGAGGCAATTTCACCTTTCCAGCCACCCCCCCACCCTTCCCACTCACTCACTCTTCTCATTGACACCCATCCTGCCCTCCCTGTCCTGGGGCCTTGGTTTATAGACGAGACAGACGTTGTAGATAACACTGATGTAACTCTAGCGGTATAGTGAATGAGCTCAAGTTAGTGTTATTGAACTCATGTCTGACCCTATTTGTCTTCCCCAAGTCATTGTTCTCCCTTGCCCGTAGGTTGGAGGAATAGAGTAACTTGTGGTTCGCCAACTTCACTAACTTGCCCCCAAAGGTTAATGTAAAGTTCTGAGAATAAACTAGAACACTGCTGAGTTCAGTACCATATGGTTAAGTGTATGTCGTTTTACTCATCAGTTATGTATTCCCTTGTTTATAACAGGTGGATGTGTGCTTTGATTATAAAATGAAATATTTTTCTGTTGCCTGCAGGTTGACGCGGGCGGTATTTTGTACATCGAGAACAAGGGGATTGAGTCATACGCGGACCCTAAGAACCCTCCACTACGGACTGGGCGAGTGAGTGTACGGACACCGACGGGGAGCTCGCGTGCGGGTGACCTGGTGGGGAAGGTAGTGAGGGCGGTGCGGGAGGCGGGGCCAGGGGGCGCCACGCTGAAGGATATTACGGCCCATTTGGCGCCCAGTGCTGGGGTAGTAACTTCGGGTGGGGGTGGGACACACGAAGACTCCCAATTGCCAGCACTGGTAAGACATGCCACCAAACGAGCATTACAGCGGGGGTTCCTGGCCCAGAGTGGCAAGGTGTTTACGTTGGGTACGTTGGCCAAGCATCGTAAGGCCGCTGGCAGACCACCCACCTTCAAGAAGCACCACGGTGGCGCTGAGGACGACTATGATGACGACCTCAGTATACAACTTCATAATCGCTCCCTTGATGTCAACAACTCTCATCTGCAGGTCAGTCATGGAATTGTTATGAATCTTGCTTCCACAGGTGTGCAGTTTACTTCTATATATTGGTATTGTACTGTTGTTGTTACTTCCTCCAGTGTTTCATCCTTTCAACCTGTCACACCTTAACTACCACTGTATCTGTACCTTTCTTCACCTTTGTTTACCCCGTGGCCTTCATCTCTTCAGTCTCTCATTCTTCTTTAGGACAATGACCACTATATAACAAACTGGATACTTTCGTAGTGTTTGCGTCCTCCTCTTTTAATTCTGTGCCCAGCCTACTTAGCGCTCCCCGCCTGGTCAGTCACTGGGGCAGGTGGTTGGTGGACAGGTGAGATGACAGCGGGCAGGCGGCACACCACACCATGTGTTGCCTCTCCCTCACTCTGCCCACACCTACCTCCATCCACTCCATCATTTTCCCCCAGTACGATACTCCCCAACCTCCCTCACTCTGCCCACACCTACCTCTATCCACTCCATCATTTTCCCCCAGTACGATACTCCCCAACCTCCCTCACTCTGCCCACACCTTCCTCTATCCACTCCATCATTTTCCCCCAGTACGATACTCCCCAACCTCCCTCACTCTGCCCACACCTTCCTCTATCCACTCCATCATTTTCCCCCAGTACGATACTCCCCAACCTCCCTCACTCTGCCCACACCTTCCTCTATCCACTCCATCATTTTCCCCCAGTACGATACTCCCCAACCTCCCTCACTCTGCCCACACCTACCTCTATCCACTCCATCATTTTCCCCCAGTACGATACTCCCCAACCTCCCTCACTCTGCCCACACCTACCTCTATCCACTCCATCATTTTCCCCCAGTACGATACTCTCCAACCTCCCTCACTCTGCCCACACCATACTAATCTTATCATTCTTCTCCGTCCCTCTCCCTACTTCCCCATACCACGTAGCCTCACTCATTGTATTCCCTCATTACCCAACACTCGGCTGATCAGTAACCCTTCAGTATATGTAGTACAATGTCTGCTTTTTATTGATATAACTTTTATACCATCCATATTCTTGGTGGAGGGAGGTTATTTGGCAGAGACGTTATCGTTGATGTAGCGAGAAAAAACCCACATCAAGATATACATTCTCCTGACAAATTGAAAATGATTAATTTCGTTTATCAGTGTGGCTTCTCACTCACCCATTGTCGGGTATTGAAGGAAGGTAGAAAATATCAAACAAAATCAAGGGCCAATATTTCTCGGATGCATGAACAAAAGTTTAACCAAGGTGGTAATCCTGTCCTTAGTTTCGTGAATTCAGCATGTGTGTAATATCAGTTTATCTATGATGTAATTAAATTTAATGGGAGGTGCAACAGGTTCTCCATTTGCATGTGTGAGACCCCTTCGAGTCAGCAAATTTATAACGTAACTTCAACACTCATTGAATTAGGAAAGGGGAGAACCGGATTGTGGCAGTGTGCTATAGATTTCACCAGTTATATGTATGGAAGATAGAGTGCGGTAGTTGCTCACTGAAGATGTAGGAGAAAGGAGAACCGGATCGTGGCACTGTGCTCTAGATTTCACCAGTTATATGATGTATGGAAGACTTGAGAATACGGGATTTGTCTCGTGACTGGGAAGGTTGGGCAGAAAATGAATGAATGTGTGTTCGTGGGTTGGGTATATAGGTACTGCCTGCGTGCTTGGTTTCTCCCGTGAAGGAGGCATTCGGTTAAAAAGAAAGTTGAAGAGTGCATTGTACCCACCTCACGCACTGCTGCCTCTCCTTCTCTCACCGTCATCCTTGTTTCCCACTCCTTCCTCCTCGACATGTCTCACCCCCCCCCCCCTCCCCATTTCCCTCCCACTCACCTCTTTCCTTACTTTCATCCATTACGATTCCCACTCACTTTCCTCCTGCCTTCTCTCTCTACTATCATCCTCTCGCCCAATCTCTCTCACACACACACACACACACACACCGGCGGATGGCATGGAGTGAGTGTACAGGTGACCGACGTTGGTTATCTTGGTGTTGTGTGATAAGGTAGGGTGACTGATAGTGAGAGCCACACACAACACAACACAACACGCAGTCTGGCTTGGTCCTCTGTATGTGAAAGTGTGTTACCTCCCTTATTAAACACACACACACACACACACACACACACACACACACACACACCAATACATTGTTCTTTCTTGTTTACTATCACACACGCCCCCAAACACAACCACAGTCATTAATCTTAGACACAATGAAATGGACACACAAGTGGGTCCGTGGAAGAGTATCATAAATGAACCTGTAGAAGGTGATAGACCCTTTGCCTGCCCTGCCCTGCCCTGCCCTGCCCTGCCCTGCCCTGCCCTGCCCTGCCCTGCCCTATAGTGTACTCTACTTTGCCCCTCTCTGTTCAACCCGGTCTATTTATCCACTACCGTATGTAGTAAATCAGGCGAGTACTATGGTGGTGATGGTAGATGGTAGTTAATGCAATCGAGTATGTGAAGTGTTGGATGGTGAATGTGAAAGATGGTCGTTACAGGACAGTCGTGGTCAGTGTATCTTACCCTCTCCCCATTGAAACTACACCATAATAAAATGAGATAACACAGTAACATCCACGCACACGTTGTTTGGAAATTTATTGCATCGTTTGGAAGATGTACGTTGATAAGTTTGCAGCTGTGTTGTGATGATGTTAAGTGTGACGTGTATGGTGGTGCAGGTGAAAGATGATAGTGTTGGGTGATGTGAAGGGGGAACACAAGGGGAAGGGGAAGAGAGTTTGTTGATATGGGGGGGGGGGGGTTACTCACTCAGATAAGAGTCGGTAGGGAAAGCTGCTCTGTTTGTGTGTTGGTGGTACTCATGTTGGTGGTGGTAACATAGTGAGGAACTGACTGGTGATAGATGGCTGAGGTAGTAGTGGCGGTGTGTGGTGCTAGTGCTGCTGCTGCTGCTGGTAGTACTGGTGATGGAGATTGTATCATAAGTTAGTGACTGGTGAAGAGGTTGGTGGGTGTGTAGGTGGGTGTTTATGGTGACTGGAAGTGGTGGTCTGTAGGTGGGTGTTTATGGTGACTGGAAGTGGTGGTCTGTAGGTGGGCGAGGTAAAAATGTAGTGATATCAGCAGCTGGTTAGGATTGAGATGATGACTACCTGACTGATATATAGTATTGATATGAAGTGGACGAGGTGAGATAATAGTGCCAACGATGGTAGTAGCCCTGGGTAGTTGTGGTGGTGGTGGTGGTGGTGGGGATTATAGTGGCTAATAAAAGACTTGTGATGGTAGGTGGGTGAAGCGAGGGTAGCGTAAGGTAAGATGGCGGTAGTGGTGGTGGTGGTGGAGGCAAGTTTTTGTGTTTTCCTCGTGTTTCAAGGTCTTGGCTATGTTGGTGGGGGTGGGGGGTGCGAGCAAGTGATGTGTGGCCGGGTATGGTGGCAACAATGGCTGAATATGGGCAGGTGTGGGTAAGTGAGGGTAGATGTGACAAACAGAGGGTTGGGTGAGTGAGGCAAGGCGTGGGTCGATGATGGTAAGTGTGTGTATAGGCAGGGCATAAATGGATGTGATTGGCCATAGATTAAGGCTGTTAACCAATCAGTGAGAACGGATGTAACATGTAACGCAAATGAAGTCGATAAGGAGTGGTGTGTAGCAAGTGTGCTGTTGGAAGGGGGTAGGGTTAGTTCCTGTGTGAGTGTGAGCGAGAACACATGTGAGTTTGGACAGGTGTTTTTGTGGATGATGGTACATTGTAGGTAGGGGAGACGTCAGGGCTGGTGTGGTGTGGTAGACAAGAGACCAGAGATCATGTAATAGGCTGCAGCAGAGAATAGGGCAGGATAGATAGTTTGATATGGACAGCAGGGAATTAGACAGGATAGATAGTTTGATATGGGCAGCAGGGAATTAGACAGGGTAGATAGTTTGATATGGGCAGCAGGGAATTAGACAGGGTAGATAATTTGAGATAAGCAGTGTAGGGCAGGTCAGGGCAAGGCGAAATAGGAGAGACGAGACACTGGGTTGGCACTGACCCTGAGGCCACCTACTTACCTACCTGACTGACCTCCTCCCCCAGCCAGACGCATCCCCCACTCTAGGTCAAGGATGTCTCGCCTTGATCAGCCTCCCGACCCAGCTTACACCCTCACACATGGTACGTATACCCCCCCCCCCCACCCTCCTTTTTCTCTCTTACTCATATATATATATATATATATATATATATATATATATATATATATATATATATATATATATATATATATATATATATATATATATATATATATATATATATATATATATATATATATATATATATATGCCCTTCCTTCTTCCACCCTGTCTCTCTTCTTTCTCCATTAAAATACCTTCCATCTTCCCACTTTCACATACGATGCGTCCGTTCTCCATGCAGTGTTCTCATCTTGCCTTTCTCTTCTTGCCCCATCTCGCACCTTTACAATCGTTATGTTCTTTCACACACGCTCTATCTTTACCTCTTCCTCCCTCATTCTCTCCCTTCTCATCACCAGCTTTACGTTCATTCACATCCTCTCCACATTCCCACTCCCATCCCTTTCCTATCCCTTCATCATCATGCAGGGAATGCGAAAAGAGGCACAAACAGTAAGAGCGATAAAGGGTTTATTGGAAGCTTCCAGCCGGTCTATTGATAATGCAATAAAAACTCCAGCACTTAAGAGGTGAGGAGGGTGACCTTGACTGCCGGGCTATAATAAGAACCCCCCACACTCCCATGCCATTGGCCCGAGTGGGAGGTGAGCAAGGCAGGCAGACGAACACAGAGACCCCTCGGCTGTACTTATCACCATGTTTCTAGTCCTTCATCATTACCATTATATTCCTTTCAAACATGGTCGGTCAGAGAGGAGAGTGACTTCCAGTGCGGTGGTGGTGGTGGTGGTTCTCTTTATTTTACAAGGCTCAGCATCAGGTTATCCAGGAATCCAACGACCTACATTGAAGTGAAACTCTGCCTTAACTTTAGTTCTTCGACTGTTACTAAAAATAGAGTCTTTAGGCGTGGCATAGATACCAATACCCTGGGTTGGTACACTGTTGTCATAATATTCAAAACAGAATAGTCACAAGCTAGCGAACTGTGTGGATTCTTTCGTTCTGGTGGTATAGCGACTGTGCTTTACTGTATGGTAACCCAAAGACTGCTTTACACCACGAGAGTAGAATCAAAGTCATTAAGAGTACTCGCTTACATGATCTTGATGGAACGTGGAATCATATGCAAGGATAAGGTAATGGGATAGAGCAGATTAGGTTATGATTAATCTTGTTTATGGCCACGTTATCAGACCACTTCTACTTAAATATTTTTCATACCTCCCTTCACTCTTGTCTAATACTTTTCTTCAGTGCCAAGAGAGAAGGAAAAAACGTGACTTTACAATGTCCGATTGTTTTTAAACTCAGACTCGAGGAGAGTAGGGGGCGTCCCTTACAATGTGTGTGTTTTGTGTGGTTCAATCTATTGTCGTCATGCTAGTTGTGTGTACGTGTGTGTAGGTTGTCGCTAATTGTGTTGGCTTGGTCTGCTGTTTACTTAGCGTCCTTGTGTTGCTTTCTTGATATACAGTATGTTTTTAAGTTCTTTAGTTTACTATATGAGATTATATGTTTAGTCGCTTTCCTATATTTTCCATGTACTTTGCATTATTTATTGTAGATATTCTACTTACGTTATGTTCGTTGTGAATTATGATAACTATTTTGTTTTGTCTGATGTGGATGTTTGTCTCCCTGCTGTGTGTGATTTATAGTTGGGTGTGGTGATGGTGGTGGTAGTGGTGATTGCAGTATAGGGAGGAAGTAGTGGAATGCAGTGTGTGTGTGTGTGTGTGTGTGTGTGTGTATAGAAATTGATAGATAGATAGATGTGTGTGTGTGTGAGAGAGAGAGAGAGAGGGGGGGGGGAGGGAAAGATAGAGAGAGAGAGGGGGGGAGGGAAAGATAGAGAGAGAGAGAGAGAGTTGAATGTGTGTGTGTGTATTGACAGACAGACATACATACATACAGACAAGCAAGAGTATAGTCGCTACCAGAGGAACCAGTTTTTTGTCTCACCATCACGGCCACCCCTCCTCCTCCCCCCCCCCACGTCTCCACCCTTCCACCCTCCCCCCCCCCTCTGCCTCCACCCTTCCACCACTCCAGTCTCCACCCTTCCAGTCTTCTCTACCTCTCCCCATGTCTCCACCCCACCTTCCAACTCCACCCTTCTTTTCGACGACCCCCTCCACCCTCACGTCATACTTCTCCTCATAGCTGCACCCTCCACCTCTTCGTCACCCTCTCCACCTCTTCGTCACCCACACCCCTCTACTGGCCTCATCATTCTCACACTCCACCCACTCACCCAATTTTCTTACCCTCACCACTCCATATCCCACTCTCCTCCCATCCCACCACTATCTCGTCAAATCCCTCTCCCCATTCTGCTTCCTTCCCTTAGCGTTGCTCTCTTCCACTTTTCTCAGTCCTCACTTCTCCCCACCCCCACCCTCCCCTCCCCTCCCCTCACACCCTCGACCACATCCCCCCACCCCACCCCACCCCATCTCATCTCCTATTTTCCCTCCATTTTTTTCCCTGCATCTTACTTCCCAGACCTCCCCTTTCCACCCTTTTCCCCACTTACCATCACCGTCCCTCTCTTCCAAGCTTCTACAGTCTCACCTCCACTTTCCCCCTCCGTCATCTCCTCTCCATCTCTTATACTACTAACCTTGATCCATACACCCCCCCCCCCCTCTCTCTCTCTCTCTTTTATGATTTAATGTTTTGTCTGGTTGCTTTTTACCTCCTTCCCTCGTTCTCACTCGCTTTCCTCCCCTTCTTACATCTCTCCTCCCCACCACCACAAAACACTCAACATAATTTCCTTCTCCTATTCCCCTACCCGATCTACTCCTACTTTCTAGTCTCATCCGTGTTCTTCCAATCTTCCAGCCATTCCTTTATTCTCTCTCTCCTCTCTCCTTTATTCTCTCTCTCTCTCTCTCCTTTATTCTCTCTCTCCTCTCTCCTTTATTTCTCTCTCCTCTCTCCTCTCTCCTTTACTCTCTCTCCTCTCTCCTTTACTCTCTCTCTCTCTCCTTTACTCTCTCTCCTCTCTTCCACATTACCATTCTATCTCTTCTTCTGTCTTACACCTCTTTCCCCTTTACTTTCGCCCCATTCACTATCATTCATCCAATTTCTTGTATTACTCTCTCTCTCTCTCTCTCTCCTCTCTCTCTCTCTCGTCTCTCTCTCTCTCTCTCTCTCTCTCTCTCTCTCTCTCTCTCTCTCTCTCTCATATAGGCCACAGAAACCCCAGAACAGAGTATAACCTTAAGGGCAATGCTCTCGTAAGCACTGATACTGAGAAATGACTTGGGTGTAACTATCACCAGTGACCTCAAGTTCTCAAAGGCAGTGTATTGAGGCTGAGAAGAAAGCCCAAAGGATGTTAGGGTACATAAAGCGACAGTTTGGATACCGGAACAAGGAGATAGTACTTTGTCTGTACAATTCCCTTGTCCGAACCGCACCTGGAGTATGCAGTCCAGTTTTGGAGTCCTTCTTACCGAAAGGATATCGCGAGATTGGAACGAGTGCAAGCCAGGGCAACCAACTTATACCTCTCTTAGACACAAGAGCTATAAAGATCGGTTGGTGGAACTCGACCTGTTCTCTTTGGAACCCGGAGACTGCGTGGTCAGCTTATCGAGGTGTTATAAAATACTACGAGGCTTTGACAATGTAGACTACAGGGACATTTTCCAACCTCAGTGAGGGCACAACCAGGAATCATGGCTACAAACTTGAACTGAAGCGTTACAACCGTGATCTGTGTGGTAAGTTCTTTACATACAGCATCTGCGGTACTTGGAACGCGCTTCCTGCTGATGTAGTCAACAGCAACTCTGTGGATCAGTTCAAGTCTAGATTAGACAAAGCCTTAAATCACCGTCTAGGTGTTTAAGCCGTTGTGCGAGTGTTCCTTGATGGTTTCACATAACACATTCGAGGATGGTCGCCTACTTGCGCAACCAAACCCACAGGTACCCTCTTTGTATGGATCGTAAGGTCCCCTAGGGTACTTCTTTTCCTTGTAACTCCTTGTAACTCTCTCTCTCTCTCTTCTCTCTCTCTCCTCTCTCTCTCTCTCTCTCTCTCTCTCTCTCTCTCACTGCTGGGTGGTGGTCTAGCCAGGTGTTGTGCTGCTCCCTTTCCTTCCTTCCTCTCCCTTCTCTTACTCTCCCCCCCCCCTTTCCCCTACTCTCCCTCTCACCCCTCCCCCCCTCTCCTCGTCTAGCCAGGTGTGTGTGTGTGTGTGTGTATGTGTGTGTGTGTGTGTGTGTGTGCTCCTTCCTCCTCCTCTGTCGACCGTTTCCGTTACTGTCTCTTTTATTCTCCTATTTACTCCCAACATTCCTCTCTCTCTCTCTCTCTCTCTCTCTCTCTCTCTCTCTCTCTCTCTCAGTCATCGTATCTGATTTAACACCACAACGTCCGTCCGTATCTGCAAAACACACACACACACACACACACACACACACACACACACACACAAAATGTATCCAAACATCGTGCAGAAATTTTGTTTTGCATTGGTGATACTCATCTGTTTTCTTTACCACACGAACCCCCCCCCCCCCCGCCTCTCAATTTAACAGAGAGTAAAAGAGGTGGAGAAGCGTCTACTACACATACTTATCCGTCGTTGATTTATGGGTTTCTTCTCTCCCTTGTACTGTTGCTGCGTTAAAGCCAAACTGACCACATCACTACAACCGTGTATAAAATATATCTATATGTTTTGGATATCCACGTTACTGACTGTAAATGGATTCTCATGTTGTATCTGAACATTCCTCTCTCTCTCTCTCTCTCTCTCTCTCTCTCTCTCTCTCTCTCTCTCTCTCTCCTCTCTCTCTCTCTCTCTCTCGTCTCTCTCTCTCTCTCTCTCTCTCTCTCTCTCTCCTCTCCTCTCTCTCTCTCTCTCTCTCTCTCTCTCTCTCTCTCTCTCTCTCTCTCTCTCTCTCTTTCATTCATCCGTCGTTTTCCATCTCTCCCCACTTCCCCTCCGTGTCCGTAATCGTTATTCTGTATACTTATAACTTCATCCCTCCCTCCCTGCCTGCTATCACCTGCTTCTCTCCCTTAGTATAACCAACACCTGGCTCTCCTCCCTCACCCTCCTTCACTTACTTACTTACATCACTCCCTCACCATCACCTGCCTGGCTTGCTTATCATACATACGTAGTACCTCACCTGCCTCACTCATTTGCCTTCACCTGTCCTCCTCTCCTCTCCCTTGTTTCTCCCTCTCTTGCTTCTCTCACCATTGTCTCTCTCTCTCTCCCTTCCTGCAGCATCCCATCTTCCTCCTTCCCCTCATTATCTCTTTGCCATTCCTCCCTTCCTCCCTCATAGACACCACCTGTCCTCTTCCTGTACCTGCTGCCCCGTCTCTCTCTCTCTCTCTCTCATCCAGTCTCACCTGCCTAACTCCCTCACAGCTGCCCCCCCCCCACTTCAGCTGCCCCCCCCCCACTCAGCTGCCTAACACTTTCATCATCAATAATATCCACGGTCTCTGTATTTGCACTTTTTCTATGAGCAGTATTGGGGATATAATTTGATGTGAAACTCGGTAAGTCGAACATGATATAAAGAAACTTGGCGTGGATACCTATAACCTCTCCACTCACGAGCCTCCTTTCACACACACACACACACACACACACACGTCCTCCCTTTGTCCTTCACTCTCTCTCTTTCTCCTCGTTGACTAATATACACCTTCCTACCTCCCTCCCTCCCTCCTTCTCTCTCTCTCTCTCTCTCTCTCTCTCTCTCTCTCTCTCTCTCTCGTATTCCTCCTCCACTCACTCCATTCTCACTCTTCTTCGTCTCCTACCACTTCTCCCTTCCTCTTTCACATTCCTCCTTTCTCACTCAGTCCCTCCCTCCCTCTCCCCCCTCCCCCCTCCCCCCTCTCCCCCCACTTCTCTAACCCTCCTACCAGGTGTCTGCCCTGTCTGCCTTTCTCTAAGACATCAGTAGTCCATCTGCACCTCTTCTACTTCCTCTCCTTTCCCCGTTTCTCTCCCTCCTTTCGCGTTTCTCTCCCTCTTTTCCTCGTTTCTCTCCCTCCTTTCCTTTTCTCTCCCCTTCCTTTCCTCTTTCCTTTTCTCTCCCCCTCCTTTCCTCTTTCCTTTTCTCTCCCCCTTCTTTCCTCTTTCCTTTTCTCTCCCCCTCCTTTCCTCTTTCCTTTTCTCTCCCCCCTCCTTTCCTCCCTTCTCTCCCTCTCCTTTCCTCCCTTCTCTCCCTCTCCCTTTCCTCCCTTCTCTCCCCCTCCTTTCCTCCCTTCTCCCCCTCCTTTCCTCCCTTCTCCCCCTCCTTTCCTCCCTTCTCCCCCTCCTTTCCTCCCTTCCTCTTTTCCCACCTTTCAGTTGGTCTTTTTACTCCCTCTTGCTTGCTACGAGTCACTTTCCTTCACTCAATCCTTACCCTTATTCTCCCTCCGTGCACCGTCTATTCATTATTCCTTTCATCCCCCCCTTTATTCTCTCCTACTCTCACTCCAATCATCCTCCCTACCAACACGGTTCTCTCCCTCCTTCCCTCCCTCTTCCCCCATCAGTCCCTCCTCCCTCATTCCCCTGTCAGTCCCTCCCTCCCCCCTACACCGTCCTTATCTTCCTGTCAGTCACTCACTACCTTATACTCTCTTGCCACAACAACTAGCTTATCCTCCTAGTCTGTCTCGTGATTACATTTGCTTATCGTTAGCTATTGTATAAGCGTCTAAGGATTGTGTGTGTGTTGTGTTGTCGATAGTATGGGTTGATGCTGTGTTGTGTAGTATGTGAGATGATTGTTGCCGGTAATGATTTGCCATATTACCATTAGTATTGTGTGTTAGATTGTGGTGTTGGATATCACGTTGTATGTATAGTATTATGTGATGTTATTTACTGTAATGATTTGTATAGTGTAGGGGTCTTGTTATGTAGTTCATCTAATGTTGTGAGTGTAAAGGTGTATAAGTAATGTTGGTGTGATTCGTAATACATGGCTTTCCTTATATTGTATAGGAAGCTTAGCGTGTTTGTTGTGTGATTATGTATTTTCTTTCAACGTAGCTCACTGTTGGGTAGTGATTTGTATGTTCAGTCTTTTGTCTATTATGCTTGTTA
>JAWQEG010000134.1:10000-18436 GCA_033782935.1 Petrolisthes cinctipes | reverse complement strand
CTCTCTTTCCCTTATCTCTTTATGTCATTCACCCTCCTCTCCCTATTCTCTTTCCCTATACTTTCCTATCAGTCTCTTTTATTTCCTCTGTCCCCTCCACCCCTTTATCATCCTTCCTCTGCTTCTCATTCTATATATATATTTATACCTGAATATACTTGTGTTTTCCCTCCTCCCCTCTTCATTCTCTCACACATTATTTTTTGTTTTCGTTCCCCTCAAATTGCGTTAGCTTTGTCACATATACCTTCTCATTTTCCTTTCGCTTCCCTCATTCTCACATCTCTCAATCTCACTGTCCCCTTCCACTCTCTCGTTTCCCCCTCTCACTTCCCCTCTTATTCCACTCTCCCTTCCTTTCTCATTATATTTGCTACACACTCCCCTCATTCTTCCTCTCATATATTTCCCTCGTTTACTTACAACTTCTTTCCTTCTCCTATCTCATATTCTCTCTCTCTCTCTCTCTCTCTCTCTCTCTCTCTCTCTCTCTCTCTCTCTCTCTCTTCTCTCTCTCTAACCCACTCCCATCCATGCACTCCCCCTCTATATGACCACACTGTCTCATTACTCGTCCTCTATGACCCTCTTCCTCTCACTCGCTAGCTCTCCCTTCCCTGCTTCCTCCTCCCTCCTCACTCACTCACCTTCAAGAGCAAGTGACGGAAGTGGTGTGAGATCAGAGGGAGTAAATCTTCTAACGACGTGATGGAGGAGGAGGAGGAGGAGGATGCCTGGATGGGTAACACTGAAGGAGAAGACTAGGGTTGGTAATATTGGGTAGAGGAAGAAAAGGAGGGATCGAGGAGGGAAGGAGTGGGTAAAAGGTTAACACTAGGAAACTATAGGGTTGGTAATATTGGGTAGAGGAGATGGAGGAGGGTCGAGGCAGGAAGGAGTAGGGGTAAAGGAGAGGTAGATGGTTTGGGATGAGGAGACTTAAGTAAAGGAAAAGAGGACGAGGGAGAGAAGAGTGTTTGGGTTAGTAATGGGAGGATTGGGATATACGGGCCTTGGGTTAATTCTTGAGATGTGGTTTGGGGGGGGGGGGAGAAAGATTTGGGTAAAAGGGAGGAGGGTTGGAATGAGAAGAATTGGATAAAAGGTGAGGAAAAGATTGGGTAAAAGGGAGGAGGGTTGGGGTGAGAAGAATTGGGTAAAAGGGAGGAAAATTGGGGTAAGGGTAGGTGGGAAAGTTGAGACAAGGTGAGTTCGTGGGAATGGAGTCCAAAAGAAACGAAGAAGGGAAGGAAGGAACGAGGGAGGCAGGGGTAAAGGGAGAGTGGGGGGGGGGGGGTACGAAATGTGAATGAAATGGAGGGGAGTAAGTAAAGGGAATATTATAAAGTGAATGGAAGGGACAAGACTACATAAAGGTGTGTGTGTGTGTGTGTGTGTGTGTGTGTGTGTGTGTGTGTGTGTGTAAAATGGCGCAAAAGAGACTGGGTCATCAAAAGTGAGGGTGAAATAGGATTGGTGTGTGCATGATGCGCTTGTGTGTGTGTGTGTGTGTGTGTGTGTGTGTGTGTGTGTGTGTGTGTGTGTGTGTGTGTGTGTGTGTGTGTAAAAGAGACTGGGTCAGCAAAAGTGAGGGTGAAATAGGATTGGTGTGTGCATGATGCGCTTGTGTGTGTGTGTGTGTGTGTGTGTGTGTGTGAGTGTGTGTGTTTGTGTGTGTGTAAAAGGGCGCAAAAGAGACTGGGTCAGCAAAAGTGAGGGTGAAATAGGATTGGTGTGTGCATGATGCGCTTGTGTGTGTGTGTGTGTGTGTGTGTGTGTGTGTGTGTGTGTGTGTGTGTGTGTAAAATGGCGCAAAAGAGACTGGGTCAGCAAAAGTGAGGGTCAAATAGGATTGGTGTGTGCATGATGCGCTTGTGTGTGTGTGTGTGTGTGTGTGTGTGTGTGTGTGTGTGTGTGTGTGTGTGTGAGTGTGTGTGTGTGTGTGTGACCTAGAGAAGAGAATATACAGGTAATCCTATTAAAGGCTTACTGACCACTCATGTACACCCATGTTCAAATAGTCCACCCTGGTCCATTATATACCATTCAAATAGTGTATGTACAATTGGACACATGAATGGGTGGTACAGCCCAGGTGAAAGATACTTGTCCCATTTGAGTAACCAGTGTCTATTATCAGGTACTTGCTTTTTATTACCATCCTCAATACTGACTTCTGCCCCTGGTGTCTCCTATTTGGCACTAAGGAACTTGATATTGGGAGAAATTGACCATCTTTCACTTGGGCTATACACTAAGGAACTTGATATTGAGAGAAATTGACCATCTTTCATTTGGGCTGTACCACCCATTCATGTGTCCAACTGTACCACCTACTTAGTCCTATACACGTACGGTACAATGTGACCCTTGTTGTACTCTACTGCTTCACATAAGGTCTCGTGATATACCATACTGCTTCATATAATCTACTATACTGCTCTAATTCACTGGTTTATCTATTCCACATGCTCCACCATACTGCTCCAAACCACACACTACCACATGCTCCACCATACTGCTCCAAACCACACACTACCACATGCTCCACCATCTTGCTCCAAACCACACACTACCACATGTTCCACCATCTTGCTCCAAACCACACACTACACTACCACAAGCTCCACCATACTGTTCCAACCCACACACTACCACATGCTCCACCATACTGTTCCAAACCACACACTACCACATGCTCCACCATACTGCTCCAAACCACACACTACCACATGCTCCACCATACTGCTCCAAACAACACACTACCACATGCTCCACCATACTGCTCCAAACCACACACTACCACATGCTCCACCATCTTGCTCCAAACCACACACTACCACATGTTCCACCATCTTGCTCCAAACCACATACTACCACATGTTCCACCATCTTGCTCCAAACCACACACTACCACATGCTCCACCATCTTGCTCCAAACCACACACTACCACATGCTCCACCATCTTGCTCCAAACCACACACTACCACATGCTCCACCATACTGCTCCACACAATACATACTATACACTCCTTCACACCTCTCACACAATACCATCTGCACCACCTCACCATACCAGACAGTGTACACCAATATATTCACAACAGTTGCCCACTCTCCCTCCCCTAACAGTGTGTTGTGCAATTATATTTTCTACGTAACTGTACATCTCATCCATACCGCCACCACCGCTACCAGTCATGCATACAAAACCACAAGTCATACATGTAACATACTAAATTGTTATGTATATTGACACTTTTTGTATGAAATAATTTAACTTTTTTGTGTCACGTATTCCAGCTAAATACTCACGCATTTCACAATACATGTTGGTCAGCATTGCAATACACCACAGTACACATTGCGAAAAAAATTGCAGTTAGTTGCACCGAATTACATTAAATATTACATTGCGAGTACCATTTCATCACAGGAGTTATGTAACAAAGTGCAATGCAACACATCACACACACACACACACACACACACACACACACACACACACACAGACACACACACACACAGAAAGTTAGGCACCCAACTCACAGGTCGCCACAATATATAGTATAGAATAGTTAATACGTAAAGCACTTCACAGTCCAGTTCACAGCTCGGGGGTATAACATGACACGCCCCCACCACTTAAAGGGTAAATATATACAGTGTTGGTAAATCCTGAGCAAATTATTCCTCCAAACTATTCCAAGCAACATTCTCACCACATCACTCACTACCTTCCATTACACATCATCACAAGCCCCTTCTTCCATTAAACTCATCACATCTCACAACCCCACAACAAAGCACCATAAAACATATCATCACAAATCACCACTCAGCACATTCCATCACATCACATCACAAATCACCACTCGGCACATTCCATCACATCACATTACAAGTCACCACTCAGCACATTCCATCACATCACATTACAAATCACCACTCAGCACATTCCATCACATCACATCACAAATCACCACTCAGCACATTCCATCACATCACATTACAAATCACCACTCGGCACATTCCATCACATCACATCCCAGACCACCACGTTCACCCCCATTTAATCCATACAGACACAGATGCATAAATTTTACGCCGCTGTACCATGCAAACACCAAGGCAAAATATTACAATAGTTTTCATAGCGCCAGTGTACGCACAAACACATTCGCAGGGAAACAAACACACACACAACACAAACAGATGTAAACACACACACACACACACACACACACACACACACACACACACACACACACACACACACACACACACACACACACACACACACACACACACACACACACACACACACACACACACACACACACACACACACTCTCTCTGTCTCTGTCTCTGTCTCTGTCTCTCTCTCTCTCTCTCTCTCTCTCTCTCTCTCTCTCTCTCTCTCTCTCTCTCTCTCTCTCTCTCTCTCTCTCTCTCTGTGTGTGTGTGTGTGTGTGTGTGTGTGTGTGTTAATAATATAAACACCCTAGCTATATCCTGCTATTGCATCAAAACACAATTGCACGATAGGGAGCATTGCAACAAAGTACAAGTGCACGTATGAAAACAGGCGGAACAACAACACACTTCCGTCCACCAAATAAAACGAATAACAAATACGCAATAAAATCCAACACAATACAATAGGCAACAACACGATGAAAGGCAACAACACCATTCAACTCAATACTGCATATCATGACAAGGAACAACAACAACACCACCACCACAACAACAACAACAATAGTGACCCAATAACGAGGGACATAGAACAGTAATCCACAACAAGAGGGGGGTCTGTCATTCACACCAACACAACACAACACAACACAACACAACTCCACCTATAGCACTGCTCCCTTTGTGTTAGTTGAAGCTTGGCGGCCTTCATTTATCCTGGTGTGGAGAGAAGGCTGAGTATGCACAATAAACGATACTATATTTACGAGGGGCCTGTTTTACTACTTTGACCAGCCATGAGGGTGACTTATTGATACTTTTAAAATATATGTCATGCAACAAACTCCTTCAGTATAATATAAGCTGTTTGGTAGTTTTGTTTTAGGGCAATATATTAGCTGCCTCTATTTCGTCGGTATAGCACCATAAAGTTTTTGAACATGTATCCTTTTTCTATTACTACTACCCTAAACTCATTTGTAACTAATTCACTCTGAGAGGATAGATGACGTAGGCACATATGAGCAGGGATATTCAGTATTATCTTAAAAATCATCCTCCTTCCTTCCTTCCTTCCTTCCTCTATACATTCAAACCTACGCACACCACACTTCCTATTGTTTTGATCCTTCCTCTTCTCCTCGTCTCCTCCTTCAGCCTTCCTCCTCTTTCCTCGTTTACCCGTTATCCCTCCCTCCCCTGCATCCCTAATCTGCTCCCTCTTCCATCACCACACTCCACATCATCTTTCTTCTCAATCTTCGTCCATTTCTCATCCTTTTTCCATTTCTCTTCCTTGCCTCCTCCTTCCGCTCGATACTATTCTCCATTCCTCTTTTTCCTTTCACTTTTCTTCTTCCTCCCATCACTCCTATTTCTTTCATTCATTTTTAATAATTCCTCCCTCGCTGTTCCCTTCCATTCACTGTTATTCATTATATAATATTTACAACTATGTCATTGTAATACCCTCCCTCTCTCAATCGTTCGTCAATCACCACATCCCAACATCTCTCTATTCTACTCTTTCCTCCATCTCTCCTCCTTACCTCCTTCCATCCCTCCAATCTCAAGCCATCACACACACACACACACACACACACACACACACACACACACATACACACACACAGGCACACACACACACACTTGCCTTCATTAATGTTTTCTCCAGGGCAACTAACTAACTAACTACTAACTAACTAACTTCCCTTTCTCTCTTCCCCTTCCTGGGCCTTCTCACTTCCACACACTCCAGGCCTACAGACAGTTGTTCTCTCCAGACTTACACTCATTAACTCTCACAGTGGTCTTCCTACTCAACAGTCCCTCTCCACTACCCCACTCTCACCTCTCTCTCTCTCTCTCTCTCTCTCTCTCTCTCTCTCTCTCTCTCTCTCTCTCTCTCTCTCTCGTGCCTTATAAACTCTATCTATCAGCATCATATAATCGTATTTCCTGTTAAAATATATTCTGTTAGCCCTTTCATCTTCCCAGCCTGAGTTCATTCAATGTTTCTTTCAACATTACTCTATAATTTTCTCTTTACCCCATCAAGGCTCTTTCCACCATACATTTTTAATTCCCTCTCATTGTTCAACGCACACCGATATCCCTCTCAGCAGCCATCTTTAACAGCCCACTCGCATCTACCCTCTCAGTTTCCTCCCCACAACCTCACTCATATATTTTCCTTTTTTATCCTCCCTCAATCCATCACGCTTGCCTGATCCCCTCTCAACAACCCACTCATGCAATTTCCTCTCACTCACCCTCTCATACCTCCACACACACACACACACACACACACACACACACACACACACACACACACACACACACACAATTCCCTCTCTCTCGACAGCCTTCATCACCAATTCACTCACTTGATTCCCTCTCAATATAGTTCTGACTCACTTACCTAATTCCCTCTCTTCATCAGCCCACTCATCCGTTCCCACTCTCTTGGCTAGAAGCGGCAACAGGCTATTTGATGCCAATTAACTTACCTGTAAAGAGAAAGAGATATAGTTCAGTCACCATTGGTATATATAAGCTGTAATTGAAACGTCTCAAAGAAAGAAATATTCCTCCTCCTCCTCCTCTACACTGATCCGATTTGTTCTTCTGTCATTATATCCTCGTCTCTTCTTTCTTCATATTTTAGACTGACTATTTAAGGACCCTGTGATCGTGTATGAGAACTGGAGGCTTTTGATTCCTCCTGACTATGCCACGAAACACGCTCCTTCCCTATAGGTGGTGTTTCGTGGCAATATTTGTAGGACTCGCTAACCTCCAATTTTCTGACTACATCACAGGGTCCCTTAAGCTAAATATGTTCCTCCTTTAACAATGCTCCCGTGATTCTCATTTGTCGTTATAGCCACAATTAAATTCTGGAATGATGTTTTTTTTTTCTCTGTATTCCCCCTCATTTACTCGTCTTTCCTCCAATAACCTTTTGTACTGTACAGACATTGCTTGGTTAATTAAGTGACCCTGTGATGTAGTCAGATAATTGGAGGTAAGCGAGTCCTCCAAATATTGCCACACAACACGACCTATACGGAAGGAGCTTGTTTCGTGGCATAGTCAGAGGGAATCAGAAGCCTCCAGTTCTCAACACGATCACAGGGTCCTTAAGTGGCCATGAATTGTTTTTTCTTCCTTTTCCAGATGCAGCCAAGAGGGAGCAGTCTTACTTTGCTCTGGTGACAATTTACCTGCTCATATTTAGGTTACCTCTTTAAAAATTTCCTCGCTCGTGAGGAAGTAAATAATTAGGTCTACAAAGAAATGATGCAATGAGCAGATCTGAAATACATATCAAACGTAAATCTAATTATGCTTAACTTTTTTACTTTCATGTTTCGACACTGGACGAAGGTTTCATGCTCTATCGATAGAACTCACATTCATCAATCATATACGCAAGTAACGACTATAAAGTGACATACCTTGACAAGACTAAACTTATAACACAACTTTAACACTAACCATTTCATTACCTTCTTCATGGAAATTCTTAGCACTAACAGGCTTAGCTGACGCAATTGTGTAGTCTGTCGTAGTCTGTAGTACTGTACAATAATGAGATTCTCAACTGAATGAAATAGATTAAAGTTTCATACAGTTCGATCGTCTCCGAGACAATAGAACCGTTCAGGTGTCCGAATCTTGAGTGACGAACCCGAGAGTGAAGCTCCGGTGGAAGAAAAACCGGGGAAGAATCCAAAGAGTGAAGAGGAAAAACGGGACAAAAATAAATAAAAATGCAGCAAGAGGAGGAGAAGCTCAGCAGAGAATGCACACACACCCAAGGAAAAAATATATCGCACCATTATGCAAAAATATTCTAGTCCCTCTTGTAATTCCAACACATTTTCCGTTTTCTACGACGCCTTCAGAATACGGAATTCACTCTCAACTTTTCCAAACTTCTTCTCTTGATGACACAACAAATTACGTCGTTAGCTGCTCTGTACAGTAACTTAAATATTTAACTTCCTCGTTTAAACATGGACCGCCACTCTAGCACAAACATAGTCGACACTTTTTAACGCTGCCACTCCAACACAAACAGAGCATCAATTAAGGGGAGAATCTCTTGTTACTAATTTCTCGTTATTAATGTAAAAGAGTTACTGATTCTTCCAAACAATGCTACATAACATAACACATCCCAATTAGTATCACTGAGGTCGTCTATTTCCGAGCATCGTTTGGAGGAATGG
>JAWQEG010000134.1:0-5000 GCA_033782935.1 Petrolisthes cinctipes | reverse complement strand
AAAATGACATCTGATCCGCTGCTGAGGAGGGAGGGAGGGGGGAGAGGGAAAGGGTGAGTGAAGAACGAGAGGGGGAAGAAAGGAAAGACCATTAAGAAGCTAGGAATCTGAGGGAAAATGGAAAGAAATAAGTAATGATGAAGTAAAAACAAAGAGAGAGAGAGGAAAGAAAGAGGGGTAAGCACAAGGAGAACATGAAATGAAAAATAGAGGGAGTGTAAATTGTAAGAGTGAGAGGAAAGGAGAAAAATAGACCCCAGGAAACACAAGGTGGGAGGCAGGTAGTGGTAGTGGTGGTGGTGGTGGTAGTGGTAGTGGTGGTGTTGTTGGTGTTCCGTGTGATAAGGGCAGGCGGAGGGGGAAGGCTGGCAAGATAGGGCAGACGAGGTGGCGAGGAGGGGATAGGCGAGCTGGAATGAGGTGGAGGAAGGGGTAGGGAAAGGGGAAGGCTTCTTAGATACAGTGGAAGAAGGGGTGGGAAGGGAAGAGGCGAGTCGGGAAAGGGGTAGGGGAAGAGGAAGCCCAGTAAGATATAGTGGAAGAGGGAAAAGGGTAGGATATCGAGGGGGTGGAAAGGAGAGAGGCCAGCTGAAAGAGGAAGGGGAAAACTGGTCTGATGTAAAGGAAAAGGGAACCGAAAGGGGACACTTGAGCTGAGGAAGGGTTAGATATGGTACAAGAGGGGACGAAGAGGGAGAGGCGAGCTGGGAGAGGAAAGGGAAAACTGGCTTGATGTAGAAATACGAAATGAGGTAGGAATGACAAGATGAAAAAATAATAAGAATTTAAAGGAAACAAGGAATGGGGAGAGAAAGGCTTAGCAGATGTGAAGTAAAGGAAAACCGGGAAGGAGGAGAGAAAAGGAGAGAAGAGGGAGGGGAGCCTGATAAAGATGTGTATCCAGGTGCATTTATAATTTTTTCCTGGACCATGCGCAGCTTAGAGAGGTCGTGGGCTATATAATTATACGTGTATCAAATTAATGTACAGATCATTATTATATACATTATACATTATTTAGTATTTGTACCGCCCATCTCCTTTGGTGCCACACAGAGAAAACAAGAGAGAGAGATATCACTTCGACACGACGAGCGTTCCATTACCCTAAATCCACCAGCCATCCACCACAACTTAATTAGGTATGGGAAACAATACATATGACGGTCCAGGTTTAATTGATGTTGCTCGCCACACCACAAATTGTATCAGACATTCTCCTTCCTTCCTCTCCACTTCCTTCATCAATGATAACTCTACTTTTTGTGTCTCCTTTCTTTATCCTCCACATATCCCATACTGATTTCCTTCCATCCCGTGACTTCATCCATTTTCTCTTTCCTTAATCCTGCCATCTCACAACCTTTCCCTAATCCCTCCTTCTTTCATTCTTTTCCCTGTCCTTCCTTCTCTCATCCTTTCCCTAATCTCTCCTTCTCTCATCCTTTCCCTCTCCCCTTATTCATTGCTATCCCTACCTTCATCATACTACCACCTCTTCGTACTCTTCTTCATACACCACCATCCCCTTCTTTCATTCCAGTCTACCACATCATTCCATCCATACACAAGACGTCTCATCTCCGTCTCCGTTTGTTTACCTTTATCCTCCGTTTTCATCTCTGTATACCTTCCTTAATTTCCCTTCTTTCTTTCCTTTCATCTTCCCCATTGCAGCCCCAACCTCACTTAACCCGTTCCTGGATATTCTGCTTCGCTTCTCTTCATCCTGCTCTCCTTCCTCTTCCTCATTCCCTTGCTCTTGCTCTCCCTCCTCACGGTCAGTACATCTCATGAATACCTGCATAACAAGCGACTCCTTCCCCCTCCCTCTCCCTAACCTTTGAGGATCCCTGGACCAACTGATTCACTGACCTTCACCCACACCATTTAAATGACCTGAGCTACACTGCCACCTAAATTACGACTTTCAGAGTTTCAATGGGGGTCATCTGTTAAGGTCAAACTAAAGAGCGACTGGTTCTTCCCAATTACACTACAATAGAAAAAAAAAATTATCCCCCACTGGCATACCGAGGTCACCAATTTTCTGGCAGAGTTAGAAGCACTAAGTTGCCTTCATATTTCCTGACAACTAATAAACCCCTTGACACAAATGCGACACTCGGTACATAAACCATTTCTCGGGTTATTATTTTACTGCAGTCTGAGAGAAGATGCAAAAAACTGAAGTGCTCACAATCTTCCTTCTCTTTCGGTATTTAATTGATTGAGAACTAAGCAAGCCAAGATCAGTATCTCCACTTATCCTAGTCATTTCAACACATGCACTACGTATACAGTAACCTGGAATTGGCCCAGACGTTACTCATTTGATCTCTGGGACACGATATTAACCTTTTAGCGTTCATGAAAATCTTTCCAATAATTCAGTACCGGAACTATATAGTTGATATTTTTGCTGACATGTAGAATAACCGGACTGACCACAACACCCTCCAGCTCTGGCTACGCTACGGTGCTCACGGTGTAATTACCTCAAATGGCAAGGCTGTAATGACCCAACCGCAGGATGTGAATTATCCTAAACTGCAGGGCTTGAATAACGCTGTACCCTACATACACCACCTGAAGGGAAGGGATGGGAAGGGATGGGATGGGATGGGATGGGATGGAATGGGATAGGATGGGACGAGATGGGATGGAATAGGATGGAATTGGATAAGACGGGATGGGATGGAATAAGATAGGAAGGGATAGGATAGGATGGGATGGGAAGGGAAGAGAAGAGAAGGAAAGAATAAAGGGTGAAATGGAAGTGGAATGAAAAGGAGGAAGAGGAAGGGAAGGAACGGGACGGAATGGCAAGGAATAATATTGGAAGAAAAAGAAGTAAAAATGAAATGAAAGGGAATGGGAGAGGAATGATATTGAAGGGAAAGAGAAGGGAATTTGGAGGAGGAGAAGGAGGAAGCGAGATAGAGAAGGGAGACAGGGAGATAAGAGGCGTGCCAGGGGGAAGGAATTAAAGGGAAGGGGACCGCCAGATGGAGAGTAGCATACGTCGCGGTGCCTAGGGAGATGGAGGGAGGAAAGGTAAGTAGGAAAGGTAGGGAGGGAAGGGAAGGGAGGGGAAGAGTAGCAAGGAAGAAGAAAGGAAGGGAAGAGAGGTGGCAGAAAGAAGTACAGGGGAAGGGAAGGGAGGGGAGGGGAAGAGTAGCAAGGAAGAAGAAAGGAAGGGAAGGGAGGTGGCAGAAAGAAGTACAGGGGAAGGGAAGGGAAGGGAGGAGAAGAGTAGCAAGGAAGAAGGAAGGAAGGGAAGGGGGGTGGCTGATAGAAGTACAGGGGAAGGGAAGTGAGGGAAGGGGTACAGGAGGTGGCGGAGGGAAGTACAGAAGAATGAGAGGGAAGAGAAGGGAAGGGAAGGGAGGGAGGAAGAGGGGGCTGTAGTGTAGTGGTGGGGGGTAAATTTAGGGAATCCTGGGGGGAAGCGGAGAATGTGGGGGGGCATTAGTCATAAGGCGGGGCCCATTGGATGTGGATGAGGGTAAAGGGATAATAAATAAATAAATAAATAAATAAAAGTAAAAGCAGCGTTTGTGAAGGCATAGAATACGTAAAGAGCTGTAGGTAGAGATGTATAGGACCCAGGGGATGTTGACGGGACAGGGAGGAAGGGAGGAAGGAAAAGAGGAGCCAAAGAGGGAATAAAAAGGAAACTACGGAGGGGAGAAAGAAGAAATTCATGTGGGGAAAAGGGGGAAGCTAGGAAGGTGAAGAGTGAGGGGACTTTGGAGGGAAGAAAGTGGGGAGTAGGGAGGGGAAGAAAGAGGGGACTATGGTGGGGGGAGAGTGGGGAGTACGGAGAGGAAGAAAGAGGGGACTATGGTGGGGAGAAAGAGAATGCTAAGAAGGGGAAGAATGAGGGGATTATAAAAGGGTGAAAGTGGGAACTAGGGAGGGGAATAAAGAGGGAACTAAGGTGGGGGACGTAAGAGGGGACATAAGTGGAGAGTAACAAGGTATGAGGCTGAGGGTCGCCGCCCCCCTTCCATCTTTAAGGCTTACTGATGAGCCGGGACCTGCAGGCCCAATAGTAGTAGTAGTAGTAGTAGTAGTAGTAGTAGTAGTAGTAGTAGTAGTAGTAGTAGTAGTAGTAGTAGTAGTAGTAGTAGCGAAAATAGTAATAGTGGTGGTGGTGGAGGTGGTTGTTTCGTTAATCTGGTAGTTATTTGGGTGGTGGTGATAGTGGTGTGTTAGTGGCAGTTGTTGCTGATCTTTTAATAGTGGCGGTAATGCTAGTACCTGTACCTGTGTTAGTATGGTAGTGGCTGTAGTGGATGCCGTAGTGATGTCATTGTGGTGGTGGTGGTGGTGGTGGTGGTAGTTATAGCGGTGGTGGTGGTAATTACAGTGGTGGTGGTGGTTGTAGATACAGTGGTAATGGTGGTGATGGTGGTAGTTACAGTGGTGGTGGTGGTGGTGGTAGTTACAGTAGTGGCGTTGTTATGGTTGTGGTGGTGGTGTTATGGTTGTGGTGGTGTTGTTATGGTGGTGCTAGTTACAGTGGTGGTATTGTTAGCAGTTAGTTGGTGTGGCAGAAACTGTGGTGGCAGATATTGTTATTGTGGTTTATGAGTATGGTGTTTATAGAAGAGGTGGTAGTGATTCTGGTGGGCAAGGTGTGGCGGTGGGAGAGGTACGTAAGGGTAGAGGTGGTGAAACTGGTGATGATAGGTGATGTGGTGGTGGTGATTGTAGTGGTGATTATATGTGATGGTGGTGGTGATGATGGGTGATGGTGGTGGTGATGATGGGTGATGGTGGTGGTAAGTGGTGATGGTGATAAGTGGTGGTGGTGATGAGTAGTAATAATGAGTCGTGATGGTGGTGATTCTGGCTGTGGTGGTGATGGTGGTGAAGAGTGGTGAAACAAGAATGGAGAGTAGGGGATGGAGTGTGCATACGGAGGAATAGAAGAAGAGAGGTGGAGTGTGTATAAGGAGGGATGGAAGAAGAGAGGTGGAGTGTGTATAAGG
>JAWQEG010000132.1:880000-916846 GCA_033782935.1 Petrolisthes cinctipes | reverse complement strand
TAGTGATAATAATAACAATAGTAATAATAATAATAATAATAATAATAATAACAATAGAAATAATAAAATAATAATACTGTAATAAAAATAATACCGTAATAATAATAATAATAATAATAGTAATAGTAGTAGTATTAATAATGATGTTAATATTATTGATAGTAATATTAATGATAATAATAATAATAAAAGAGAGAATAAATATTAATAATAATAATAATAGTAATATTAATAATGGAGAGAGAGAGAGAGAGAGAGAGAGAGAGAGAGAGAGAGAGAGAGAGAGAGAGAGAGAGAGAGAGAGAGAGAGAGATTATGGGGTCTGTTTTGTTGCCCCGTGTGGAGGAATCAGTAAGCTTCAATTCAACCCACTCATTACATACACACAGACAAAAGAAAATTAGAATATTGTGAATCCAACAGGAAATATGTATGTAATAATAATAATAATAATAATAATAATAATAGGTTTATTTGATACATGCAGCCAAGGGCTGAAAATATACATTATAAAATAGTAATGGAAATGGGTGATACTTATAGGTACATATAGATGAATGAACATACATACACAAATACATTCTCACACATACACACATAATATTCATTCACACACAGACGTACACAATTTACAATCACGCATATTCACTCACACACGGACATATATTATATATAGTACTTATATTTAAATTTAAATGTGCCTTTGGTTTATCAAGGAGACTATTGTGGGGATTGGGCTATTTTTATATCTATCTGTCCTAGCTCTGATGGGTTTAAGTAAGTTATAGTGACGGACGTGGCGGGGTTTGGGGATGGTGGGTGGAGGAGGTCTCTATGGCGTGGGTGGATTAGCAACTGTTTGCTAAAGTCCCAGAGGAGCTGCTGGTGTCTGGTGACAAGAGGTGGTAATCTGAGGGTATCCAGGGCTTGTTGGTAAGTGTAGTATGCCGTTCCCAGAATGACTCGACATGCCCTCTTTTGTACCCTCTCCAGCTGCTGCCTCTGTGTTTGGTTGATGGATGAAGACCAGGCGGGGGAGGCGTACGTCAGCTTGGGGATGATGAAGGTGTTGTAGATTGCTACTAACTCCTTTTGTGGTGTGCCTAGGGACTTCAGCCGCCTTAGTAGATACAAGCGGTATGTTGCTGACTGGATGATGGTGCTGATGTGACATTTCCAGTTCAGTTTTTCATCCAGCATGACACCTAATAACTTGGTGGTGTCCACTACTTGTACTTGGTGCTGTCCTAGTGTTATCACTGGTGGTGGTGGTGGTGTGGTAGCCGTGTGAAATTGCATCACTACTGTCTTGCCGTGGTTGATGGAGACGTTGTTGTTGTTGGTCCACGTTTGGAGGTTGGTCAGGTGTTGTTGCAAGAGGTGGTAGTCAGGAGACAAGTTGTTAATGACTGTCCCAACGGTTGAATCATCCACATATTTCCAGCGAAAGATTGTATCGGTTAAGGCGTCATTGATTAGGATGAGGAAACACAAAGGTCCCATCCTAGTCCCCTGGGGCACACCACACGAGAGGTGTTGGTGTTCGGATACTGCACCCTGGTGACGCACTGCCTGACGTCTGTCACACAGGAAGTTTGCCAGCCATGCCACTAGACTGGGCTCCACTCCGATGTCAAGAGCTTTCCTTAGTATTACGTTATGGTCTACTAAATCAAAAGCCTTTCTGAAATCTATGAATGCAAGGGCAACTGAGGTCTTTCTTTTTTCTAGGTTACTGTATATAAAGTCTAGCAGGCTTATGAGACAATGGGTGGTTGATGATGACTTCATATTTCCAAATTGTTGGGGGTCAATTACATTTGAGATGTTGGCTGAAACCCAGTCGAACACAAAGCTTTCACATAACAGGCTTGGGAGGGGGGTTATTGCAATGGGTCTTAATTGATCAAGTGACTGGGGTTTTGAAACTTTTGGTATTGGAGTGACATAAGCTGTCTTCCAATCCTGTGGGCATTTACTCTGACTAAGTGATGCATTAATTATTGAACAAAGGGGTTTTGCAAGCTCAACAGCAAACTCACGGTACAATTTAACGGGAAGGTCAATAGGGGTAGTGGAGCGTTTGAGCTTAAAGCTTAAGAGCTTATAGTAGACCTCGTGCTCATTAACGCGTGGGGGAGGGATGGAGGGTAGGTAGGCTGGTAATTGGGCTGAGTCCAGTCTGGGCAGGGTTTGACAGATCCTGGCGAAATGGTCATTGATGAGATTAGCAGCTTCCTGGCTGGTATGTCCGTCAACACAGGGAATAGAAGGTGACTTTTTCCCCATCCCACACAGGTCCTTCAATTTGTTGTACCACTGACTGATGTTGGTTTGTTTCAGGTGGTGAATTTTTGTTGGGTAGTACAACTTTTTGGCAGCTTTAATTTCTCTGATGACCTTGTTGCGTAGCGTGTTATACCTCCTCCTGTCATCGTAGAACGCCTTGTTGCGCTGCTCCATCAGCCTCTTAATCCGTGGTGTTATCCATGGTAGGTCAGCAGGGTGATTCCTAACCTCCTTAGTAGGAAAGAAGTGGTAGTAGGCCTGAGTGATGGTAGTTTGATAATTCTCCCACTTACTGTCAACGTCACTAACAGTTAGTACCTCAGTCCACTGGTACTGTATCAGCCACTGTCCAAACTGTCTGATAGCAGAGTCTGGTGTTGGTCTACATATCTTGGTGGTATGGTTATCTTGGTGGTGGGAGGTGGTAGTGGCAGGGGCCCAAAACACAGAGAGATGGTTGCTTCTTCCCACCGGTGGAAGTGGTTGAGGTGGTAGGTACTGGTCTGTCAGGTCAGTGATGATGAGGTCTAGGGTGTTTTGTTCGTGGGTGGGAAAGTTAACAATCTGGGTGATGTTCAGTTGATCTTCTATTTCTCTGGTATCTAGTTGGTTGAAGTCACCACATATAACCATTTTGGAAGATTGATATCTTGCTCGTAGGGTGTCACAGGTGTTGATGATGTGGTCGACGAGCAGGGCATGGGTGGGTGCACGTGGGGGATGATACACCAAACCACAAATGATGGAGGCAGTGTGGCGAGGGTGACATGGAGGTGTGTGTGTATGTGTGTGTGTGTACACCACTGAATTCTGTGTTGGATTATGTGTGTGTGTGTGTGTGTGTGTGTACCTCTCTGAGTTTTCTCTTGGGTAATGTTTCTGTATGTGTGTGTGTGTGTGTGTGTGTGTGTGTGTGTGTGTGTGTGTGTGTGTGTGTGTGTGTATTGTATTTCACTGAATACAGTTATATTAATACACCTGTATACATTATGTACATTAGGTGTGTACACATATACACATTATGTACATTAGACTAGGCCTGTACACATATACACATTATGTACATTAGACTAGGCCTGTACACATATACACATTATGTACAGTCGCAGCACATAGTCCTTGAACAGACTTCCCTTTACACCCTGGTCAAGGACTATATGCCATAACTGTACTGTACATTATACTAGGTGTGTTTATGAATGTGTAATTATCATAATGTAATATTACAGGTGGGAATAGACTGGATGAGGGTGACTGAGACCACACCAGGACACAACCAGACTATACAACAACACAACTGTAGTCGTCCACTGTCTCACCATCCTAACCTTACCCTTACAATTAATTGTGACGACATTTTTAGTTTGGAGAAACCTAAGGAGTGTGGTACAGTGAGTCAACCCTGTCCCATTGGTGAGTGTAACCAAACTTATCTTATACACATATAACATACAACCTGACCTATCAACACACACATACACACACACACACACACACAGAGGATGAAACACTAACTAAAAAATAACTCATTGGTACACACACAGGGGGAAATAATGTCAACTACTCAGTGGTTTACTCTCTCACACACACACACACACACACACACAGGATGAAACACCAACCAAAAATAACTCATTGGTACACACACACTCACACACACAGGGGGAAACAATGTCAACTACTCAGTGGTTTACACACACACACACACACACACAGGGGGAAACAATGTCAACTACTCAGTGGTTTACACACACACACACACACACAGGATGAAACACTAACCAAAAAATAACTCATCGGTATACACACACACACACAGGGGGAAACAATGTCAATTACTCAGTGGTTTACACACACACACACACACACACACAGGAGGAAACACCAACCAACAAATAACTCAATGGCTTACACACACACACACCTCATTGGTTTACACACACACACACACACACACACACACACACACACATACATATAATTGAAAACACCAACAAATAACTCAAGGGTTTACACACACATATACCTACACACACACACACACATCAACTAACAAACAATTCATTGGTTTACACACACACAAACACACACACACATACCTACACACACACACACATCAAATAATAGACAACTCATTGGTTTACACACACACACATCAATTAACAGACAACTCATTGGTTTACACACACACACACCAACCAACAGACAACTTAATGGTTTACACACACACACACACATACACCTACACACACACACACACACACCAACCAACAGACAACTCAGTGGTTTACACACAGACACACACACACACACACATAATGAGTATTTATAGTGTTTAGAAATAATACATTTTTCACAATATAAGTATGGTAAATATAATTATAATGATAAGATAATGAGATATTTATTATCTCTCTCTCTCTCTCTCTCTCTCTCTCTCTCTCTCTCTCTCTCTCTCTCTCTCTCTCTCTCTCTCTTTCTCTCTCTCTCTCTCTCTCTCTCTCTCTCTCTCTCTCTCTCTCTCTCTCTCTCTCTCTCTCTCTCTCTCTCTCTCTCTCTCTCTCTCTTATACTCCACATGTGTGTTAATATTTCTCTCACTCTCTCTCTAAATATTCAACATGTGTGTTAATATTTCAG
Source organism: Petrolisthes cinctipes (assembly GCA_033782935.1). Lineage (NCBI taxonomy): Eukaryota > Metazoa > Arthropoda > Malacostraca > Decapoda > Porcellanidae > Petrolisthes > Petrolisthes cinctipes. Next base: position 911,918 of record JAWQEG010000132.1, on the reverse strand, counting down.
ACATTATGCAGGATACTACGGACATTGAAAAAGACATTACGGAAATCGAAAAAGAAATATCTGACATAGTACCCAAGACAAATGACTCTGAACAAGATACAAACTCAACACAGAACATAACGTTGTGTGACCAGGTGTGGAAAGCAGAAATCCTGAATGTGGCATTGTATGTACCGAGGCTGGAAGTAGTGACCTTGTTCTTGGCCACGGTGATATCTGTAATTATATACTTGTCTTGGATTAAGTTTGTGAACATTAACATTATGCTGTTCCTTGCTCCAATGTGTCGTAGGCTGGCACTCCTTCTTTATGGACGAGTACAAGTACCAGACAACCAGTAACAAGGAAACACACACACCAACAGACACAAGTACCAGACAACCAGTAACAAGGAAACACACACACCAACAGACACAAGTACCAGACAACCAGTAACAAGGAAACACACACACCAACAGACACAAGTACCAGACAACCAGTAACAAGGAAACACACACACCAACAGACACAAGTACCAGACAACCAGTAACAAGGAAACACACACACCAACAGACACAAGTACCAGACAACCAGTAACAAGGAAACACACACACCAACAGACACAAGTACCAGACAACCAGTAACAAGGAAACACACACACCAACAGACACAAGTACCAGACAACCAGTAACAATGAAGCATACATCACATAATGAACATTGTTTACATAGAATGACTCTTGATAAACAGGTATAAACTATTCTATGTTAATCTCAATAATAATCTAATGCCATGTATTCAGTAATAATATCTAATACCATCATTTTACTAATAATTTCAATGTTTTATTGTATGACAATATAAACTGCATATTGTATTAATTTGATATGTTTTTATATATGACCTGCTGTTATATTGTTGTACTCCAATATAAGGAGTTATAACATGATGTCAACAACTTATATTATATCTATGTACTCCACTATAAGGAGTTATAACGTGTGTGTGTGTGTGTTTTTGTTTCTTGTGAGAGAGAGAGAGAGAGAGAGAGAGAGAGAGAGAGAGAGAGAGAGAGAGAGAGAGAGAGAGAGTTGGTGTGTTTTTGTCTCTTGTATGAGAGAGAGAGGGAGAAAGAGAAAATGTGTGTGTGTGTGTGTGTGTTCTAAATCAAGAATAAAATGACTGAGTGATTCTCACACAGTGTAGTTGGACTGACACACACACAGACACACACACACACACACCTTTACTGCTTTTTGTACTTTGAATATAAGCTGTATTTTAATGAGATAGTAGCCTATACTTTGGGTACATTGGAATGCCTTGATTCACCCAAAGTATGTCAGGAAATAATGCCAGATGAGTAAAAAATAATTGTGGCCTGATGTTGCTGGGAATAATTTGTTGGAATTATTTGCTTTGATTGTAACCTGTGATTTAATAAACACAAAAAGTTTGCATTTGTAGCAGATCAGTGTTTTATTATCAGTCCTACTTTGTTTATTAAAATATTTTGTATCTGTGATGGAGAGTGAGGGTGACGTGATTCATACATACATAGAAGGAATAAAGAACTCATCATTAACAACATTATTCTATAAAGAAAGAAAAAAAAAAAAAAAAACACACACACACACACAGTAGTAGTGGGTGACAGTGGTAATAAGTGAACGTGTTTGTGTATTGGTCTGTGAGCTTGGGGATATTTTGAAGACAACAAGTGGAGCCCGGCTACATTCTCTACTTGGCTCACCTGGTAAAGTTTAATATAAGGGTGAGTGGACGAGGAAATCCTGTCTCCAAAAGTTTATACCTAAAAGGAAAGGCGATAGTTAAAATAAGAAATAAAAGGTAATGAAAGCGTCGGTGACGAAAGTTAATCTAGCTAAACATGGCTGGGAGAAATACTAAGCAGAGAGGAACATCAGATGATAAAACAGAGAGAGGTGAAGAAGGGAGGGATAGTGAAGGGAAAGGAAGAGAATATGAACTTCAAATTAAAAGGGTTACACAAATGGAATAGAATATTGAGGAGAATTCTAAGAGATGGAAGGAAATGGTACAAGAGATGAAGGAAGTAAAGGCGTTATTAAGGGATAAGATGGACAAGTGAGTGGTTGGTTAGTAGTTTAAGTGTGTGTGTAGGGGGGGGGGGTTAGTATTTAAAGCCTGTGTGTGTGTGATGCAATGGTTGGTTGGTTGGTTAAGTATTTAAAGTAAGTGTGTGTGTGTGTGTGTGTGTGTGTGTGTGGGGTTAGTATTTAAAGCGTGTGTGTGTGATGCAGTGGTTGGTTGGTTGGTTAAGTATTTAAAGTAAGTGTGTGTGTGTGTGTGTGTGTGTGTGTGTACCAAGTAGATATGGTTAGTTTTAAGCTGGATGAAGTTAGATTAGGTCATTATAGGTTAGGTTAGACCAAGATTTAATTATGCTAAGCTAAGATAGGATAGAACAGGTTATAAATGAGATGAGGTTAGGTTATGATAGCTTAGGTTAGGATAGGATAGGGTAGAGAGTCGAACAAATGAACATTCAAATGATGGATTAATGGAACAGAACAAAGCATTGAAGCAACGAGTCGAAGTAATAGTGGATGAAAACGAAGCACTTCGAGTAAAACTGAATACCAGTGAGGATTGATTGATTGATTATTATTAGGTGCCACAACAGTGAGGTCATATTGCGCCAGAGAAAGGTGATATAGAGGTGTGACAGCAAGCAGGAAGGAAATAAAGTTAAAAGAGGGACAGTTGAAGAAAGGAAAGGGAGTGACTGGGGCCGAAAGGGCGCCCAAACCCTTAAATTACTGCCCATATCAGTGAGGAAAGAGGTAAGGAGCAAGGAAAGAACTTGGTAAAACTGAAACACGAGCAGGAAGGTTGGGTGAGGGTTCATGAAGAGAAAATTGTTAACTTTAAAGAGGTTGTTGTGTGTGTAACTAAGGTTGTCTCTTAGTATCCTGTGCAAGAACTGTAAGATGTTTGGGGTGCATCTCTTAGCAGTAATTAGTCCGTTAGTTGCTATGGTAGGATGAGTGATAACATTCCTTCAGTGGAGAGCTGTATTTCCTGATTTTAACAATATGTTCATGCGAGTAGTACAGTCGGCGGCATAAGTCCTGTCGCCACACCTGCTTCACCGAGACAGGCAGTGTTCATGGACTCGAGAACTAGAGCACGTTTTCTACACCTAAGAAACTCGAGTCTATGAACATCGCGTGCCTCGGTGAAGCAAGCGAGGCGACAGGACTTTTGCCGCCGACTGTACCTGGTACATTTGAGGACTTACTAATACAAACATGTGGTATGTACAGTCACTCATAAAAGTAAAGACACCCCCAGACAAGACACCTATTAAGTGGTGTGATATCGGTTCTGGTAACATTGTACCTGACGTCAGAGGTGGTGGTGTGGGTGGTGTTTGGAGGAAGGTTGGTTTGCTCGAAACATTATCCCAACTCATGTTTCGTCTCATCTACCATTAGTTACAAATGTGTCGAGCAAATCAACTTCATCTCTCAAGCGCCATCACTGACGTCACTTACACTGTTGCCAGAACCGATATCACAAGTATAAGAAGATGACTGGCCTGGAGGGGTCTTAATTTTTATGAGTGACTGTACACTACAAAGTAATGAAACAGCACGAGAAAGGATACAATGGGTAAACCAGATTTATGGGGAGCGGCATTACTCGAACTGACAGTGGAGAATATGATGACAAAATGGGTGACAGAACAAACTAGGTATAGAGGAACAGACGAGCCATCAATGCTCCATCTGGTGTTCACTAGGGAAGCGGATGTAATAGCAGACATCACATACAAAAGTGATCATGTACACTCGGAATCCAAAATTTGTATCCAGGTCTTGTTGAAGTTTTGAATCAGTTGACATACTAGTGAAACAATGACAACGCTTATCCTGTTTCATATTTGCTTGAGCTCGCTATATTAATACTCGATCAGGATATTCGAAGGAAGCCTGGATACATATTTTGGATTGCGAGCGTACCTATTGAGTTGGAAATATTAGAGGGAGGTGTAGATGTGAGGGATGAAGCACATAGGGAGAATAGGTTGAATTATGGAAGGACTGAGTTTAGAAACCAAAGAAAGTTCTTTTGGGTTACAGACTGGATGGAGCTGGTGGATGCCGGAAGTGTGCAGAGAAAATACCTTATATTTGGAAAAATATATACGGAAGGAGTATCCAAGTATGTCCAGTCACGAACACTAATAAGTATACAGCTCTGGTTGAAGCTTTGAACAGGCCAAATTCACCAACGAAGTAATTCCAATGGAGATGTTATTGTAGACACACCTGAATACTTATTAGTGCTGGTGACTGTATCAAAATACAAGATAAGTAAACTGGAGAAAAAAGAATGGTTCACTGGACAATGTGAGACAGCAAGATTAAGAAAGGCGGAAGCCTGGAATAGAATGCGGAGGAGGAATACACAGAAAAATAGAGAGGCATTTAAAAAGGCAAGAAATAATTATGTTCAGGCAAGAAGAGAGACCGAGAAGAATTATAAGAAAGATATTGTAGCGACATCAAGCACCTTTATGTAGCTTCCATCTCACCTGTCCTCGGGGTGCATCTTAAGCCTCACCTGTTCAACCTGAACCAACCTTGGCTGGCCTGAGCGGCCGCAGCGCCGTTGTTCATTCACTTGGCCATTAGCTCTACACCTGGAAACACCTCCCTCTCCTGACCTGCTGTGCCTCCTGTCGCTACCTGTCTACACCAAGCTCTCCCCGTGTCGCCTGCAGCAGCTACCTCTCTCACACTACACGACCACGGCAGGCGGGAACTCACAGCTACAAGGTGCTTGCTACTACACAACCTATGTCTATCTATCTATCTATAGCTCCGATGCCTCGTTCTCTCCGGGAACTCCCCTCAAGGGGGTGGCCACGGCAGAAGTGTCTCCAGTTCTCCCTGTTCCAACACTCCCTCCTTACTTGTTCAAGCCCTACTCTGCCACTCATGTTTCTCTCCTTTACATACTCTTCCACTCTGTTCTGCCATCTAACCGGTGGTCTGCCTCTCACACCAGGTCCTACAACTTCACTTCCATACACCTTCTTTACAAATTCCTCGCCTTGCATTCTCTCCACATGTCCATACCATCTCAATGTATTACGTTTCACTCTCTCAACCACTCCACACTCAATACCAATTGCCTTCTCACTCATACCACATCTCTCATATACACTCTCATTACTTTCTCCATCCCATCTAGTAAGTCCACATGCTCCTCTCAAGTAACTCATTTCCACAGCACCTATTCTAGACTGATGCGCCCTACTCCATGTTCATGTCTCCGACGCATATGTCAGTGTTGGCAGGATTATACTATTTCGTAGTCCCCTTTTCACCTCCATACTCACACTTCTACCCTTCATAATCCTCCCCAGTGATCCTATGACCTGTCTACCCTTCACTGCTCTCTCCCTAATTTCTCCTTCCATACTTCCATGTTTACACATAACTGTACCCAGGTACATAAACTCCTTCACTTCCTCCATCCTCTCGCCCCTCAGAGTTATCTCACACTTCGTCCCAGTTGATACAGCCACTCTGTAAGGTGTAGCAAAGTCAATCACTTCAGTTTCTGCTCTTTCAAATACCATCACTTTACTTTTACCCACATTCACCTTCAGTTTCCTTCGTTTACACACAGACTGAAATTCGTCCACCACTCTCTGTAAATTCCTTTCATTCTCAGCCATCAGCACAGTGTCATCCGCAAACAAACTTGCCACCAGGGACCAGTTTGCTTCATTCAGCCTCAACTTCACCCCCAGACCGTTCACTTTGGCTTTCACCTCTCTCATACAACCATCCATATATACATTGAACAACCATGGTGACATAACACACCCCTGTCTCAGCCCTACACTAATATTAAAACTCTCACTTAGATCACCCTCTACCCGTACACATGCTTTTGCATCTGCATAAAAAGCCTCAATGCATTTCAGCATAAATTCTCAACACCTCTGTCATAGCTTTCCTATCAACTCTATCGTATGCCTTCTCCAAGTCCATGAAGGCAGCATACAACTTCTTATCCTTCCCAATATACTTCTCCACTATTGATTTTAATGCAAATATTTGGTCCACACATCCTCTACCCTTTCTGAATCCTCCCTGCTCCTCACTAACTTTATTCCCTGTTACTTCCATCAGTCTTTCAGTCAGAACCTTCCCGTAAACCTTCCCCGGTACACTAAGAAGGCTTATTCCCCTATAGCTACCATACTCATCCTTACTTCCCTTCCCCTTATACAAAGATACAATTATGGCTCTCCTCCAATCCTCTGGCACCTCTCCCTGCCTCCAGGCCAGTGTACATATAAGCAACATCCACTCCACCACTACCTCCCCCCCACACTTTAACATTTCAGCAGTTATCCCATCCACCCCTGGTGCCTTTCCCATCTTCAACTTTCCTATTGCTTTCCTAACCTCTTCCCTTCCTAATTCTCCCTGTACATCCTGTCGTCTACCACCTGCCTCCATCCCCATGCATGTCACCACCGCCTCCCCTCCCGTCCCCCCATTCATCAACCGATCAAAATGCCTCTTCCACACTTCTTTCACTTCCTCACTTCTACTCACAGTAACTCCATCCTCTCTCTTCATTCTCACACTACCAGACTTTCCTTCTTCTCTTTCTCTTTTAACCTCCTTCCAGAATAGTTTCTTGTTCTCTTTAAACTTTTCACTCAGCTTCATACCAAACTCCTCATCCACTCTCCTTTTACTCTCACTCACCATCATTTCACTTGTCTCTTACACACATTATATTCTCTTTTCCATCTCTCTCTCACTTCTTCCGGCACATTCCTCTGTAGTGTTCTCCGATATGCCTTCCTCTTATCCTCTACAGCATCTTTCACTTCTTCTGTCCACCAAGCACTCCCTTTCTTGCCCCTCTTCTGTGTCTTATATCCTACTACCTCTGCTGCTGTCCTCAAAACTATCATCTTAAACATTTCATACACCGCATTCACTCCCACTCCCTCCCCTATCCCCATCCTTACATCTCCCAGCACAAAACCCACCCTCCTCTTATATTCCTCCCTATACTCTTCTACATCTAATTTCCAACTAGCCACCACCCTCTTATTCCTCACCCCTTCATCCCTCCTACTATACTCCCACTTAACCCTAACCTTCATCCTCACCAACACCGCAAAATGGTCGAAGCAATGGTCCGAACCATTCCTCTCACTACTTTTGCGTCATACACATCCTTCCTCAACCTTTCATCCACTGCCACATAATCAATCAAACTCTTTTGCTCTCCTCTCTCATCCCTTCTCTTCCATGTATACCTGTGGATCATCTTGTGCTGAAAGAAGGTGTTCGCCAAGAACAACCCTCTCTCAGCACAGACATCCACTAGATACTCACCATTCTCATTTGTTCCTTCTACACCCCATTTATCCACAATATTCCCCACTTCCTCACCTCCCACCTTTCCATTCATGTCTCCCATCATCACTATTCTCCTTCCATTATCAATTCCTCTCAGACATGCATTCAACTCTTCCCAAAACACTCTCATCTTCACTCTCCCCGTCTTACTCTTTTCATTTACTGGTGCATAAGCACACACCCAAGCATACTTTACCAAGCCAATCTTTCCCGTCATCCATACTATTCTTGATCCATTCCACCCATGTCCATCCACTCCCTTCCACACCCACGGAGACACCAACAGCACACACCCTTCCTTCCCTCTTCCTTTCCTTTACTCTTTTCATTCATGCCCGTCCATACTACTCCTCCCTCCATTCCCTCCCACAGTCCACTCTCCCTTCCTTCCTGACACTCAACCACTCCACATCCTTTCACGTGTGTCTCCGTCACTCCCATCACATCCACTCTTCCTTTCTTAAAACATTCTACAATCTCTCGCCTCTTGGTCCCATCCGTCATTCCATTCACATTCACAGCTACCACTCTCATACAATCCCTCTTCCCCACTCCCTCTACAGGGCAACCCGGAGACCCTCCCCTGCCAGTAGCCATATCTGTCCACTCTCCCATTGGGGGGCCACTGATGGCTGGCAAGGCCAATGCAGTGCTCATTCCCGGAGGGACACGGGCCGTCGGCATTGTCAAAAGCTAAAAACAAGGTCATAAATTTAAAAGAAATTATCACAAAATATAAAAACATGCAGTCATAAAATTAAAATTTTAAAAACACTAAAATACAATACAAATACAATAAAAACCTTAAAACCTATATGTGGGGGAAGCTAGGTCTCACCCCCACACCGCCTTCCCCTTTGGCTCCACCTCCTGAATGGATAAAAACTAGATAAAAAAAAGGGGGTGTACCCCCGAGGTCACCGCTTGGAGGAGGGGTAAGGCTTACCTACCCTTCCTGGGGAGGGGTAGGTCACCGAGGTTCTTGCTTTTCCCAATACTGACAGCAGTTAAGCACAGTAGTAATCCTCGACCTCATTGATTACGATATTGCCACTGCGCAAAGCATTGTACTTACCAATAAATTATTACCGTGTATAATCGAGTCTGTTCACCCTGATACTAACACAACCACCTGTTGTTACAATTGGTGACCCCGGAAAATTCAACTTGTGTACACAATACAATTTCAACTCCATGCTACTCTACGGCCATGCAAGATACTTCACTCTACGTCTACGTAAGCTACTCCACTCTACGTCTACATAAGTTACTCCTCATGCTACGAGCGATGCTACTCCACGTCCACACAAGCTACTCCACTCTACGTCCATGTAAGCTACTACACTCTACGTTCATGTGTTGTTACCTACTCCACTCTACGTCCACACAAGCTACTCCACACTACGTCCATGTAAGCTACTACACTCTACGTTCATGTGTTGTTACCTACTCCACTCTACGTCCACACAGGCTACGAACTTCTTCACTCCACGTCCACGTGTTGTAAGCTACTCCATTATACGCCCAAGTGTTGCAAGCTACTCCACTATATGACCACAACCTCGACCACGACTACCACCTACTACCTATGAGCTACACAGGCTACAACACCTCCACACACCAGCTACGACCTTCACAGCGGCCTATGACTGACTCCTTCAGCCACGACTCCCCAGTGTTTTCACCCCTCCAGATTTTAGTTAACGTAACTTACCCCCTAAAACCCTTTTCTATCATCCACGTGTCTCACACATTTCCGTACCACCAACCCCTACCATCCACCTGTGTCTCTACCGCGACCCCCTCCTCTATTAGGCGTACCCCATTTCTCACTGTACCTGCTCCATTTTCGTCCCTTTTGCTCTTACCCCATCATATTTTTTTTCCAGCTCCCTCCCGTATTACCTCCTTTCTCCACCCCACTAACTCCTTCCTTACCACGTGTTATTCCTCTCCTCCCGTCCCTTTGTGTCCTATATTATCCACAGTATTTTTGTCTCACCCCCACTACTCGTGTGCCCCCTATTGATGTTTTGCACTCTTCCCCCACGTGTTACCACCCTCCAACATTCACCTTTTGTCTCCCACTTCATCCTTAACCCCATCCGCCACCCCCGCACTCTACCCCTGTGTCCCACGTATCTACATCCCCATTCGCCTGCCCTGTTTTTCTTTGTCGTCCTTCTGTGTTTCTCACCCCTCCGTTTTCTTTTACCCCCTGCTCGTCAACTACCCCTACCCAGTGACAACCACCGGCAACTGCACCTCACCAGCACTGGCAGAACTCCCAACTACCATCAGAGGTTCGGTCACGCAGCAAGGAATTGCTGCCCCCCGTGCCAGTGGGGTTTATCCGTGAACCGCCCTACTGCCAGTCCAATACAGGGAAACGAGTAAAGCAGTGGCAAGACAACCCCCTCCACGCTACTGCCCGCGCCACAGCATCCACCACAGGGCCAACCAGCATCACACTGACGCACCAGCACCACACACCACCTTCGACCGAGCATAACACGGCCGCAAGCCTCGCCACCGCTCCACTGCCACCTGCCCATCAACAATCGAGCAAACCTCCCCACCCACCTCATCACACCGCTCGCACTCTCCTGTGGGTGAAGGACTTAGAGTCGGGGGACAACTTCCTCACGCAGGGTCCGAGGTGAGTGTCGTTCCTCCCCTGGATAAAGACAGACAGAGCCAGGCCTTCTACGGCATACGACCTGCTGGCGGCCAACAAGTCTCCCATCGCTACGTAAGGCACCAGGAGCACGAGCGTCACCCTACTCTAGCAAGAGTACGTGGTGTGGCCATTCGTCGTAGCTGACGAGCAGGCCCCCATCCTGGGTCTAGACTTCCTGACAGCACAAGACCTCTTGATCGATGCCAAGAGACAACAGCTAATCCACCAACCTTCAGATGCCATTATTTCCACCATACACTGCCGACACTCTACACCTACCATTACACATATACTACACACCAATTCCCATGACAACATACTACACGAATCACCACACCTACTCTCCACTACCACCACACAGAACACACATGACCCAGGAATTCGCCTGGGAAGCCTTTAACACTATCAAGACTAAGCTGGCAGACACTACCCTACTAGCCTACACTACTCCTCATGCACCTACATCCATATACACGGACGCCTCCAACGACGCTATCGGTGCAGTCCTGCAGCAGGAAGTGGATGGAGCGCTTTAACCAATAGCGTTTTTCAGTAAACGTCTGGACCACAACAGAAGTACAGCACCTTCGACAGAGAGCTGGTTGCCATTCACGACGCTGACAAGCATTTCCGCCACTTCCTGGAAGGTAGGAGCTTCCACATCCATACCGACCACAAGCCTCTCACTACAGCAATGCAACAGCTGGGCACCAACTGGCCTCCTAGGGTGACACGCCACCTGGCATTTGTGTCAGAATTCACGACAGACATCCGACACGTAAAGGGCGAGGACGACGCCATAGCTGATACCTTATCGAGAGCACCACCAGTGCAACCAAACATCGCCACTATTCAATAGATGCCACTCCTCAGCATCGCAGCGATTGCAGCAGCCCAACAGTCCGACACACACCTCCACGACTTCCTCACAGGTGACACAGGACTCCGGCTGGAAAATTTAACCGCCCCAGACTCCATGATCAAAATGTGGTGTGACCTTTCGTGCAGCTCCCCATGCCCCTGCATTCCTACCCAGGTGTCACAGGAACTCTCCTTCTTGTCAGCTGCCATGCAGTATGGCCAGGTATGAGGAAGCATGTGTTCTCCGTGCCTACCAGCAGATTCCACACGGTACACGTGAACATTGATGGCCCCCTACCTCTGTTGCGTGGTGAACGCTATCTCCTAACCTGCGTGGACAGGACGACATGCTGGTGCACCGCTACCCCCATGAGCAACATCACTACTGAAGGTACTGCCCACAACTTCCTCAGCAACTGGGTTTCCAACTTCGGTCTTCCAGTCGTAATTGTCACAGACCAAGCCCAGTTCGAGTCGAGGGTGTGGCAGGACATGCTGGCACTACTGGGCACCCGACGGCAGAGGACCACAGCGTACCACCCGTGCAGTAACGGGATGGTGAAATGGCTGCACAGAAGACTACTGACGCCTTCAGGGGGCTGCAGCCGGACCAATGGATCCGTGCCACTGTCAAGGAGGACTTACACCACTCCCCAGCGAAGCTAGTATTCAGCAAGAACCACCGCTTACCAGGTCAAATTACTTCACCGGACCTCGACACATCCAACCTTTCATTCCTCCCGGCACTGAAGGTGGCCATCATTAACACCAGCCCTACACCTACTCGTCACAACGATGCCAGGACTACCTACACACCCATTGGTCTACACTCCACCCTCAACTCTTCCTCTGCACGGATGCACAACGGACACCGGTACAGGAGCCCTACACTGGACCACATCCCGTTATCTCCAGGACGGACGTGACCGTTACTCTCCAGGTAGCGGAAAAACCATACGTCATGTCCTGGGAGCGGGTCAAACCTGCACACACCACCAAACACACCATTACCACACCACCAAACACACACTCACCCACATACGCATCCGTGCACCCCTCATCCAACACCTTCACCCCTCTACCCTACCCTCCCACTACATCATCTCATCACCGCCCACCACTCGTACCCACCATACAACCTCACCACGCTGCGATGCCACAACCACACACACACCCTTCACCACTCCTACCCACGCCACCACCACAACCATCTCCTTCCCACCCACCACATCCACACCTACACACACACCCAACGCTGCTCCTACCCTTGCCATCAACCTCATCCTTCAAAAACACACATTTGCCTACCTCACTGCCATCCCACCCTCAACCTGCACCCTCACCCTCCTTTCCACCCCAGCCTTGCCCACCTTCTCCTACCCAACCCCATTCAACCCCACCCGTCCTCACCTTCCCGGTCACCTTCACCTACTCATATTTAACCACCAACCCCATCACACCCAACCCCATCCTCTGTACTCCCACTCCTACCCAGCTCTCCATCTCCGACCCAATCCGCACAGGTTCCTATCCAACCTCCCTCACCCACCCGCTCACCTTCTCCCACCCACCCCCTGCCTGATCCCATTCCTATACCTCCCAATGCTATTCCTGATGCTCCCCCGACTCCAGTAATTCCTTTAGTATTCCCTCAGGACCCTCCGCTTGACACACAGCTCAAGCCGGCCACGCCTCCATGACCCGTTACTCCAGTACTACACACTCAACTGCAGTAACGTCCTCTCACACTGCCCTCCCTGCGGGAGCAGTTAGAGCAACACGAGCTGGCCCTGGTCCCTGAGGGATGCATGTTCTGTTTGGGGAAACCGGTCAAGCGACCCGCCTAATACCTCGCACACCTCTACCATACAGACCCACTCCCACTCCATATGCATCCAGATACACGCATCCCCTATTATAAACACACACACTTGCCTTTCCCCCCTGCACACTCCACACCATACCCGTACACTTCTATACTACACTGAATATATTCCTTTATTTATTTATCATTATTATTGTATGTATGTTTATGTAACCATCTTTGTTAATTGTATTGATATGTATTTCATACCGCCCTTCTTTCCTAAAACATTGTGGGGGAGGGGGGTACTGTAGCGACATCAAGCACCTTTATGTAGCTTCCATCTCACCTGTCCTCGGGGCGCATCTTCTGCCTCGCCTGTTCTACCTGAGCCAACCCTGGCTGGCCTGAGCGGCCGCAACGTCGTTGTTCATTCACTCGGCCACTAGCTCTACACCTGGAAACACCTCCCTCTCCTGACCTGCTGTGCCTCCTGTCGCTACTTGCCTACACCAAGCTCTCCACGTGTCGCCTGCAGCACCTACTCTCTCACACTACACGACCACGGCAGGCGGGAACTCACAGCTACAAGGTGCTTGCTACTACACAACCTATGTACTTACCAATAAATTATTACCGTGTATAATCGAGTCTGTTCACCCTGGTAGTAACACAACCACTTGTTGTTACAATATCGTGGATAAATGTATAAAAAAACCTAAATTGTTTCATAGGTTTATAAATGGAAAAATAAAACAGAAGGTCGGAATCAACAAGATAAACATGGAGATGAAGTATGTGAAGACGATTAAAATATTTGTGAAGTTATGAAGAAGAAATTCCAAGAGGTATTTACAAGAGAGAGTGAGTTTGATAGGAATAGAGAAGACAGAGGGAAGGTTATGCTGGGGGACATAAAGATGGAGAGGGAAAATCTACTGGATAGAATAAATAGACTGGATGGGTTTGGTGTTGGGACCGATTATGTTTTTATGATATGGTGTAGGGTGTCGAAAGCTATACAAGTCTGTTTGCAGATGACGCTAAGATAATGAAAAGGATAGAGGATGCAAGGAGTTGTGAGGAATTACAGGAGGATTTGAACAAGATTCACAAGTGGAGCCAGGATTGGGAAATGAAATTTAATGCTAAGAAATGCAAGGTATTGGAAATGAGAAAAGTAATAGGAGGCCATCAGGAAATTACAGCATGGGTGGGTAGGCAATACAAAAGGCACCCGAGGAAAAGGATTTGGTGGAGACTATTCAAAACTCACTCTCACCACAGAACCACATTAACAGGATAACATGCACGGCATACAGAATGATGGTAAATATGAGAATTCCTTTCCATTGTATGGACGAGGTGATGGTAAAGAAGTTGATAGAGTCAGTCATTCGACCTCAGTTGGAATATGCAGCAGTAGTGTGGGTCCCACATAAAAAGAAGCACATTAAGAAGTTAGAGAGGATACAGAGAGCAGCAATAAAAATGACACAGAGCTTGACAGACTTGCCATACGAGGAGAGACTTGAACGATTGGGGTTGTCCACACTGAAGGAAAGGAGGAGGAGAGGAGACTTAATAATGTTATATGAGTATATGAAAGGAATAGAGTGGACAGATAGAGAAAACGTTTTGGTTAAGGACAAGGGAGAGCGTAGAGGAAAGAAGCTGAAAAAGAGTAGATGCTGGAGAGATGTAAAGAAATACAGTTTTCTGTATAGGTGTGTGGATGAGTGGAATAGATTGGATAGGGAAATAGTATAATCAGTGAGCATTCAGTAATTTAAAGGGAAGCTTGATTAGTATAGACACGGATACAGGACAGTCTGAGCCTAGCTCATATCTTGGAGAACACAACTAGGTGAGTACACACACACACACACACAGATTGGAGCCATAATGAGTATCCATGCAGGACTGCTTGAATAGCCTGATGAATAATTAGACGAGTGCCAACAAGTATGAGATAGGATAAGGTTTGTTGTAATTGGTTCACTGGTGTCACAGATTATTAAAAACTACAACAAAACCTGGATACTTATTATGGCCTGTAACTATTACAGAATAAACGTTGTAATTTGTTTACTGGTATGTCAGATGTATTAAGACTTCAACTATACCTGGGTACAGGTTACAGGTTAAGTGTTGTAACTGGCTCACTGATATACAGAGGTTTCAATACATCAACAAGACCTAAAAATGTTTGTTATGGCTTGTGACTCTGACACTATAAATCTTGTAAATGGTTAACTGTTAAGTCAGAAGATTAAAAAACTTAACAAGACAAGGATACTTATTATGGTTTGTAACTGTTACAGGATAAATGTTGTAATTGGTTCACTGGTTTGCCAAAAGATATATAACTTCACAAGCCCTGGATACATAATTATTATGGCTTGTCATTGAAGAGAGAGAGAGAGAGAGAGAGAGAGAGTCTTCTTATGAGAAAAAATTGGGTTGATCACTTGGAGTAAAATGAGGTGATAATAGAGAGACAATTTTGGTTTGGAATTAGTAAGTAACAAACGTACTGAGTTCCTATACGAGAATATCAGAAAATAAAACAAGGAAGAGAGAAGGGTGGGTGGATAGTATTTACCTTGACTTTGAAAACGCTTCTAACAGAGTTCCGCACCCAAGACTTATATGGAAATTACAACATAAAGGAGGAGTGAAAGGAAAACTACTATAATGGATGGATGTTTTTTTAGTAGGAAGAAAAATGAGAACAGTACTAAGAGGGAACTATTCTCCATGGCTGAAGGTCATACATCTAGTTCCTCAAGGCTCAGTATTGGCACCAATAATGTTCTTAAATTATATAAATGATATAGAAGTAAATGTTACAGATGACATTTATATGAATATATTTGCTGATGATGCCAAGGTACAAAGAACAATTAAGAATGAAGACTGCTGTAAACAGTTTCAAGAAGACTTGGACAAAATAGTTAACTGGAGTAATAAATAGCAGATAGAGTTTAATGCAGATAAGTGTCATGTTATTAAGTTTGGAAGTAGGGAGTAAAAAACAAATTGACAATAGAAGCTTGGAATATGCTGCAGAAGTATGGAACCCACATTTAAAGAAACATATCACCCAATTAGAGCAGCAACAAGATGGTTACCAAGTCTAAGAGAACTAAGTTATGAAGAAATAACAGAAAAACTAAAATTACCTAAACTGGAAGAAAACGAAAGAGAAGAGATATAATTATGGATTATAAATGTGTCACAGAAAAGGAAAATATAGATATAGAAAACTTGTGTCAACAAGGAATACCTACAAGGAGAGGACACAGTAAGAACTTAATTAAAAGAAGAGGAGATAAAGATGTACAGAAAAATAGTTTTCCAAATAGAGTAATAGATCAAAGGAACATATTTCCAGAAGAAGTGGTGTGTGTCAAAAACTTACATAACTTTAACGAAAAATATGATAATTGGGTTTTAAAATACAGTACATTACAAGCTTGATTCAATCCTGTAAGGATACAAATAGGTAAGAACACACACACACACACACACACACACACACACACACACACAGAGAGAGAGAGAGAGAGAGAGAGAGAGAGAGAGAGAGAGAGAGAGAGAGTGTGTGTGTGTGTGAGAGAAATTGACTTCTTCATATATAAGGATTAATTAAGTACTTCATTATTATTATTGCTATTATTATTATTTTACAGTACAGAATCAAGGTTTATATTATTATTATTATTATTATTGTTATTATTATCATTTTCTTCCTCAATGTTTACTATCCTCTCTCTCTCTCCTCAGACACCATAGCGAGTGGACGTGTTTTTTTGCTGCTCTCTACCCCACCTCATACAGCCTACCTTCCGGCTGCCAGAACGTAACCAGCTGACAATGGATACTTCTTTCTGAAAACTATGTTGGCTTCGCAAGACCAAGCTTACTTCGGTGTCATTGCGGTATTCGTGAAAGAAATTAATGAACAGTATAATCAGCTACAATCTACAGTACATGACTTGAGAACTAGCCTGGAATTTTCTCAATGTGAAATTGACACCATGAAACAACAAGTGAAACAGCTGAAGCTAGAAGACGAGGGCAACAAACAACTGATCAAGACACTATCTGAAGACCTGCAGGTGAGTTCCAATTCTATTGCTGCACTTATTAAAGATTGCTGTGGCTACCTGGATGATTACAACAAACCTAATAATCTACAATTTGTGGGAACTGAGGAGGAACCTAACGAGAACTGGATACAATCAGCCAAGAAAGTAAACCGCATATTGGAAGAAAAGCTACAACTATCAAACATCCAGCAAGAGTGTGTTTATTGTGTAGGACAACATTACCACCATAAGAACGGTAAGTACCCCATCATTGACACCTTCAACAGAGTTTGAGATAGAGAGGCAGTCATCCGAAATATTTCTAAGCTAAAGGGAACACAGATTTACATTAATGAAGACTTGTGCTCTGCATCGCAGGATATAAAGAAGGCACAACTTCCTCGTTTAAGGCAAGCCAAGAGTGAAGGTAAAACTGCATATTTTCGCCATACGAAGTTAATTATAAAAGAAAGACACACCAACAAAGCTACTGCCGAACCTGAACCAACAACAACAACCAGATATGCCAGAGAAACAATTTCTGACGTCACCGGGGATGGCACTGCTGCCCCTGCCTTGGCCGCCACTAGTGCTTCAGTTGGTAGCCAGAACCTGACCAGTACGAGCCGTGAGGGACCGTCGCCTGCCATGGCTGGCATATCAATATCAAACCAAGTCAGCTGCTAGGACTACATGGCAAAGGAATAAGTAAGCTTCTCTCTGGTGGAAAAAGGTACACACATCGCTAAGGTTGAATCAATATGATGTTTTGCCACGGGTTATTTCACAGCTTCCGCTAATTCTTTGCATTATAATGGATTACCAAAAGTGAATGATTAATGCACTTGTCCCCGAGAAAAAGTTATTTTGATGAAATATAACACTGGGATAAGAACAATTATAGTGCGACGTATATACCACGTCAGTCCACAGGCTTGACCCACCCTACTCTCTCTCTCTCTCACTGGTCTCGAAACCTTGATCGAAAATACACCACAGGCACATGCTTTGCCATATGAATATATATATATATATATATATATATATATATATATATATATATATATATATATATATATATATATATATATATATATATATATATATATATATATATATATATATATATATATATATATATATATATATATGTATGTATATATATATATATATATATATATATGTGAATGATTTATATTGACAAGTATGTTGTGCGGGTGGGAGGTAAACACAGGATAGAGCTTTGAGTTATTTTATAACTCTTACGTTTCGGACTACACAGAGTCCATCTTCAGAGAGAAATGACATAGAGAAGAGGGTACCCCGAGATATATATACCTGTGGTGGCCTACATTGCACCTGCCACTTCTTAATCTCACCTGACCTGACCTCACCTCACCCCCTCCTTTCTTTTATACTCCAGGGCTATACTGGCTGAGTATCTACACCACTTCATTAATCCTTCTCGATGATTATGAACATTTTTTGTACAAATGTATGCTGCTTCCAATGCTTTCCTCATTTTCTTATCCAAACCACTATGAATGATTGATGAATCCTCTCATCTGGGTAAATTATTACATTCTTCAATATACAGTACCAATGAATTAGCTGTGTTGTGTTTCCTTACGTCAGCTTTATGTTCATATAATCTTTTCTTTATACCTCTTCCTGTTTCTCCTATATACATCTTGTCACACCCATTACATGGTATACTATATATCACGCTGTTATTATTGACACGCTTGTTCTTGTTTGCCTGGGTTAGTTCGCCGATTCTCTTTCCAGATGATGTTGCAATTGTTAAGCCAACCTTGTTCATATGTCTATCTAATATCGAGCCAATATTAGAATTAGGTACACTTACAAATCTTTTCTCATTTTTCTCGCTGTTATTAGTTTCATCGTCCAAGCTGTCATTACTACATATCCTGTAAGCTCTTAGAAAAAATCCTATCACCACTCCAGACTTAATCCTAGCATTGTGAGCAGATAGATAGTGAATAAAGTCATCTTTGTTAGTGGGTTACCGGTACACCGAGAATTTTTCTGGCTTCCTTATTAAATTTTTCTGATTCACTCTCAGCATATCCTATATATTTCTTCTCGTACGAGGATTTATCATTAAGGAGGTTCATCATCTTGTCTATGTAATCCCATTTATTTAGTATTATCACTCCTCCACCTTTATCTGCACTGGTTATCATTATGTCCGGGTCACTTTTTAGGGACTTTAGGGCCTCGTTGTATCTCCTCGGTAGTGCACTTGGTTGCTCATCAGATAGGGCTTTGTAACACGCTAAAACACCTTGAATGAACCCTTTTTCTACATCATTGTCTGACCACTTATAATTCTTAGACACATATTCGGCATAGTGACTTAGTGTTAAACCTATCCAGCAGAATCCTAACCAAATATGAAAAGGAAGCTCTTTCTCTTGGTCTTAAGTTCGACACAGGGGAAGGTAGAAAAAGCTATGCCGAATATATATATATATATATATATATATATATATATATATATATATATATATATATATATATATATATATATATATATATATATATATATATATATATATATATATATATATATATATATATATATATATATATATATATATATATATATATATATATATATGCGTAAATCCACAAGGAAGGAAAAATAAACACGGAGTCCCAAGCGCTTTCGTGTATTCACATCTTCAGGGGAAATACAGAGTGTAGAAGAATGGTTGCTGAGAGGCACCTTATATGAAAGCTGACAAGTCGAATGCAGTAGTTATCATGAAAACAGATGATAACATACTCAAAATGGAAGATTTATTAAGTGATGATGTAACGTACTCGAAGCTTAGAAAGAATCCCATTGAAACGGTGAATTCTCAGTTCAATAAGAAAATGAAAACAGTGTTAAAGGGTAATGATCAACTTATAAAACAGTTCTCCTCTCGTTCTCCTTCCCTGCCCTACATGTATGGACTCATTAAAACTCACAAGCCCAATAATCCAGCCAGACCTATTATTAGTTCTGTGGGATCCATCACCTATAAATTATCAAAGTGGTTAACTTCCTTGCTAAGCCCTTTAGTTGGCACAATTTCGGACTCCAACATAAAAAATAATGTTGACTTAGTAGAAAAACTTAACAGTTTACAGGTAACTGGTGCATTTAAGCTTGTGAGTTTTGATGTTAAATCTCTATTTACCAAAGTTCCTGTTGACGACCTTTTGGATTATCTTGATGAAATACTTGATAATATCCCTCTCCCTATCACCAAAAATGCTATACTAAAATTGATTAAGCTATGCATTAAAGACTGCAAATTTGTTTTTCAAGATGAATATTTTGAGCAAAAATTTGGTATGGCAATGGGCAATCCACTCTCCCCAGTTTTGAGCAATTTGTACATGGAGTTTTTTTTAGAAGAAACTGCTTAATAACATTTTACCCAGTAATGCGGTATGGTACAGGTACGTAGATGATGTACTTTGCCTCTGGCCGTGTACTGAAAATCTAGATAACTTTCTGCCATTGCTTAACAACTTAGCCCCTTCCATTAATTTTACCACTGAAATTGAGGAGGATGGAAAATTGCCATTTTTGGATTGCCTGATTCACAGGGTAGGCAACACTTTTAAGTTTAGCATATACAGGAAACCAACCAATGTTTTGTCATATATTCATTTTTACTCTGCACACCACGATAAAGTCAAACTGTCTGTTTTCTCTTCCATGTACTTACGTACTCTACGTGTATGTAGTCCTGAATTCATGGATGAGGAATTTGGATTTATCTCTGACATTGGAACAAAATTAAAATACCCCAAACCATTTTTGGATAAAGCCTTAAAATTGGCAAGAACATCATTTTATAGGGTTGAACCTCCCCTACCCCGTGACAATAAAAACTTACTGATATTACCCTACAGTGATAAATTTGCCCAAATCCCTCATCTTCTAAAAACATGGAATGTTAATGTTGCCTTCTGCAATGATAACACAGTCAAAAAAATGTTGATCAAAAATTCACCCAAATCCTCATGTGGGTGTATCTACACAGTACCTTGTAAAGAATGCAATATGTTCTTTATAGGACAAACTGGAAAAGACCTTTCAACCAGGGTCTAACAGCATAAATATAGTGTTAGGACCGGAGAAGAATCTAATGCTTTATTTATTCATATGAGAGACAATAATCATTGTATTGACTGGGATAATGCCTCATCAATCATGTCTTGTAACTCATCCGTAAATAGAAACATCATAGAGTCAAGTTTGATTAAACACACAGAAAATATTAATATGAACTTAAACAATGGTATGTACAAGTTGGATAGTTTCATCATAGACAAGATTGTTAATAAGATAATTCCAACTGCTATTCCTTAATGATAATCTCAGGTTTAGAGGTCATGTCAGGTAGTTAATCCTTGTATGCACCATATGGGTGTGTATTGCTTTGAACTCGTAGTGGCAACACCTTCAGGTTGCCAGTTAGTTATTAATTGTATCGGTATATAAGGTGCCTCTCAGCAACCATTCTTCTACACTCTGTATTTCCCCTGAAGATGTGAATACACGAAAGCGCTTGGGACTCCGTGTTTATTTTTCCTTCCTTGTGGATTTACGCATATTCCTGGATCACGTGTCACCAAGTGATTTATTTGCATATATATATATATATATATATATATATATATATATATATATATATATATATATATATATATATATATATATATATATATATATATATATATATATATATATATATATATATATATATATCCACCCCCAAACAGGGTCGGGTATTGGTGTGGAAACCAGACTGTTGGGCCCGCCAGCACAGGCATAAGGCCCAAGCAGAGGTATTTTCCCGTGCAAACAAACAACAAAACAATCCACAGTCGGTTGATTCTACAACCAGCCATGGTCCAGTCAACACCTACTACAGACCCCACCACTTCCACTGCTTACCGTCTTGTTGGCAGGGTGAAGGGTTTTAACCATTCGAAGGAATATGGCTTTGTTACCTGCTACGAGCGAGATTACCTCGTCCACATGAAGGACATCTTTCTCTTGCTAAGAAAAACCCACTTTTTATAGACAAAAATGTATTTAATATGGACGTTTCTGAGGCAACTACCTCCCTCTTCAGCAGTACAGAGTTGAATGAAACATGAAAGGAAAATAAGTAGCTGACAGGGGGAGGGAGGGACAAGGTGTGTTCTGATGACAGACAGACCACACCTCATCTCACCCAACCGACCTGACCTGGCCATTCTTCAGGGACCCGACCCCACATCTGGGAGGGATTTGACCACTAGTGCTCTCATTAATGGATCTAGTTCGAACATACCTTCATTTAAGTTAAAGTTTTTATAGTGTTGTATACATACTGATTCTAATATTCTACGTTTCTTGAAATTGTTGCACTTAATTATCATTTTACCAGAATTCCAATGAATACAGTGGTTGTTGTCATATGCATGGACAAAGTTAGCATTATTTGTGTTACAATTCGTCATATCTCGTTTATGTTCTTTCATTCTAACATCTAAAGATCTCCCAGTTTCACCTATATCTTTCTCTCTGCTGCTACCACCTCACCACCATCACTGGGGGACGTAGAGGAAGTGAGGAAGGTTGTGGAGGCTACCAACGTAGCCGGACCTGATGGTGGGCAGGTCCTAGGCTCACTCCATGCCCGTGGGAGGAAGACGGCTGACGCCCAGCAACGGCAGCAGCACCGTCTGACCAAGACTGCTGTTACCTTAGCTGCAGAAGGGCTGGGTCGTCTTTCCGACCTCCTCCAAGACATATTCAGAAGAAATGGCTTGCCACCAATAGCCATTTCTCCTGATCTACAACCTCCACCACCACCACCAAGAAACGATGCAGCAAGATGGAGGAGGAGCAGAGCTGACACACCAATAACCACACCTCCGGCCCACCCCAGTCGCCGATTGATGTTGCCTCGTCCACTCAACCGGGGGAATGTTGGAAAGGCATCACCACTACCACCACCATCTGAGACTGCCCAACAAGACCCCGAGATGGAGGAGGACACAGACACCAGTTCCTACCCCACCTCCACCTCAACCACCACCACCAAAGATGACCCCACCGGCGACAACATGGACATGGAGGATGGCAGATGGCAGGGAAGAGGAAGAGGGGGAGAAGGACAGACAGTCCACCAACACCACCACCACCTACTGTCACCATAGAGCTACTGTCACTTACTGTCGCCTTGACCTCTTCTTCCAGTACACCTCACGTTACCGGGACCCCGACGTCTTCAAAGTTTGGGAGGTGTGGACGAACAGAGCAACACCGTCTGCTCGTCCACTCTCCAAAACATCAACACAACACTCCATAGGGAGGTATTGCCTGCATTAGTGATGTGGGCAATACTTTAACGGTTTTGGCACCCCTTCGGCCCCAGACACTAGCTATTGTCCCTCTATTCTTTCTATTTCCTTCCTGTTTGCTGTCTCACCTCTCTATCACCGTTTTCTGGTGCCATATGACCTCGCTGTTGCGGCGCCATATATCAATCAATCAATCAATCAATCAACACAACAAATCTCCTGCCGATTTCCAACACGCAGAGGAGGAGGAGACACTAACACACAAACACACACACACACCTTGACACACACACACACACACACACACACACCTTGACACACTCACACACACACCTTGACACACACACACACACACCTTGACACACTCACACACACACCTTGACACACACACACACACACACACACCTTGACACACTCACACACACACCTTGACACACACACACACACACACACACCCCTTGACACACACACACACACACACCTTGACACACACACCCTGACACACCCGTACACTTTTCCACATACATACAAGCAATCACTCTATAAATATATCGCCTTAATGACCATTAACAAGTCGATAGGCATAAAGCATAATTAACAACAACAACACAGTGGGCAGGTCTCCCTCAGTGTACTTTCCTGCCACATACCAGCTTTGTGTGTGGTAGTCTTATCTACCGGATACTCCTTATCTGTGTGCCTGCTACCTCCGTCATTATCATCACTACTCACGTGACTATTGTTCAGTAACCCTTGCCTCTCTCCTCTATGTAACCAGTGTAGCCTAGATTATGTGTTATTGTTAATAGGTTATGTGTTATTTAGGTTAATTTCTATACGTTGTAAGGAATTGGGTTGTAACTTTGTCTTAATGCTTGTAAACTGTATATACATATTAAATCCCTCCTCTCTTCATGCCCTATTATCCTCTGTGAACCACATTGGTTATCCGTTCTAACTCTAATTTTATTTTAATGTTGTGCCTAGTCTCGGGCATGAACTGGAAGATCAACTGAGGGTAACATTAAATGGCGACCCTGCCAGAATGCTACGGTTTTAAACTACCTAATAAGTTGTAAGCAAACCTCCCTTCACCACTGTGTTTCAAATGATATAGGTGTATGTTGTGCAGTGTACAAACCTGGTAGATGATAAAGCACACTCAAAGTGTCCTTTACTTGTTTAAGTGTTAAGTGTTATGGCTACACTCAAGGGAGCTTTCTGTCATTACTAGTGTTAATATTAGTACGTTTAGTCATTATTTCTCTGGGAGGAATGGGTATTCATAGGCGTTGATCATTAACATGTAGAGTATTACGGTATATTCTCTACCTCATGCACTGTACAAGAATCCTTATTTTTGTGTGAAGGAATAAGGAAGGTCTCTCGTAGATGCCTATCCTTTGTAATTGTCCTACTCAAACATTTTATATACGGTTCATTTATACTGTGTATCGCCTTACTAAACGTATTGATTAACACCTTGAGAGCATATGGTAATGGTAAACATAGACATTGGGTCGTGTTTCAATCAAGCCGCCGCTTACATGCCAAACTAACTCTCTTCATTTATTGTCATATTTAATCATGGTTATCCATCTGGTATATTTTTAATCATGAAAGGTAAGGGCTATGGTGTAGAATCTTTCCTTGCTAACCCCTCCCCTGACTGAACCACCAGGTTTTGGAGGAACTTCTGGTACGCCACCCTCGTTTTGGTGGATTTAAGTTGGTCATAATGTAAATATTTGTCTGTATTCTTGTGCCTCATTCTGTTATGTTTTCGTGATGTATGTGTGTGTGTGTGTGTATGTGTGTGTGTGTGTGTGTGTGTAGTCATTGGATTTTCATGGGTCCCGCCTACCCTTATGTATTGTTGTCTGCCTATTGATTGATTCCATGGTGCAAGGAATTAAAAAAAAAAAACCTGAATACATAAATATGTTTATGAAGAAAGAGTGGATCAAAATTTTCAGATCTCTTTACCTGATCACCCAAGTAAACTCACTAAGTCGGTAATTAAGGATGTTGTTGTAAAATATTTAGTGAAGCAGGGAATTGTGGACACCCCTGCTCTACCCGACACTGAAGATGAGGAATAAGTCCCTTTTAACCTTGACACTATCCCTCCAACTCAGTCTGCTAAAACACCGGGTGGTAAGAGTAATAACAAACCTGAAGTTTCTCAGGTTGAAAAGCTCTGGGTAGAGATGTAATACCAGCTCGAATGGGAGAAAATGTAACTTGAAAGAGAAAAACTAGAAAAGTTGGCAGTGGGTAGAGAACAAGGTAGAGCAGGAAGCAGAGTGGAGGAAAAGGAACTGTCCTTTAACATGTCTAGTGTAACTGTAATGATATCTGCTTTTGATGAAGGTGATATTGAGGGTTCAGTTAACCTTTTCGATTGATTAGCAACTAAAAACGAGTGGCCTAAAGATGTCGCTGATTGCCCCTAAACAAACAGGTAAATCATTTTACCTAGATAGACCCAATGACTATGAGTTTGTCAAACAACAGATTCTGTATGTCCTTGTGATAACCCCAGAGACTTAGAGATAAATTCAGGAAACTGGTCAAAAATAAGCATCAAACATATTATGTGGAATTTGCATGTAATAAGCTTAAATATTTTAAGAAATGGCTAAATGTTCTCTCGGTCACCATCTATTCAGAACTTATTAATCTCATTGTCCTAGAGGAATTTAAAAGAAAAGTGCCCTTACCTATTGTGAAATACATAGAGGAGAGGGGCGAGATGGAACTATTGAGGGTGGCGGAACAAGCAGATGCTCAGGCTTTGAGGCTCCAGATCTGGTCGAGGCGTGAGGGAGACCTCACTCTTTCTGTAAAAAGTTCCTCTGACGATTTCAAGTACAAAGATGCTAAGGATAAGCCGAGGGGTAGCGGGTTCACTACTAGCCAATTAACATGCATACTGTAGGAAGCCAGGACATACTATTGCTTTTTGTAAACACCACAAATGTACTATAAGGCCAGCGAACATCGTAAAACACCCTCGCTGGTACCATAACAGCTGCAGTATTTGGGAATTACCCTCACTTCCCTCCCTCTGTGGCTGGGTACTAGTTCGGAAGTCGTGACGTGTGTGTGTGAGCAACAGTTGACCTGGGCCACGGTAACGGGCTTGATGAAGCCTATGTCCATTGTCGGAACATATATATATATATATATATATATATATATATATATATATATATATATATATATATATATATATATATATATATATATATATATATATATAAAAAAGAGTAGTAAGAAAGTTTCATCTCTACTGCATCAGGTTCCTCTACCTCATCAAATCCTGTAGCTTCTAATAGTAGTGTTGTCCAGTCAAAACAGTTGTTTGATGACTTTATTTTTGATGGTGACGTGGCTTTGACAAAGGAGGGTCAGACCTATCCTATTAAGGTCTTACGAGACACGGTGGCTTCTCAGTCCATACTGCTAAGTAATGTTCTTCCCCATCTAGAAGATAACTTTACTGGAGATAAGGTATACTGTATACTAATTTCCAGTCTTACCTCTCAGACTTCATACCTTGTGGCCCATATTTATCTTAAGTGTTCCCTTGTTGCCTCGTGTGTCAAAGTGGCAGTACAGGAAGGAAACCTGTCTGTTAAAGGAATTCATTTATTGCTTGGTAATGACATAGCAGGTAAACTTGTGGTACCTATTGTTCTAACTGTAGAAAAGTCTTTACCTGTATTCCCTTCTGAACCTTCTGATGTTTTTCCCTCCTGTGTGTTGACTTGTTCACAGGTCCAACAAGCCTCTCAGAAGCAATGTCAGTCTTTGTCACTTTCCATGCGTCCTTTTGATATTATCTCTAAAGTAGATTTGATACAGGCACAGGAAACTGACCTTTCTTTAGCTGCAGGGCAACATGCTGCTCTAGACAAGAAGGATGTAGACACCCTACCTGCCTTCTATTATGATCAAGGTGTACTCATGAGTGCATACCAGCCTCCAACTCTATCAGCCAATTATTGTTGTTCAGAAACCCATCAGATTGTGTTACCTAGTTCAGTACACTCAGATGTATTAAGGCTAGCTCATGACGGTTACAGTGGACATCTTGGGTTCCGTAAAACTTACTATAAACTTACTAAAATCGCGCGCCAAATGTACCGCTCGAACAGAAGTTAGAACTGAAATTTTCCGTTACCCAATGCCTGGGCCAGGCTCATGACTGATGTCATGGTTGAATAGCCTGGACATGACACCCATATGCATGACACCATGACATGGTCATGACATGTCTCAGAATTCTGTTAAATAAAAGTTTACGTATAACTGTTATAATGGTCCTGACTGTATATCAATGAAAACATCTCTCACTAAGATAATAATTTAATAAAGTTGCTTGCTAAACTATAATTTGTGTCCTTAGTCCTATTTATATAGGCATCTTTCCCAGCAACGCCAGGTACCTCCACTAGTAAATAATATTAAAGGGAAGAAATGGTGTGTTTTACATATGTGTACGTGAGGCATGTAAGTGGTGGGTGGAAGGGTAAGTAAGTAGGGGATGTGGCTGAGGGGCAGGTGGTAGCGATGGAGGCACCGTGTTGCCACCACCCTACTCGTTTCCCTGGTTCCATCTGGCAGAGGCAAGACCTGTAGGGGCGGCTCAGCGACACGGTGGGTGAGAGTTGCTTGCCTGGTACCCGAACCGCTGGTGGCAGGAACATATGTGGGGGTCCTGTCAAGGTTGTTGATGTGGAGGTGGTGGTGGTGGTAGCACCTGTTGCGAAGGAGGTAGCTGGCATGGAGGTGAAGCCCAGCTGTGATCCTGTATGGTGGGTGGTGACTGGAGTAGGTCCACCTTTGCAGAGAGTGCCTCAAGCTGACACATGATGGTCGTGGCGTCGAGGGCGGGTGTAGGAGGTGGTAGTGCTTGTGCCGCTGGTTTGATGACTGGTTGTTGTTGTGGTGGTTGGGTGGCGTTGGCTGCGGCGGTGGGTTGTGTCAGCCATACCCCGGCGTGGTCGTTGTAGGCCTCTATCAGTGTGTCAGCCAGTTCCCTGTACTATTGGAGTGTGGGGTTGTGCTGGACCAGGAGGTGGAGTTGCACCTCGGGAGGCAGGAGCCAGGTGTGCCACACTCTGAAGATGCAGTTGATCAAGGGAGGGCCGGCCTCTACGTTCAACTGTTGCATGTGTCACAACAGGACTGACTGGCGGCGTCCCTCCACTTACACATCCTCCAGGGCCTTGTAGTGCTGCATCGTTGACATCCCTTGAGCCGTCGTGATGGCCGCCTTCACCCCCTCGTACTTGGAACTGGGGGTGTGGTGAGTGAGAAGTGGAGTAACAGATGCGAACACCTCCGAGGGTAGGACGCGTAGTACAGCCTGGTATTTCTCATCCTGAAGGGTGCTGTCGTGCCAGACCGCAGGAAAAGGGTGCAACGTAAGGAATGTGGAGTGTGGAGTTGTGGGTGATGTTGTGTGAGAGTGTGACGGTGTTTTGTTAGGGTGGAGAGGCAGTGGGGGGGGGGTCTTGTGTGGTGGAGTTGGTGGGGCACATGTTGGTGTGAGGGTGTGTATGTGGAGTCGAGTGTCGTCAGGTTTTAGGGGCGAGAGAGTGTGGAGTGGAGACTAGGGTTGTAGGTGGAATGTGGGTGCGAAAATGTGGTGGGTGAATGTGGAGAAAAGTGGCGAGGTGTGTGTGGAGCGGGCTGAGTAGCGCACAGGTGGAGGGGGAAAAAATTATGTACACCCGAGCTGGTAAATTCGCGACCACGTATTTAGATGTTTATGCCATTTGAGCTGGTAACATTTATTTGGGGAGGAATCAGAATAGGTGGAACATAGTAGAAGGACATGATACAATCTTTCACCAACAATGACACCATCCCCACACAGTGTTACCATGTCAGATTACATAAACATTTGGGAACGAGGTTGCGAATTTACGAGCTCGTGTGTATGCGCGTGTGCGTGTGGAGCGGCGTGTGACGAGAGGCTAGTGGAGGTTGAATGTCATGTGGAGACGAGGTTGGTGGTGGTAATGGAATGTATGTGAAATAGTGTTGTGAGAGGGTATTACGTATTGGTGGAGAAAATAAATTGTGTCGTACGTGTGTGTGGAGTGCAAGGCGGCGGCCAGACGAGACAGTACGGTAACACAGGTACACTGCTCACCCCTACCTTTTTCTCACGTGGCCGACGTAATTAGAGAGTGGGAGTGCTAGAACTTTGTGGCAAGCACAAAGAACACAGTGGCACATGTGTAAAGTGTACCAGTCCTTCACCAGGGGGTACGATATACACAACACTAACACATCAGTATATACACAATACACAGCAGTAGTATCCCTTGTTGTCACGTGGCCATAGTAAATGTAAAGTGTACCAGTCCTTCACCAGGGGGTACGATATACACAACACTAACACATCAGTATATACACAATACACAGCAGTAGTATCCCTTGTTGTCACGTGGCCATAGTAAATGTAAAGTGTACCAGTCCTTCACCAGGGGGTACGATATACACAACACTAACACATCAGTATATACCCAATACACAGCAGTAGTATCTCTTGTTGTCACGTGGCCATAGTAAATGAGAGAGAGGAAGGGGTGGGGCTAAAACACTGAGGGCGACCACCAACAACACAATGGTACACGTGTACAATCCATAGTCCTTAACAGTCCTTCACTAGGGGGTAATGTATGCATGACACTTAATTGTTGTGTTTGGAAGGGGAAATGAAGTAAACAGGTTGGAGGGATTAAATGAGGAGCCGATAAGAAAGATGGAGGTGGAGGAGGCAATGAGAGAGATGAAAACAGGGAAAGCTTCAGGTTTGGATGGATGCACTGTAGAATGACTGAAATATGGTGGAACAAGTATGATGGAGTGGTTGTAGAATGGGTGAGTGCTTGTGTAGTACCTGTATATAAGGGAAAGGGGGATAGATACCAATGTACAGTCGGCAAAAAAAGTTTCGTTACCATCCTTTTAACACTGTGATGTAATGGTGGTAGGCCTGGCGTGACGCGAGTGTCTTATATATACTTCCGTCAACCACTGTTTCACATGTGCTCCTCAGTGTCTATTGGGCAGGGGAGTAGGAAATACGTTCTTTACCCAGTGTTTCTATATCTGGATATTTCACGGTTATTCTTGTTTTAAAATACTCAGACGCATTTCCTTATGTTTGATAATGATTTGTTAAATAGTAAGAGTTCTTGAACAATCAAAATTTAATTTAAGATTAGTTAAACTTTTGATATAAAGAAACGGAATGCAATGTTTGTGACTGCTACGGGCTGGGGCCCACATATTATCACCAATGTGGCCTGTGTAGGGTATAGGCTGTGTGTGGCTGTCACTCGCCGTCTACACACACTCAGCCAAGCACTTGCCACTTCCATGGATGGAACTAAATGGCTGTTATATTTTATGGTCAAAGCATTACATCAGAGTGAGGATTTCATAGGTTTAATGTAAGTTTATTAAGCTGGCATAGCATTGCATAAGAGCGACGAGCACCCATCCTATCTCGTTGAAAGCTACTAGGCTACTGATGAGTGACGACATCCGAAGGCGGACCGAAGCCAATGCCTCCGCCACCCGTACTGTCCAGCTCGGCAAAGACGATATCAGTCTCGGATGATAAGGCTTAGCAGCAAAGTAGGCAGAGTACCAACCCTACACCGGCTACCCATGTTAAAATTAACGTAGGGGTGGTAACGAAACTTTTTTTGCCGACTGTATGTGTTTCAGGGGTTTAAGCCTGTTAAGTGTAGTAGGAAAGCTGTATGGGAAGGTGCTGATAAAGAGAGTCAGAGAGGGTACGGAGACTGTGATTGGTGAAGAGCAAGGTGGCTTTAGGAGAGGAAGAGGTTGTGTGGACCAGATATTTGCAGTAAGGCAGGTGTGTGAAAAATAATTAGAGAAAAGTAAAGAAGTAGTATGGGCATTTATGGATCTCGAGAAAGCATATGATAGAACTGATAGAAATGGATTGTGGAAGGTTTTGCAGTTGTACGGGCTGGAGGGGGGAGGGATTATTGAGAGGGGTGAAAAGTTTCTATGTGATCAGTAGAGCATGTGTTACAGTGGGAAGTAAAGGTAGGACTCTGTCAAGGCTGTGTGTTGCCACCATGGTTGTTTAATATTTTTTATGGACAGTGTGGTAAGAGAGGTAAATGCTAGGGTGATGGAGAGAAGACTGAGATAGTGGCAGAGTCAGAAAAGGAACTGAGTATGTTAGTGCAGGAGTTTGGACGGGTGTGCAGGAGGAAACTGAGAGTGAACGAGGCAAAAAGCAAGGTAATGAGATCTAGGAGTGGAGCAAAGGATAGAAGGATGAATATAATGCTAGATGGTGAAATATTGGAGGAGGTAGAGTGCTTTAAGTATTTGAGGTCAAAGGTGATGGTGGGTAGTAAAATAGAGACAGAGGTAAAATGTAGAGTAAATGAGGTAGGAAAGGTGCTAGGAGGAATGAATAGGATGTTTGACTGTAAGTCACTTAGAATGGACGTAAAGAGGAAGTTGTACGAAGGGATAGCAGTGTCTACTGTACTGTATGGAGCAGAAACATGGAATATGGGAGAAAGTGAGAAAAGAAGGTTGAATGTAGTAGAGATGAGATGTCTGAGAAGCATGTGTGGTGTGACTCGAATGGACA